>JAFIRS010001321.1:0-386134 GCA_018342105.1 Gonioctena quinquepunctata | reverse complement strand
GGTTGAGTTTGAAAGGTCTTGCTGTCCCCGCCTTCTCACCCTCTTTATATTTGTTTTAATTTTAATTATATTTTATTATTTTTTTTGGGAAAAAAAGAAATCATTATAATTATTATAATTATTATTTTGTTCTGACAGAAATTAAATCCCCACCCCAAAAAAAACCCATATCCAATTTTGAACGGTTGGCCCTAAAAAAAACCGTCTCATTTTGGGCTGTTTTGAATTTAATTTTTGGGGAAAAATATATATTTTCCCCCAAGTACTAAAGAAGGAATCATATAACCACAAAATTATCTTAATTCAAAAAAAACATTACCCTAAAAACCCCAACCAATTTTGGTTGGAATCGGGCTATAACCAAAAACTGGGCCAAAGAAGCCATCATCAATTTTAATTTTGGAAAAAAATTAATTTTCTTTCCCCTTCCCCCCTAAATTTTGAAAAACCCAAACCATTATAAAAAATTGTCCCCCAAAGGTGAAATTTTTTTTTGAAAAATTGAAACGGTTCAAAACCATTTGGGCATTTGGGAAGTTGAAAAAATTTTTAATTTTAAAGGCCGTTTGCACCAATGGAAAGTCAAAATTTTTTCTTTAATCTCCCCCCAAATAAAAAAAAAATTCCCCGTTTTCTCAGTTAAAGGCCCTTGACCAAAATTGGGTTCGTTAAAATCCCATTTTTGAATTTGAAGAAATCCAAAAAATAAATAAATATGATTCTCCATAAAATTTATGGAGAAAATTGAGAAAAAAACTTTTCCCCCGTAAAAAAAGTGATGAATTTGAATAATTAACCCCAGAATTCGGGTTTTGGGGAACAAAAAAATTTTGGTTTGTCCGGAAAAAGGCGGCTTATGGTGAAAAAACAAAAGCAAGTGGCGTGTTGGCTCCCCAACTCAATTTCGGTAAGGGGCAAAGTCTTCAAATTTTTAAAAAAACGTTATCGATGGGTAATGCGCAACACTATAAAATGGGGCGATGTTATTAACAATTTTTTTTTATATAAAACCATTTCTTAGAAACTTTTTTTAAATTTTTTCCGGAAAAAAAATTAATATATCGTAAAACATTTTGGATGATTGTTATTAAATAGGGTTTTTTTTTTTTTTTTTTTGGAAAATTTTTGACCTTTTTTAAACAAAAACCCGTTTTAAAAAAAAAATTTTATAAACGGTAAACCCAACGGTTGTATTAACTTTTAAAGATTCCCCAAAAATTTATTTTTGGGGAAACAAAAATTTTGGGCCCCTCCCCCCAAAAAAGGTTTTTAAAAAACAATGCCAGGACTTCAAATTAAAATTTTTGGAATTTAATAATCCCCAACATTTTTCCAGAGTGTTAAAATGGGGGGGTTGGGGGTGTGGATCCCCCCTTTACCACCAAATGTTTTTTTTATAAACAGGGGGTTATGGTTAACAAAACACCCCTGCAAAAAAATTGTTATAAGATTGAAAAACAAGCTCAAAAGGATCGACTGTCGAGAATGGTCAACCGAGTTATATCCCTGGGCGGTCTGGAAATATCCCCTTTTTTTATTAGGCGGGGTTTGTATCCCGGAATCGTACCGGGTTTCAGAAAAAATTTGGGAAAAAAAAAAAATGCACTCAAAAAAAAATTTGAGAATATAAATATATTTTAAAATTTTAAAAAGAATTTCCATCTGTTCTATAGACGGATATGATGATCAATATTCCCAAAAAAAAAAATTGAGTGTAGTTTACTTGAAGTTATTTTTTTTTTAGTCACAATTCGAATAGATTGACGAAAAAAATGTGACATCAATTGTTAAAAAACTGTTATAATTATCTTTCGAAAAATTTGGTAATATGAAATTATGGAGATACATTTGAAGACATTTGCATTCATGAAGGTTCAATTTGCCCCCAAAACATAAATACAAAAAACTATGAACTTACGATAAATCATCATTTGGTCAACACTTACTCACTGGAGATGGATTTTAAATGACAATTAGTTTAATGGTATTATTATTTTGATTAATCCCGCCGAAATTGGTTATTTTATTTTTTACTTCGCACTGTATATCAGATTATCGATGGATGGATACGGTTTTCCATGAGGTCATGAACTTTTTATTTGAGGTTTTTCGTTGACTTATCTCGTTCTTAAAGCGTTGATAAATAATGTGTTATTACAAAAAAAATACTGGTTTACTCGTGAATTCACTTGGTTACTGTCATTACTCAGATGAACTTGTTTGAATATAATTTTTCCTAATGGCTACTTGAGTTCAATGCCTGACGACTATATTATTACTTTTCTCATCTTTATGTCACTATATTGTGACCGAATGAAATCTAACCTCATTTTTGAAAGTAACATATTACCGGAGCATTTTCATAAAATGACTGACTCCTTGATGGCGATGATCTCCTCGCACTTTTATATCATTCGACCCTAATCTTGATTCATCCAGGGATTACATTCCTACACTAGTTATCTTCCCCTTGTCAGCGGCTCAATAATTAATGGCTTGTTTCTATCATCAAAAATGTATAAAAACAAATTTATGGTATTAAGTAGTCGGAGGGCAATTAGGCGAGCTGTCAACAACTATTAATTTATAGAGACTTTGTTTAACAAAAAGAAATTCTTTAGATATGCGTAACTAGGAGGTGATGACTTATCAATAGCCCTATCGAGAAAAAGGGTGATTTTTTATAGTAATTTTCAAGTGCATTTCCTTGTCTAAACAGATGATGCAGTATTTTTAACGGGCATGCGCTTATCAGCTTTGTCGCGATGTGTGTTTTCTATTTTTAAACGGCCTTTGTTCAACCGTATCAGACTTTGAAAGTTGTTTTCATTCCTAGCGGATTTTGTTTTCTGGCTATAAAGTCCATATTTAGTAATATATCGTGTTGTTTTTTATGAATGAAAGTTTTTCAGTAATTATGGGGCATGACAAGAGACATTTCTAAGAAATGGTTCATTCAAACAATCAACCTAATTGTATGAATAAAAAGGGGAAAAGTGACCATGTACAACTTCCAAATCGCCCGTAATGAATCTTCCGTCGAAAAGTGGGATTAAACATGTCCATTGATTCGAACAATTTGTCACTTTAGTTTGACTACCTTACGGTCTTTTCTCTGTGATCCATGGCGGTTACAGCCACGTGCCCAACCCGGTCAATTTCGACCGAAATTATCAATAGTTAATATGAGATTTTACAAGACAAGAGTCTATAAGACGTCCGTACAATTTGATATATCATATTTTAATTATGTTGTGCACCGATATTTTCCTGTTGGCAACCTCCAGTTAGTAAGTTTTTTTTTAATATACAGATGGCATTTTTTACAAAGTGACTTTGTTCTCTTCAGATGTCTTGATAATGAAATTAAGTTTTTCGAAAGCTCGTCAATTTAACAGAGTCCTCTTTACATTGGCCTTTTCCTATTGACTGCAACCTCAAAGAAAAAACTAAATTTGGTTTGTGTTTTCTAAACTTCAGTTTTTATCAACTAGTCCTGTCAAGAGACTACCCTTCTTCTCAATATATAAATATATATATATATATATATATATATATATATGTCAATTTGAAAACTTCCCATCCTTAATATCTTCCTTCCAGTAAATAATTTGAAAAATCGAAAAAACAAGTCAATTTTTATTTTGAAGGAGGACACTTCTAATGAATATTACTAGCTCTCGTGGTTCAACCCCTAAGGAGGGGTAGATATCACCCTTAGAATCTCAAATGGGAAGGGGGGTCAAGTGTCACATACTTTTGATGGGTGTTTAATTCTCTTTCCAATGGTACCCTGACTTATTATTTTCTGATGAGCAGGTTCCGAAAAATAGCTTTTTAAACTCACAGAAGTAATTTGAACTTGCCTGCACTGAGATGCATGGTTTTCAGGTTATTATTCAAACAACAATTGTAGTAGAACTGGTTAGAAGATCAGGTGGCTCCAAAAAATGTACATGAAAAAGTAATCTAATAGTAAAATATAGATGGGGTAAGTTGCGTTTGATAAATGATGGATTTTTAATTCTGATCGCTGAAATTTCACAGATAGCCTTCATTTTCCGCTGATTCTGCAGTGAAAAGCTTCTGTATTCAAGCAAAAAATTGTTCAGCAAATCTTAACGATTTAGTACTATTGTTAATGCTGTTTTACTTGTTGGGCTGTTATAACTTTAATAATTATATAAGAGTATAAATGGTTAACATTTTTCAAGAAATAATTGAAATGATTTTAATTTATGAGGTTAGAAAGTGCGCACAAAGGGCGGCTTTTCTTTTTAATGAAAGAAATCCAAATTGTTATGTAAGTCACCGGTATGTGCTTGATTTGGTGACAAAGTTTTACGAAACTGGTTCGATGAAAAATTAAAAAAGGAATAACCTCAGAGTACTAAATGGAGAGCTCAAATTGGAGTTTTGAGAACATTTTGCTGCAGAGCCTACTAGCTCCATACGATCAGTAGCAGAACAGACGGTAAACTCACGCCAGACTGTAAGAAAAGCACTGAAAATGCATAAATTTAATCCATATAGAATTAAGATTTCTCAAGAGCTCCACGAGGATGATTATGTTAGAAGAATAGAATTTTGTGAAACCATGTCTCATCGAGTCAATGCCATCCCTAATATTCTGTTAAACATTTGTTTCAACGATGAATCTTCATTTTTTCTGCAATTGTCGCTATTGGAGTAGCGAGAACCCGCATATCTTTCGAGAAGGACATACACAACACCCAAAAGAAGTTGATGTTTGGGCTGGCATTCTTGACAATGCCATTATTGATCCTTCATTTCTTGGAAAAAACTTGACTCAATCTGTACCTTGATATGCCCTGAGAGACTATGGATCCTCTTATAATTCATGAGCTAGAAACTCAAATTGGCGAAAGTAATGTACTTTTGCAGGAGGATCTGTTACATTTGCAGCAGGACGCTGCTCCATCTCATTATTTTCTTCCCGACCAACAGTGGTTGGTTGGTTGGTTTGAGGCTGACGAGCCAGAGACAGGGTTGGCACTTAGCTTCCCTTGACACTGCGACCAGCTGGGGTCTATTGTATCACTCTGTCGTCAGTGGTTCCTCATTCAAACAGGTTTGTGCCTTTAATTAGGTTAAGAAGCCTGTTGATAAGGTTCTTCGGATTCATGCCTGTTTCCGGGCTGATCTCTCCAAAGGTTCTGTGTCGCCTACTACTTAGGGCGTCACAGTCGAAGGATATGAGAGCTGTTTCCTCCTCTTCATCACACAGCCTACACTCCACGGTTTCCCTGCGTACTCCCATGGTGTTTAGGTGTTTTCTTAGGCCGCAGTGTCCAGTCCACAGACCTATTATTATACGAGCCTTCGTTCTGTTCAGGTTCAGAAGGTCAGCCGTCAGGGTCCGGTTTGGATGCCCTACCATGACTTTGCTGTGTATTTGCCCGACAGTTTGATCCCAATATTGTTGGTGTCTTCTTTTTATCCACTCGTCGATCAGGGTCCTGCATCGGTTTTTGCTAATCCCGTGTGCAGGTTCTGGCCCTGTGAATAGCGTTTCAGATGCTTGTCTAGCTAGCTGGTCCGCTTTGACGTTGCCTTCAATGCCTCTATGACCTGGCACCCACATCAAGGTGACCTTGTTGTGTTTTGCCAGCTCGATGAGGTTCTGGAGGCAGTCCCAGACCAGTTTGGACTTTATCTGTGTAGAGTTGAGTGCTTTGATAGCACTTTGACAGTCAGATAGAATGTAGATGTGTTTTTTTCCTATAACCACTTTCTAGATTCTTCTGAATGCATACCATGATAGCATGTGTTTCAGCTTGGAATATCGTGGAGCATTTACCAAGTGGTATTATGTAATCCCTTCTTGGCCTTACCCCATGTATTCCTGCTCCCGTTCCTTCAACTGTCTTTGAACCGTCTGTATACCAGACTATGTCCGCAGTTGATTGTGATTCTATACTCGGGGCCCATCCAGATTCATCAATTCGTGTTTCGAATGGTTTTTCGAATGAGTATAGGGGTTGCATGTAATCTGAAATCATTTCGAGTTCTTCGATGTTGATTACATGAGTGATTCTGGTATGTCCAGTTGTTCGGATTCTCCAGTTTTTCGTTTGTTTCAGTCTGTATGCACTCATCCTGGCCTCTCCAATGACATGTAAGTCAAGGGGTTCGAGGTTTAGGATGATTTCCATTGCAGCTGTTGGAGTGCTGTTCATTGCACCCGTGATGCAGAGACAGGCAAGCCTCTGGACTTTCCCAAGGTTGATTTTTGCCTGTCTTTGATTTGTTTTTGGCCACCATAAGAGTGAGCCATAAGTTATTCTTGGTCTCATTACCGCTGTGTAAAGCCAGTGCATGGCTTTCGGTTTAAGCCCCCAGGTTTTTCCAAAAGCTCTCTGCACATCATGAAGGTTATCTTGCTTGAAGATGCGGGTTCCAGGTTAGTTTCTTGTCAAGAATCAGCCCTAGATATTTCACCTGCTCTACTACTTGTAATGTTTCACCGAATAGTCTAGGAGGTATGAGATCTCCCATGTTTCTTCTCCGGGTGAAGGGAATTAGTGTTGTTTTGTTCGGATTTGCCCTTAGGCTCTCTCTGTTACACCATTCCTCTACTGTCCTCAGTGCATTTTGCATTAGCTCTGAGGTTGTTCGAGTATTCTTTCCCTTGATGAGGATGACCAAGTCATCTGCATACCCTTGAGAGTAATACCCTTGGTTATTCAGAGAAATTAGCAGTTCGTCTACAACCATGTCCCACAGAAGGGGATAGAGTATGCCCCCCTGTGGGGTACCTCTGGAAATTTCAACCTGCTCTGTTTCCTCGAACATGTTGGCTTGGACCAGTCTATTATGAAGCATTGAGTGTATCCACCTGCAGGTGGTTTCGTCAATGCCTCTTCGAGTGGCCGCAGAGACCATACTTTCAAAGGAGGTGTTGTCGAAGGCTCCTTCGATGTCTAGAAAGGTGCATAGTGCAATTTCTTTGTTTGCTAGAGACTCTTCAAGCCTTGACTCGCATGATTTTCCTGTTAGATAGGCATGTTGGTTTTGATGTAAAGGCCGTTCTACAAGAGCGGTTTCCCTTATGTCTCTATCTATCAGTTTTTCTAAGCCTTTCAGAAGAAACGACGATAGGCTTATTGGTCTGTATGCCTTTGCCTGGTCATATGAGTCTCGTCCAGGTTTCGGAATAAAGACCACATTTACAGTTTTCCAGGTTTGAGGTAGCCATCCCAATGCTAGGCTCAGCCTGTACAGTCTGCACAGTTCTGGTGCTAGATATTCAACTCCGCTCTGAAGTAGTATGGGAAATACTCCATCTGGGCCCGGAGACTTGTAAGGCTTGAAGGAGTTTATTGCCCACACTACTTTTGAATGAGTTACCGTTCGCTTAGCCACTTCCCAGTCTGCCCTTTTAGCCCTCAAATGAAGGTTTGCAGGGATTTCATATCTGGGGTTTTGATTTGTGGTGACAGTGGATCCTGGGAAGTGTGTATGGAGCAAGAGTTCCATAGTTTCCTTCCCAGTGTTGGTGTAATTGCTGTTGGGTTTTGAGAGTCCCAACGGATTGAAGGGTCTTTGGAAAGGATGCGGTGGAGTCTTGCTCTTTCTGAGGTTTGTTCTATGTCCTTACAGACCTTCCTCCATGACTTTCTTTGTTCCCTTCTGATTTTTTTTGTTGTATTCTGTGAGAGTTTTGGAATAATCCTCCCAGTCACCAGTTTTTTTCGCACGATTGAATAGTTTGCGCGTTTTATTTCTAAGATATGTGAGTTCGGTGTTCCACCAGCTCACTGTACCTTTAGTGGTGCTGCGCTTCAAAGGGCAGTTATTATGATATGAAGTTATTATGGCCTCCTGTAACATTAGGGAGGTTTGCTCTATTTCATGAATTGTATTTGAGTTAGGTTTGACATTTTTGAAATTTGTGAGATTTGCCCTGAGCTCCTCCCGGTACCCCGGCCAGTTGGTTTTCCTGGGATCCCGACACCTAACTGCAGGTTCATTGGCATAGCCAATCTCCACATGTATGTGTCGGTGATCTGAGTTTGAAGGTTCCTCAGATACTGCCCATTTGCCGACGTGCCGAACCACCAAAGAAGAGCCCAAAGTGATGTCAATGATTTCCCGTCTATTACGGGTTACGAAGGTTGGCTCATTGCCTCTATTAAGTACTTCCAGGTTACTGGAGACAATAAATTCAAGCAATGACTCACCTCTTGTGTTCGTGTCGGTGCTCCCCCACACTGTGTTATGGGCGTTTGCATCGGCTCCGATGATAAGCTGGAGTTTGTGGTCCTCACAGTGTTTAACCAAGGCCCTCACTTGTTCTGATGGTGGAGGGCTTGTTGAGTCATAAGGCATGTAGACGGAGGCTAGTACTATGTTCCTCTCTACTCCATCCTTGATGTAGGTCGTCTTGATTGCTGTTATGTCCCTGTAACAGAATTCTATCAGATTCAAGACTTTCAAATCATTCCTGGCAATAATGAAGGATCTGGCGTTTCCACAGTTTAGATTATAAATAAGCTTACCCTTGGATGTTCCGAGGCCTGATACTTGCCCTTTGACCAGCCATGGTTCTTGTATTAGGGCCACGTCGGTGTTGCCCTGTGCAAATATTCTGCACAGGGTTGCAGTAGCAGCCTTACTATGCTGCAGGTTGGCTTGAACTGCCCGCAGCATCAGGAATGTTCCTGTTCCGGCTAACTAGCTTGAAGTTTACCTGCGTTAGCCCCAGGAATGCTTTCATTCCCCTGGCTTGCAGGTTCTTCAAGGAGGTCTCGTCGATTTGAAAGACAAGAGTTAGACCCGAGGCCTCCTCTTGTCTCTTGATGACAAGCCATTCTTCAGTATCTATCCCCATGTTCTGGGTTTTGATGAGCTGGGTTTTGATGAGTGGTTAATCGAGAGATTCATGGATAGATGGATTGGCAAAAGGGGAGCAGTTGAACGGCCTCTGAAATCACCGGATTTAACTCCCTTAGATTTCTTCCTTTGGAGACATCTTGAACCCCTTTATAAAACACAACCTGCTGATATTGATGAACTTGAAAGACGAATTACAGCAGCATTCCGGTCAATTCCCGGTGAAGTTTTCCGAAATGTTAGAAAGACGTTCGAGAACAGACTTTATTACTGTTTAGAGAAAAATGGAAAAAAATTTGAACAGTTTATAACATAGGCGTAAGTAGATCCCATGTTTGAAATTTCTTTCTCGCAAATTGAAAGTTTTTTTGTAAAACGAAAATAACCAACAAATAAAAAATCACACGTATAGAATAGATTTATTCCTGTTTTTCAAGGGTTGGAATGGTGCCACCTACTCTTCTAACCATTTCTATTGAAAGGAGAGTAAATACAATAATGCATCTCAGTGCAGGCAAGTTCTAATTACTTTTGTAATTTTAGAACGCAGTTTTTCGTAACCTGCTCATCAAAAAATAATAAGTCAGGGTACCATTGGAAAGAGAATCAAACACCCTTTAAAATAATGTGCCACTTGACCCCCCTTTCCATTTAAGTTTCTAAGGGTAACATATACTTCTCCTAAGGGATTGAACCACGAGTGCTACAAATATTCATTGGAAGTGTCCGCCTTGAAAATAAATTTGACCTGTTTTTTTGATTCCTCATATTATTTACTGGATTGAAAATATTGAGGGTGGGAAGTTTTCAAATTGTCACCCTGTATATATATATATAAAGATATATATATATATATATATATATATCTATATATATATATATATATATATATATAGTTGAAGAAGGGTAGTCTCGTGACTGGACTAGTTGGAAATAACTATGAATTTGAAATAAACTTTGTAGAAAGGATATTCCTTGAGGTTGCAGTCAAATTTAATGGCCAGTGAGAAAAGAAAAACTCTTTCTTATTTTGTCAAGCTTTCGAAAATGTTTATTTTCATTATCAAGACAGTAAGGTGAGGTTAAGTGAAGACAGCGATGTGTGATTGAGTATATTTTCAAAATCATATCACTATGAAACACTACTAGTAATATATATAAAAATTAAACAATTGTAAAAGCACATATTGTTTAGGAAGCTTAATTTAAACAATTTAAAATTTGACAGGACAATTACCACATGGTTAAAGCATGACTGAAAAAGGAAATGCACTTAACCTCACCTTACTGTTTTGATAAAGGAAATTAACATTTTCGAAAGCTTGAAAATAAGAAAGGGTTTTTCTTTTTTCACTGGCCATTAAATTTGACTGCAACCTCAAGGAATATCCTTTCTACGAAGTTTATTTCAAATTCATAGTTATTTTTATATATATATATATATATATATATATATATATATATATATATATATATCAACTTTCGAACTGATGGTATTCGGGGGGTTCTTCAAATTTGTTGAAAGTATTGTTGCATCACGTCCTTAATAAGTAATAAATATTTCTATTGAAATTAACGTAAAATGTGAGAATCAATTGAATCCACTTTCAAGTTGAAGAAAAAGCCATGGTTTGATATTGCACGACAGAAAAGGATACTCACGAGTTCTGCAACTATAGACTGCATGTTGATCAAACGGTAAATCGAACCATCTATCAATCCATGTTGTGCATGGTTGGATAAGTCTGTATACCAAATAGATACTACGAGTCTGTCAACAGTGAAACTGATAGTGAACAATACATAAAACAAAATAGGATAACCAAACACCTTGTTCAGTTCATCCAAGGTACCTGTGAGGCAACTATGAATCTTGGATAGATCTTGTAGTTGTCGAATTGCCACAGGCTCAACTGACAGTATCTTCACCGTATAACCTTTGAAGAGTTTTTTACTCCGGTACAGTCTCCCAACGAAGCTTTCCATGTTTTCTGTTAGATTCCTGAATCGTTCAAGAATTTCTATGGCCAGCCAGAAATACAAAAACACCGCAACAGTTATTTGATAGAGGTTGAAGTCCTTGAGGTAGTTAAATCGATAATAATTATTAACTGACCAGTATATCCTTTTCAAGGATAAAAAAAATATTATAGATATATTGGTGCCAATGAATGTCACATAAAACCATCTCTTCTTCTTTCCATCAGCAGTGGGATTTTTTCTAACGAGTTCGTTGATTGTCTTCAAATATTGTTTAATTTTTTCGGGGAATATGAATATGGTAGTAATCGTAGTTATGATACTTGCCAGAACTCCGAAAACATTTTCAGCCAATTCTGTCATCTTAACAAGTACGGTTTTTCGAACATTTGTGACGACAAACAATTTTCCATGAGTAGTATGGATGAATCCGCTTATCATCAATGACAATGAAATCACAACGTATGCTTTGAAAAATCTCACATTCCTCCAAGGTGGGACTATGAACAGAATGCTGCAAAGGCCCATTAAGTTTTTCAAATACGACAAATGTGGATTCAACATCATTGGATGAGAGTTGAAGGTGAACTGAGGTTCTTTGTAACTATGCAAAATAATATATGTTCTGTTCCACGAATGACCACATCAATGCCATCAAGATGATTGAAAAGGGGTGATTGTTCAATCCATGAATGGTATTTCCTAATTATCCACACAAATAATGTCTATAGACATAAAGCATTAAAAAATGAGGAAGGTTGGGCCTTCAGAAGTTTCTATTCATGTTGATTTATTCTTTGAAAATTAATAAATTTCAAATGCGAGAAATCGCAAAAAAAATGTCGGTTTGGCCTTCACAGGTGATTGAACCAGGAATCCTCTTGAAATGGAAATAGTATTTTTCCTATCTATATTTAAGTAAAAAAAGAAAAAACTGTTCATCAAATGATTTTTATTGAATTGGGCTTATACAGTCATGCTCCTGGAAACTTTCCTTGGTGGCTGGTATGTTTACTTGAGTATAATCGATTTGAATAAACAATTTGTGCAACATAATTCAAACCCTTAGCAGATATCGGCGAACTGCATGTTTTTATTCAAATGTCTATGAGTTGCATGTATGAAAAATATAGGAACTGTATTTTCGCAATGCTGGGAGACTGTAGAACTGTAGAATGGGTGAAATTGTAAGCAAATTGGTTTTTTTTTAAAAAAAAAAAAAAAAATTGGGTTTTAAAACTTAAACAATAGAAAATTATTCGATGTGGAGGGGTAATTTCTAACAATATATAAACTGAGTAAACTTCATACGGTGACCGGCAGAAAATTCTTTTATCAATTAATTTTCACAAATAACGATACGTGCAATCGCTTCTACATCGAAAAAAAACCCCAGAAGACGTTGTACAGTTCCGTTCGTCTTTTCGTGTTTTGCTGGAAATTATTTTTTTTCAAATATTATATCTCAAAACACACTTATTCGAACATTTATCGAAAAATTTTATTTGGAAAAGTTGTTCAGAATGACATATCAAACTATGTACATTGAGAAAAATCTAAGTTGAAAAATAAAAAAAAAAATTGTCCATTAAAAAAAATAATTTGGAAAAATTCATTTCTGGCAAAGAAACTTATTAGTAAAGCCAACAGTATTATTTTAAATTATATTTTCTAAAGATTCGCAAGCTATTTCTATTTTATTCGGACAATTCAACTCATGTATAAAAAATCGCATATGCCACAGTGCAATTGTCAGTTTGATAGCGGCAAAAGTTAGCTGCAACTTTTACAGCGACAAATGCACTATAGTGGTTTTTTCACTTATTCATTTGTTCATCATTTTTCGCGGTGTTGGTTGCTGAAATAAATAGTTTGACATGTTTGTCAACAACTCATTGAATTTCTAAGCACTAACAATAAGTCGATTCGGTGAGTCTACGAACGCCGAAATTAGTCAAATTGTTGATACCTGTGTGCCTACAAATACAGTTGCGACGCAATCATCAATCTGGCGACAATTGTCTACGTTTTGCGATGCAAAAAGATATAAATTTGAGCCAGATACTTCCATCGAGAAATTGAATATAAAATAGCAAGATTGGGCATTCAATATGCGAAAAGGTATCGGAGAAGACTACAAAGAAGCGGTAGTTAAAACAATTTGGAACACTACCGCTAAAATGCTACAAAGTAAATATTATAACGAATTCAATATTGTATTTAACCCTTTCACCGACGTTCAGTTCAATTCATCACAAGCTGCACGTAATGAACCGGAAGGACTTCAAGAGAAATTATATTACACTTTGGCGTTTGAATTAGCTTGGCGTAGAGGAGAAGCAGCTTACTGCAAAACCACTTATTTCGTATCTGAAATTGAAAATAAGGGAAAAGGAACTGGATTTACCGAAAACGAGACAAGGCAGTAACAATAAATTGTGTGACAGCAAATGGATTACGCCTAATATTTTGAAGGAAGATATTTGCCCAATACATTTATTTAAAAAGTTAATGGAAAAACGAGACACTCCTATAACATTGGACAGAGTATTTCTCACACCAAATCCCTTTTGGAAGAAGAAAAATTCTAAAGGTTGGTATAAGAATGTGCCGATTGGAATTAATGAAATTTCCGAATGGACTAAATGCTCAGCATAACGGATTGGTATAGATGTCAAACATGTCAAAATTACAAATCACTCAAATCGAGCGGCAGCAGTTAGCGAATTAAGTAAAAGCTGAATTGAAGAACAAGCTCTGATGAAAATAACAGGACACACCAATTCATCATCAATAAAACCTTACTAACAAGTTGACAAAGAGTATCATTCGAGCATTATTCAATCATTTCGTTTGGAAAAAGAGAAAACTTCAACATCTACTACAGAAACGATTAGCTGTGGCACCCGCAGCGACATCACTGTTCCTAGTACGAATTTCAATAACTGCGTTTTTAATAATTGTACATTTAAATAAAATGTGTTTATTTTTAATTTTTCATAAATAAAATTTGCATTGATATGTTTCTAAATTTTTCATACATTAAATTGTCCTGCCGATGTTTGTATTGATATCAGGTAAATTTGTGTTGTTCAAATTCTAAACTGTTTCCTTCAGCAAGTTGACTCGAAAAACTGTCAACCTAAAAACGCTCCACCTTCGGTGTCGCGTTTTCAATAGTTGACAGTTTTTCTCGTCTAATCGCTAGACAACATTTTCCCATTAAACAACCCAAATTTACCCGATGATACAAACTTCTCGTGCAATTATGAGTGAGAAAATTTTGAATTTGTTCATTTGTCGTGTGTTCAGCTGCTTCATAAAAGGCCTCTGGAATATCTCCAGGACATTATAATCCCGATACTATTTATTATTATCAAAGGACCATGTATCAACACAATTTCAATTTGAAATTTTCATCAGAACGAAAAATTTATACAATTTTTGACATAAGAACTTAAATTTTTTTAACTTTTTATTTTCAAACAATTCAAAATAAAATTAGAAACTGAAATAATTATAAACCAAACAATCTCACACATATTCAGAACTTTGTAATTGAGCATTACTCGAGCTGTCTACCCTGACGTTCAATTCATGTAGGTAGTCCATTTCTCTGGTCACATTTCGCAGCATTTGAGGTGTAATATTATTAATACATTGTCGTATTACTTCTTCTTAATGGTCGATATTATGAAATGGCCGATATTCATTAACCTTACCTTCAAGGTACCCCATAAAAAAAAATCCAAGGGCGTCAAATCTGGGGATCTTGCAGGCCACGGGTTTTCTGAATATCGTCCTATCCACTTATGAGGAAAGTGTTCGATAAGCCACGCTCTTACTTCAAAGGTACTATGAATTGACGCTTCGTCTTGTTGTTGAAAATATCATTTCTTCTTTCCAGCGGTAATCCATGTGAGAAATAAAAAAACTCGTTATTTAAAAACTCTAAATAATTTCGTGAAATAAAGTTGCTTATCTGATATGCCGCACCAAACATTAATTTTGGAGGAAAATTGACTTTTTGCCTCTAACGTACAATTTGGGTTCTCATAAGCCCACCATCTACAGTTCTGGGAACTAACAGAACCGTTTGATGTAAAAGTCGTCTCATCAGTAAATAAAACTTTTGTAGGGAAATTTTGGCATTTTTCAATCACGCATTGGAACCAAAATGAAAAATCTAAGCGGGCATCGAAATCTCTATCGAGTAAGGTGTGGATGAATTTTGGTTTGTATGCACGAAATTTATTATTCTTCAAAATTCTTCTAATGGATTTTTCAGATATACAAGTTTGTTCCTGCCTCTCCGATAGTGCCATCTGTAGATTTTCTGTTACCGATAACAAAACATTAAAGGTACCTTCTTCATTAGTGACGGGCTTACTATGTGGAAATTTGTTACGATTTTCTACACTGCCTGTAGCTTTAAATTTGTTTAAAATACGCAACACACTAGATCCATGAATATTCTTATTTGGATATCTAGCATTGAATATATCTGCTGCTTCTCTGGAACTATGAAAACTCTCGCCACATATTAAGACGAGCTCAATTTTCTCTTGCAAACTTAGCTTTTCTTGGGGCATCTCTAATTTCTTCTAACAAACAACAAAATGTAAAATCACTTTTACAATAAAAAACACTATACAAGAAAGACGATAAAAATACCTGGATGAATAATAACCCTGCAAAATCGTTTGACAACTCTTAATAACATATTAGCATTATCAGTCAATTGTTTCATGGCCTCTTCGATCATGATGAAATCTGCGATGCACGCAACAATGATAATATTGTAGGTATGTGTGATTTTTTTTATCAAAATTGTGTAGATAATAAACAGTATCGGGATTATAATGTCCGGGAGTTATTTCAGTGACCTCTTATGAAGCAGCTGAACACATGGCAAATTCACAGATTTCAAATTTTCTCCGAATAAAATAGAAATATTTTGCAAATCTTTACAAAATATTATTTAAAATATTACTGTTGGCTTTACTAATGAGTTTATTTGTCAGAAAGGAATTTTTCCAAATTTCTTTATAACAAATTGTTAAATCAATAAACATTGAAATTATTGATAAAAAAAAATGTTTTTGTTGCCCTATTGAGAAATGCCAATTATGATTTTTAAAGAAAAATAATTCCTCACCTAAGTATTTGAACAATGGAAAAAACCGTTTTTTTTTATATAGTAAACTTGACTTTTTGTTTATAAATAATTCATTAACAAATGACTCGAAATGTTTTTCCCAGCATTACTTAATGATGCGAAAACGGCAATAACATAACATTTGTTTATAAAAAAATTACATCATTTTTTGAATATTTCATAATTTTTTTACTTTAAACAATTATAATAAACAAAATAAAAAACTTTCATCCTCTTAAGTATATATATATATATATATATATATATATGAGAGAGGCTCCAAAAAGCAAAAGAATTATAAGTCAATTATTTAAACTTTTATGTCGCCATTTGTGAAAATGGAGGTTGGAGAAAAACTAGTTAGTTAACAATTGTATAACGTTTTGAAAAATCAACATAAGAACTTCTCTCCAACGGAACTGAATCCTTGCAAGTGTTGAGATGTCAGCATAATTTTCTCAAATGTTTAAATTGATATTAATGAACGTGGTTTTTTGTGGAGGAACAACGTTTCTTGACATGTTTTTTGGGTAAACTTCCACAGTCTGAAAATGAAAATATAATCAAGAAAATCTATACAAGTATAGAAAAGGCAAACTAATCAGTTCACCCCGATGAGTTATTGCGTTCACCAAATTATATTTCAAATAGAAAAATGATTAAATTAGTCAATAACTTGTCGTTTTCTGAATTTGCCTATCAAATTTTTATTTTTTTTTTAAATTCAAGTAGTTTTTGCTTGACGTTTCGGGGACTATATTTGCCCCCGTTCTCAAAATCTTCTGAATCTCCTTTAATTGTTTCAATAATTTAGATTTTTTCTAGCCAAAAAAATTTGAGAGTGACGTATTGATTTGATATATGGGGTGTTGTTCAGATCAGTTCATTAGCATTCTACCATATCTCACTTCCTCTCTGAGTAGAGGTAACAATGTATGATCCATTTCAACAAGATTTGTTGAGAAGCAGTTGTTATTGGAAAGAAGAATACAGGCCGTTTCTTTCAATTTTCTCCTCCCTTGATGTGGTTCTTTCATCAAGATTTTTGTCCTATTCCATTCAATCGTATGATCGCCATTGGATGTGAGGATATGTCCTGCAATTTTTGATCCGGTCATTTGTCGATTTCTGATGTAACTCTGATGTTCACTTTGGCGCACTTCCAATGGTCTTGACGTTTCACCTATAACACTATCACCACACGAACAAGGTATGTTGTAAACACAGTTTTTGGTACTTCCTTCTGCGTTTTCTGCGTTCGTGTTAGTATAGATATCAGTGTGTTTGTTGTTCTAAATGATGTTCTCACATCATACCTATGTCCAATTCGTTTGTTCTTTTCAGATAATTCGGGGACATAAGGTATTATGTTGTTCGTGGAATGTGTAGGTGGTGGGAGTACTCCTGTTGGTTGTTTTAATTGGTTGTTTGATGAATTTTTGTTTTCAATGTCAGTGATTTTTTTTTCCACAAACTGATCCGGATATGCATTTTTCTTGAGAACAGATTTCATGAGGTTTATTTCTTCCTGTAGATTCTGGTTGGAATTGCAAACTGTTTGGGCTCGATTATAGAGCCATTTAACTATCCGTTTTTTCACACTGGCATGATGGTTTGAGTTGTAGTGTAGATATCGATTGGTATACGTCTTTTCTCTGTGTACAGATGTTTCCATTCGGGATGATGATTTTTGGATTATGACATCTAAAAAGGGGAGTTGGTTGTTTTGTTCTGATTCTAACGTGAATTTGATCGTCGGTTCTTGACCGTTTATATGATCCAAGAAAATGTTTAATTCTTCTTCACTTCGATTCCAGATAGCGAAAACATCATCCGCGTATCTCCACCATATTTTTGGACCATTGGGGAATATTCCAACGAAGGATTCTTCAAAGTATTCCATGAATATGTTACTTAAAATGGGTGACAAAGGAGAACCCATTGCCATACCAAACTCTTGTTGATAAAATTCGTTTTTAAATTGGAAATATGTTTTTTCTGTGCATAGTTTGAGTAATTTTATGATGGCACTGACATCCAGTTTTGTTCTTGTCTTCAGTGATGTGTCATTTTCTAATCTTTCTTTCATTATTTCTAGAGTTTTATCAATAGGGGCATTAGTAAACAAACTTTCGACATCAAAACTTACTCCATCTTGAATTTGTAATTCATTCAATTTCTCCAGAAAGTGAGGGGTATTCTTTATAAAACTATTTCCATTTCCAGATAGTGGTTTCAGAATGTTGAGTAGGTATCTAGCGAGTTTTTGTGAAGGAGATCCAATGGAACTTACAATAGGGCGTAGAGGATGAGATGGTTTATGTATTTTTGGTAACCCATAAAAATTTGGGGGTTTGCTGTGGTGTGCTGCGTTCTGTTTTCGTGAGTATATTTTTGTGTCTAGCTAAAGTTCGGTATATTTTGCTTCCTATTGATGGGGTTGGATTTTTGTTAAGGTTTTTGTATACTGTGTTCACTGATATGGTAGTGTCTTGATTGAGTGTGTGATATGTGGTGTTTGAGATCATTTGTGTTAGTTTGTTCCCATAATCAGTAATTTTCATGATGACTGTTGCGTTACCTTTATCAGCTGGAAGTATTTTGATCTGATTGTCTGATCGGAGAGATCTCAATGCATCTCTTTCGTATTTGTTTAAATTACTTCTGGGATGATAAGGTTGTGTTAGTGCGTTTTTGCAGTCAGATCTGTAATCACCTGCTATTCCAGGTGGTAAACGTTGGGCTGTTGCCTCGATGGCAGTGATCATTTCTACCATTGGAACCTTTTCTGGTGCAACTGCGAAGTTCAGCCCCTTTGCCAACACAAGTTTTTCGTGTATGTCTAAGTTTTTTGATGACAAATTGATTACAGTTTTTTCAGAAATTTTGTTATTGTTTGATATGTGTTGTGGGTGTATTTGTTTCTCTTCCAATAATTTGTGAAATTCGTTTATATGTATTCTGTTTCTGTTTCGATTGTATGAGTTGTAAGAATTTTGAATACAGTGGTGCAAGTATTCATAGTCATTTCGAATCAGATTTTGTTTCATGAACTGTTCCAGGTTATTGATAAAAATTTCTAAATTTACCTTGTTTTTCCTGTGAAACTGTATTCGTTCTCTTACCATTGCGTGGCCCGCTCTTTCGATTATTCTTTTGCATTGTTGGTTATGATATGGCGTTTTCAATCTCAAACCCTTCGGGATGATCCTATTATCTCGACATCTCAGAACGCACTAGGAGTACGACTATTGGTGTCGTGGATTGGCCTATGCTGACATCTGTTGGTGATCTATTAATGTGCACGAAATTTCGTGTCATTAAAATTCCACGATAACAGGTCCAAGCTTCACCACACAGATTATAGGTGTCACTATCTATAATTTGATGCTTTTCGCATTTTTGTACTTGCCGATAGGTATTAGCACTACGAGATATCTGATACGAATTTGAAAGAGACCACAAGCCGTCCTGATGATTGGGAAATCATGAAACAGGCTGTAGGCGGATGGTGGGCTCTCTTGGATTCGTAACAGATTTCTCTCATTCTCGTATTTGTTTTGCGTTACTCAGAACGCACTAGAAGTACGACTATTGGTGTCGTGGATTGGCCTATGCTGACATCTGTTGGTGACCTATTAATGTGCACGAAGTTTTGTGTCATTAAAATTCCACGATAACAGGTCTAAGCTTGACCGCACAGATTATAGGTATCACTATCTATAATTTGATGCTTTTCACATTATAAATAATAGAAATAGAGTTCCGGGAGTCAAGACTTTTTTATCCCTCTTCAAGAATCTTTTTCTCTCAATTATCATTAGTTTCTGAATTATTAGCGAAAAACTAAATGCCTTTTTATTTCCCTTTCGATTTGTTAATAACAACTGCCATTTTTTATGTACTGTAAAATTATCTGAATAAATTTTTTACACTTTAGGTGTTCCATAATCGGTTCTGATATTCTCCAGCTTCTATTGATTCTACTATTTCTTCTCTCCTGGAAATGATGACGCGGCATTCTGTTCCATGAAAACCACGAAGCACTCATGATAATCAAACGACGATACAAACTCACATTTGAGGAAGACGATCGAATCGAAATAAACGGAAATAAAATGAGTTTAACAGGAGATATATTGATTAGTAAGTGACATCTTCAGATAATTCATCACCGAAACTACAGGATGCCTAAGAATCATGTAGAACATCACGAATTCTATGTCTCATTTGAAGAAATAATAAACCTCAGAAAAACAATTTTAGGCTGGCTCCAAATTTGAGTTAGTAAACAGGTTGTCACTGAATATCTGGATGGAACGTATTAAAATAGGGGTCCAATTAGTTGGCCAGCCCGTTCCTCAGATTTATCACCACTTGATGTGGTTTCCATGAAATTTTCTGAAAGACATTCTTTCACACCACTTCTCTTCCCGATTCTGATGTCCTAAAAATGATTTGACTAGCCTGCAGTAATATTACGCCTAATATTATGAGGGATGTTACAGTTCCAGAGCTCTTTCGGGTAATCGTGGAATATGAACATGTATATGAACACCATCGCAATATATGAAACAAACCTCTTTCGTCAAACCACAGAAAGGAAGAGTGTATATTGCATGTCATGATCATCCGATATAAATTAAGAAATAAAAGAAAAAGTCATCAATGAGAATAACAATAATGCATACAAAAAGGGTTGCAGATGAACAATTATGGAATGGAAATAATTTAAACAATTAAGACAAGCTTTCATAGACATGCACTACAAAGGAAAGCACATTTTCTTTGATTGTTTGATCTAGGTTATCCTTTGAGTAACGGATTCAAAACCTTGCCGCGCAAGAATACCAATTTTTATACGCGGCAAGGTTCTGAATCTGGTACTCACAGAATAACCTAGGTCAAATAATGAAAAATAAATTGTTTCCTTTCTAGTGCATTTGTATGAAAGCCTGCCTTACTTTTTTTCCAATTGTTTTCATTCAATTCTTTTCAGTCCTTCATGACATCCGTCATCTTATTGAGTTCTGTCAAAAATTGATAATCTCCGACCCCAAAAAATCTCCGGCGCCCAACCCACTTTGGAATGGAATTGAGCCATAATGACAAAACAAGTCGCCATCTTGGAGTCTCCATCTTGAAATCATGGATTTTGACAAAAACATCATGATATACGCCCCCAAAAACCCACACATACCAATTTTTTTTGGAATCGGCCTATAACCACCAAACTCTCGAATTTATGAATTTTGATAAGAATTGATTTGTTGAAAATATAAACAGGATGTTCATAAAATCAGATGTGGAATCATCTGCGACTGAAAGATGAACTTTAGTCACTATCTTCCATCGTCAAGATAACCTCTTGTGGGGTATTCATGTTGAAAAGGGAAACATTCTCAATTAAATATTGATAGAAAGATTTTTCTGTGAATTGATAAGAAGTTCGTTATCTCTGTTCCCGAAAACCCCCACATACCAGTGAACTACTCACAGTCAATACCGGTATACCACAGGGTACTGTTTCGGGCCCATTACTCTTCACATTGTATATCAATGACCTATATGATATCACGCCAACATGTGATATCGTGTCATATGCAGATGACACCGCAATATATGTCGAGGGGAATTGTTGGAAAGAGGTAGAAACGAAAGCCAAAAAATTTCTGCAAGAAATCAAGATATGTTAGACGATAACTTTCGCCTCAAATTAATGTAAGCAACCAAACATCAATACACTCATAATTCATGACCACATATGCCAAATAATAATAATATTTATTTTGCCAAAAATTTAAAATCATATATACAATATACCGTGCTTCTCGAAAGTCCCCTCTCCCCCTCTTATTTTTGGAACGATCATACATAAACAAGTGAAATTTGGAAACTGAATATCAAAGGTTGTAAACTTTCCTACTAGTGATGATAGATGACGAAATCGTCAAAGATGACGTCACAAGGCCATTATGACCAATAATTTTAGATGGAACCCTACGGCAAGCATCATCTCTTTTAAAAGGTATCGAAAAAACCCATTCAATGATACTAATTTTGTTTGCGTTTATGGCATTTTTGGCAATTCGCTTTTAAAAAACGCAAAGCTGTTATGAATTAAATCAGTTAATACTAAAATTCCAACTTCAAGCTCCGCCTCTGGATATTTGTCAAATAAGCTGACGTTTTTTTTAGTCTCCCTAATTCGACGTTTCTGTACTAGTTTTTGTACATCTAATAATTTGTGTATTGTTGATCGAACTGTTTTAGCAGCTTTTGGTACTTTTAATATTTTTGTACATTTCAATAATTTGTTAAACTGTTGTGAGCCGAACGTTTAAGTGCTTCAAGAAGCGAAATGGTACGTGCTTCAGGTGATGAAGTAGCGGCGATCCTAATTCTTGGTGAAACTGGACAAAATATTCATGCAGCAGAACGCATATTAATGAGAGGTTTCCCGATCGCCCCGTTTCGAGGACTTATTTAAGGGAGCTTCTTCGTAAGTTTGAAACAACGGGTAGTATTAATGATGCAAAACGATCTGGCAGACCACTCATTTCTGATGAGAAAAAAATTTATATACTGGCAGGAGTAATAGTTAATTCTACTTCTTGAACAACTCACGTTGCATCTACCTGTGGAGTCAGTCGAAGTACAGTACACAGGGTGTTGAAAAAAAACAAATTTCATCCATACAAATTGAGAATGGTTCATCAACTCTCAGACGACGACCCAGACCAAAGACTAGACTAGACTAGACTAGAAAATATGGAAACTAAAATTAACCAACAGCCAGACTATGTCAAAACAATTTGTTTTAGTGACGAAAGTACTCTCTATCTAAATGGAAATGTAAATACACAGAATGTGAGGTATTGGAGTGACGCAAATCCTCACCTGTTTCGTGAAACACATACCCAATTTCCCCAGAAAGTAAATGTTTGGGCAGGTATCCTGGGAAACCACATCGTTGGGCCTCTTTTCTTAAATACTAATTCAACTGGTGAGGTTTATCTGGAGCTGTTGCAAAACGCAATAGATCCGTTAATCCTTGAAATTTTGGAAGATAATCCAGATGAATGCGGCAATTTGGAAATAACATTCCAACAGGATGGTGCTCCTCCACACATTACGGTGCAGTGAGACGGTATTTGGATGAGGAGTATCGTGGTAGATGGATTGGACGACGAGGTTCAACGGAATGGCCAGCTCGATCACCGGACCTAACACCTTTGGATTTTTTTCTGTGGGGGTACCTTGAATCGGAGGTAAACGCCACTGAACCTGACAATATTGACGTTTCAAAACAACGTATTGTTGCAGCATGTGAGGCTGTTTCCGCAGACACATTTGCAAAAGTACGAGAAGAGTTTGAAAATAGGATATTCCACTGTCAGGAAGTAAATGGAGGTCTTCTCGAGCAATTTCTTTAAGTAGATACTGACTCTGAAATCTGTAATGAAAATCATACTGAATGGAATTTAAATTTTAATGTTTACTAATGAGCCATTCAAACTGTCATAAACACAAACAAAATTAGTATCATTGAATAGGTTTTTTCGATACCTTCCAAAAGAGGTGTCACTCAGGGTTATTATATATATATATACTGACAGGGTTACGGCATAAAACAGCTTTAGGAGAGTTCGGATGACCAGACGTGAGGTGAGGAAAGTGTGCCACTGCTGCCAACATATACTTATTATTTAGGTTTGTATTGTATTCATCCTTGTTCATCTTGAATGTTCATCCTTGTACACTTCGAAATTCGAAAATAAGTTATATAAAGTTGGCTATTCTGGCACACATCAGACGTCATCAAAATGGAGGTTTCGCCGTAACCCTGTCAGTATTATATATATAATAACCCTGGTGTCGCTTGCCGTAGGGTTCCATTTGAAATTATTGGTCACAATAGCCTTGTGACGTCATCTTTGACGATTTCGTCATCTATCAATACTAGTAGGGAAGTTTACAACCTTTAATATTCAGTTTCCGAATTTCACTTGTTTATGTATAATCGTTCCAAAAATAAGAGGGGGGGAGGGGACTTTTGAGAAGCACTATAATACAATAAATGGTGAATGAATGAAAAGAATATCCACAAAAGTTAAACTTGTACGTGGGCTGAATAGTAAAATTTAGAAAGTATAAGATTAGTAATGATAATGAGGTATATGAAGAAAACTCCTGAGTTAGATAATATAATATTAACAATATAATATAATAGCAATAATATTTATTTATTGTTCCTGTATCATATAATAATGAATAGAATGATTTTCACGAATAGCAGGTGGACCCACAGAAATCTTGGTTGTGCGTGGGGTTTTCCTCGTTTATTCATGAATTTTGCTGCTTGATGATATGATGAGATTGTAGGAGTATTTCATCATATATTCAATTATTCAATATTGGATTCAACCGGGGGGGTAATAACCCAGTAATTTTCAATTGATTTTTCTGTACTCATAATATATCGTGAATTACTTTTCTGTCTAAATTTAATGTATACGATTTCAGCTTTTTTCTAATTGAAGTGACAGAGTTGGTGTGAATGATGAGATCCTTTATACTTCTATGTAAGAAGTTGAAAAGCCGAGGTGCGAGGTAAGTATAACATGATATCCTACCGCTTTCTTTGAGGATTTTGTACGAACATCAAAATTGCTTTTTTGTCTTGTTGTGTATTTGTTTCTGTATAGGTTAACTAAGATACAATAAAAAAATGATTGGTTTAGATCGAAGCATTTCGCTTCTCTATATAGTTCGTCTGTGGGATACCTATACGGTCTCTTGAATATTATTTTTGGGAATCTTTTTTGCAAAATTTAAATTTTTTTCTGGTGGATATCAGCTACGCCTCCCCACCCTGGTATCCCATATTGTAGTCTTCATGAATGCTCACTGGAAATTCAAAGAACTAAATCTTGGGGTTACTTGGGAATAAATATTGATAATAACATGAAGTGGGGAGAGCAAACATCCTCCGTCAAAAATAGACTGAGAAAATCAATATGCACCTTCAAAACATTGAAAAAGGTATCGAATAAAGAATTATTACTGACAGCATATTACACACTAGCTCAACCAATGATAACCTACGGCCTACTAGCCTGGGGAGGAGCATACCAAACACACATAAAAAAGTGTCAATCACACAAAAACTTCTCATCAAAATAATGTTCAATAGACCTTCTCGCTTTCCCTCACAACACAACTATTCGAGGACTCTGGCTCAAGAGATGTTCAGTCTCTATATACCCTAGAGATAATGAAGCTTATATTCAGAAGCAGAAGCATAGAACGGTTAGAAATAATTTTATTCGTTTCTCCTCCCCAACACTTAGAAATTATGAAAATGTCACCTACAATGAGTCGTAAAAAAAGCTAAATTCTGGATTAAATCAAATAATAATGCAATTGACAACGTTTTCAACGATATAAAAGACAAATTAAAAACATTATTGGATCGGCATTTCTTACTTTGTCTGAAATAAATGTTTAATTTGGCTATTTCAAGACAATAAAAAACTCAGCACACAAAAAAAAGTTCTGCTGACAACCCTATTGATGGATTGGTGGAAAATTATCTCATCAAACAGCTACCACGCTTGATTGTTGTAATATTACGGATTACCAATTTTGAATAGCATCGAACCATAATCACAAAACTCGTCCGCCATCTTGGAACCGCCATTTTGTTTTTCGTCTAGAAAAAAATCCCTAATGCATTGTCACCGAAATTATGGGAACCCGTAAAATTTCACTTCAATCGAACAACTGGAAGTGTGTCAAAACTCACTTTTTCAGATTCAAACTTCACAAACATAGATACAAATGTGAAGTTAAATAAAAGCTTGTAATAAAAAAAATACCTGTTTTTCCTTAAGAGATGCGCCTCTCAAGAATAAACATAATATGGATTATGGCGAAGTCGAAATTTTATGCATAGAAAGAATTATCCTAAGAGACTTTCCTAAAAAATGTTCCACATCACACATTCACAGGGTGTTTCTTAATAACATGACAATATTCAAGAAAAATATTCTTGGGTCCAGCTGAAGAAATTACATTTTGTAAGCATGTTGTACCAATGAAAAAGTTACCTATGAATATTTTATTGTGATCTTTCGAAAGGGTGAAACATGCAACCCCTATTTCATTTTTTAGCAGAACTTTTTAACGAAACAAAATTTCTCAATTTGAAAAAATGTGTTGGAAAGAACTATTCATTGCAAAACTTCTTCAACTCTTGTGTTGTGTCCGTAAAATCCTATATATTTTCAATTACTTCGATCGAGAATGACATTCTAAATCCAACAACACCTCAATTGTCAATATTTGACAAATAAAGTCATTTTTATTCCATTTTTTATTTTTCAATAATGCCATGGATCGTGTAAATCGCTTCATTCTTGATCAAGTAACACAGGAAAAATACGATTTTGAGGCTTATGACTTAACAGTCGTTTTAAGAATTATATAAAAGTCGCAAATTAGCCCATTAGAATTCTAAATTTTCAAAATGACCTCCTCCTTGATCACGGAAAAATTCAACTTTTTCAATTGTTGCGCGCACCACATTGATTAGCTGTTCCGCAGTTATGTTCTGGAATGCCACCCTTACTTTATACTCCAGTTCTTCACGAGTAGCTGAGGCTGTGTTATACACCTGATTTTCAATTGTTCCCCACAGAAAAAAATCTAGCGAAATAAGATCTGGGGATCTAGAATATGAAAAAGCAATAATACATTATGAAAAAATATGACAACTTAAGAATGTACCTCGCAGGCCACTGAATAGGTCCATAAGTGCCAATCCACTTTTCAGATTCAGATCTTGTTGGAAATAGATATCAACTTGGTTAGCCAGTGGCAAATCTTCAATAAAATCATAAATTTGATTTCTAAGGAACTGTAGATATCTTTCCGCAGTAAGTTGTCCGTCGAGAATTATTGGCCACAAAAGTTTTTCTCCGATAATACCCATCCAGCAATTGAAACCAAATCGCTCTTAAAAATTTCCTTCTTGCATCAGATGTAAATTTGTTTGAGACCAGTACCATTTCTCATTCCAATTGAACAGACCCAAGTTGGTCAATCGAGTTTCATCTGAATAAATAATTTTAAATGGAAAACGTACATCTTCGCTGTATTTAGTAAAAAACAGATTAAATAAGTTAATCTTGGGTTGTGGTCGTTATCGTTAAGATGTTGGTGTAGTTGGTACCTGAATGATCGATAATTATATTTGTGAAGAATTCTCCCAACAGACGAATAACTTATATCACACTCAGAAACACTTTGGCGAATTGACGCCGTACAATTCACTTCAACATAGGCCAACACGTGTACTTCTTTTTCTTCCTGACGATGACGTTATTGGTATTTTCTTCTGGTTCATTTCGCATTTTCCTTTCCAGTTTTGGAAAATAATGCCGAGTGAGATGGCGACGATTGGGGAATCTCTGAGCATAAATTTGAGCTGCATCAGTTGCATTCTTTTTTGCTTCTCCGTTAATTAGCAACATGTCAATTTTCTCGTTTCTAGTATAATTTACCATAACAAATTTTAAAATACGTAACAAATACATTTTTAAAAGTGATAACATATTCATTAGCTTATTTTTTCAGGTATTCCTAGCAACAGCTTCAATTGTTTGTAACTGATAACTATAATAATAGGACTAAGTACTCAGTACTTATACCGTATACGTATTATTTGTTATGAGGTATCATCGCTTGTTGCCATTATTCAGAAAAATAGTGGAAATAAAGTGAAAGTGTGTGGTATCAAATAATTCGTAAGAAAATTATCTTTCACAAAAAGCCGATGAGCAACCCCCTCTCTATTTAACCCTTTCGCTGCGGAGCGACATAGTGAGTAACTCGTCCGGAGCTGCACTTGTTTTTTCAATAAAAATTGTTTTTTTATTTTTAATATTTGAGTGTTTGCTAAAGTTTAACTAATAGTAACACGATTTCAGGGTTTTGTCTCCTCGACATACATGCGTGCCAGCAGCACCCAGCACACAATTTGTTGCCCAATGCGCCCTGGCACGCATGTGTGTCATAAACATTTGTTTGTTTTTATGTGTAAAAAATAACAAAATAATCAGAACATAAATATTTATTTTCGATAAAACAGAAAATAAAATCAGAAATTCAAAATAAACGAAACTATGAACAAACATAACAAAAAAAATACAATTCTAAGCGAAACAAACGAGAACAACTTTCACGAAAAAATATTCATGAACTTTGTGTATTTTCCACGAGGCATGAAAAATCGGAAAACACTCAACACAAAGACCAGGCTCTCCAGGACATCTAGTGCAGTAATACAGGGTCATCTGACGTTTATTACCCTTGGAACAAACCCGACATCTTTTTCTATTTGTCCGTCCTTGCTCATTTTTGGACATAATTTTTAAAATATTGTATTCTACCTCTCTGACTCTGGGGGTTTTTGTTTTCGTTATGTTTAGCAATCCCTCCAATATTGCAATTCTATTGTCATGAAAGGACATTTGTTTACACGTAGACCCGTCCTTTGCTTATCGGAGCATTGGCTCAAGGATAACCATCCCGTAAACAATTTATATTTTGGTAACTATGAAATGGCTTATATCTATGCAAGAAAAAATCAAAAACACGGTGGTGCCCTCATTCTAGTTGAAGAAGGACAAATATTTTCCGAATTAGAACCAATAAAAAAGCTATCAATTGAATCTGAAATTGAAATATGTACAATTCGCTTCAGCATAAATGACACAAAAGTTGCTGTTGTAACAGGGTATAGACCACTGTAACGAAGTTACTATTTTCCAGCTATATTATCAGCCAAAAGCTCCTTGTACAGATTTAAATTCACACCATCAGTAATAATAGGTCTAAAAATACCATTCAGGTTTGTGATGAATCCGTGAATCACCCCTAACCCGATGAATAAGCTAAACACCCTCCGTAACTCACGCCGATACCGCGAGCGTGGTTGTGAAGAACGAACGATTGGTAATTGCGCGCGCCAGCGAATCGAGAACGAATGATTGAAACAACATCGATCGGTATTGGAAATAAACGTCGCGGAGCATATTTAGTTCCCTGGCAGAAGCGAGAGAAACCAGACCGTCCGTTCTCGGATCGCACGCAGCTTGTTGACGTCACGCCTGGGTAAATATACGAATTATAAGTTGTAGCAAAACTTTTCAAAGTCCACAAATCGAAGCGCGCATAATTGTGGAGGGGAGACAACTCAAGGAAAGGAAACCGACGAATATTCTGGGCAACGATTTATCAAGGAGTTAGTTGATCACCGAGCTCGAGCGAAAGTACCACGGCAGACCTACAGACGAGTTGAAGAAGTCATACCCGACCAGTAGACGATACCAGACGAATTCCGAACCGAAGCCTTAGCCATCGTGACGCCCGTTTCCTGACGTCATTCCGTTGGTAAATATAAGATCACCAGTTCAGCAAGTGTCCGCCAGAGCATAGGTAGAGGGGGAAAAATCGCCTAGGTCTCCTTCAAACACACTTCGAAGAATCAGAACCGTTTGAGATCGAGAACTGATCACCACGCGGATTAGTGCCCCAGTGAGTGAAAAGTGCCAAAGTACCGGTGAGCCTGCGCATGGATAGTAAGGCAGTTCGACGAGTGTACCGTGCGCGTGAATCATCGTGTTAGTTTTCCAGTTAGCCGAAGTGGATAGAATCCGTCAGTTGGGTCCTGTTCTAAGGACAGATCACACTAACGGTCGCGCAGGATAGGACTAGGAGTAGGAAACATCGTGTTAGTTTTCCAGTTAGCCGAAGTGGATAGAATCCGTCAGTTGGGTCCTGTTCTAAGGACAGATCACACTAACGGTCGCGCAGGATAGGCCTAGGAGTAGGAAACATCGTGTTAGTTTTCCAGTTAGCCGAAGTGGATAGAATCCGTCAGTTGGGTCCTGTTCTAAGGACAGATCACACTAACGGTCGCGCAGGACAAGACTAGGAATAGGAAACATCGTATTAGTTTTCCAGTTAGCCGAAAGTGGATAGAATCCGTCAGTTGGGTCCTGTTCTAAGGACAGATCACACTAACGGTCGCGCAGGATAGGACTAGGGGTAGAAAACGTGAAGTTGGTTCCCTAGTTAGCCGGAATTGGATAGAATCCGTCAGTTGGACCATGTTCTAAGGACAGGTCACACTAACAGTCGTGTAGAGTAGTAATAGGGCGTACAATTACAATAAAACGAAGCCGAGATATGACGTCAGAACTAAAGTAAAACATCGTACTACACACGGAACAAGACGAACTGCTCACCCCTTCATTCCGTAACCTTGGCCGCCCGTAAAAGCTTTGTTGCCTAAAAATTAGAACTAGAGAAATACCGTTTTGCCTTCTGGTTTTTGAGCTTGTGCACTACTAACCCCCCCACCGCATGTGCTTTTGGTTGTTAGCATATTCCTGAGTTAAGCTTTGCACCCTTCCCGCTTGCGAGTAATTCTGCTTGTTTTGTATTTACTTGAAACGGCGGTCAGCCGTACTGCCCCTGTATATAAGAGTTAAAATAAATTGTTTTACCTGTGCACCTTTGAATACGTTATTATTTGCACAACAACTAATCACCCCGCAGCCTACACTCAGGTAGCAAACCCAGTCAAGGGCAAGTAAAGTCTGCCTTTCCGGCCTCGTCAAGTCTTGTCACTACTATATTGACCCCTGGAGTGTTTTATTTTCTCCACTGAGGCTGCCCGGAGCAGTGTCCTTCACACTCAATTGAAGGTGGCGCCCGAGGAAAAGCCGAAACTAGTGAAAACCGTCAAAGTGTGATAGTGAGGGGAAAAGACCCTTCACACCACCAAGCGGTAAAATTAGTACCTTCATGGAATGTCTAACACAAGCACTCCACCTTGCATCTGAACGTTCTGACTTCACTGTTCTTTGTGGGGATTTAATATAAACTGTCAGAAATCGGATTCAAATACCAAACTGCTGTCTAATATTTTCAATTCTTACCAGATGAGCAAAAATCCTCAAGGTGCAACCAGAATATTCACATATAAAAATGCACACACTAGTTCAACATGCATTGAGTACATGGTGACCAGCCTTCCCCAATCAAAATTTAAGTGCTATAAAGTGCAACCAAATATAGCTGATCACTTGGCTCACATCCTGGTATATCAAGAAAAAAATATTTCAGAGAATAAAAAAAATACAATCTCATCTAACATGAGACGTAGTTTATGTGATGACCATATTGCTGAATTGCAAAATGGGTTAATTTATGAGGATTGGACTCTTATATACCATTTACAAATAGACGAAGCGTTTAATACTTTTTATAATATACTGCTTTGGTGCTTCGATGTCCAAAGAAGCAGACCTACATGAAATCCAACTATAAAAGTTGGATAACTCGTGATATCATCGATGAAGGTAAACAATTAAAGGAAATGTTCTGGCTTCTCTCTAACTCCCGAAAAGCTGAAACTCACTTGATTGAACAGTATGAATCAAGATTGCGAGAGCACAAACAAAATGTAAAGTTGTAAGAAAAAAAAATTTAATTCTAAAATAAACCAGTCAGAAAACAAAACTGGAGAGACATGGAAGATTATTAATGAAGAACTAGGAAGAAACAAAAATTACTTGAAAAAATCAATATCCCTTGAACAAGATGGTGGGTTAAAAACAGACCCAGATGGAGTGTCAGAACTATTTGCTGAATACTTTTCAAATGCAGCAGAAATTTCCGTGTCAAATCACTTCGGGCAAAACTTGTCTTTACCCTGTACTGTTACTGAAAATGTAACTACAATTCAACCTTTCCAATCCCATCCAATTACTGAATATGAGATGATAAATGCCCTATCCGAAATGAAGAATAAAAAATCGGCAGGCTTCGATGAACTCTCAATCGTCACAATTAAGAAAATATCACCTGCCATTATTGTACCATTAACCTACCTAATGAATCAATCTCTAATTCAAGGATACTTTCCAGAAGTTCTGAAAAGAGCACTCGTTATACCTGTACATAAAAAAGGAAATTCCACCGAGATGGATAACTACAGGCAGATATCCTTACTCTGCTCCTTATCCAAATCATTTGAAAAAGTTGTAGCCCTCAGAGCTATAGATCATTTGGAAACAAATAAGCTTCTATGCACGTCTCAGCATGGATTCAGGAAACATAAATCTATAGAAACAGCTTCCTAAAACCTCCTGAATTTTATATACACAGAAATTGATAGTAGTAAATATGTGATCTCACTGTTTTTAGACTTATCAAAAGCATTTCATACAGTGTGCTCTGAATTTCTCATCAATAAACTATCAATGTTTGGATTTCCACGAAATATGATAAATTGGATAGAATCTTATATGACAAATAGAGATATCGTCGTAATCTGCAATGGATTGTCATCTGAGTCGAAAATTGTTGAGCTCGGTGAGCCACAGGGTTCTGTTCTAGGACCGTTACTGTTTCTACTCTATGTCAACGATGTTCCTCAACACAAAATGGAAGGCTATGTTACAATGTTTGCTGATGATACTACGATAACTATATCGGGTGAAAACGCTGAGCAACTCATCAGCAAATCAGAACGCATTATTCATTAGTTCAGCACCTGGTGCCAAAGAAATAAGCTCATTCTAAATACTTCTAAATCGATCAGTGTTAATTTTCACTTCAGACGGAATATTCCAAATGGTCTATGCCCAAACTATGATATTCAAGCTTCTGAAGAAATAACATTTTTAGGTACCTACCTAGACGACAATTTGAATTGGGAAAAACAAGTGGATCATATTTGTGCCAACTTGAAATCTAGTTTGGATGAACCTGGCTTACAAAAGAATCAAATGTGATAAGATATTCCATGATTGTATTAAAACATTTCTTTCAGAGAAATGCTATTATAGTTATCAAGATTTCCTAACTGACAATCTCACAAATAATTTCAATCACTGCGTTCCCAATTTTAATCAGGATCAATTTTGTGAATGTTGTAAAATGCTCGCATACCTTTTATGTATGTGAGTATATATGTGTATTTGTATATATATGTAGGTAAACCTGTGCTCGTTTTTATTTTTTTGTATTTTCACTTAATTTTCTTAAAACTAACTTACCATATATACCAAGTGTATCAAAAACGGTGAATAAAAATTATTATTATTATACTCCATGCTGTACCGACAAAAAAATCAAAATCCAGAACGGCACAAAATTGTATGTCTTATCTGGTCTTCACAACACGCTACCAACGATAACACACCTCTCTGTTAGGCTGCTAGCGACATCTGTCCATTTGTTCACACGTACACCCGCGGTATACATACAAAAATGAAGCGATTCACACGATCCATGGCATTCTAGATCGAAAAATAAATATTGGAATAAAAATTACTTTGTTTGTCAAATATTGACAAGTGAGGTGTTGTTGGATTTAGAATGTCATTCCCGATCGAAATAAGTGAAAATATATAGGATGACCCATTTGAAAATCGAAAGTTGGGGTCATTTCCTGTCAAATCGGAAGTACGGCAAAGCAAGTAAATATGTCAAAAAATGTGAATTGAACTATAATACACAAACCCCAAATTTCGTTTTTTTATCTTCAATAATAAAAATTATGGGGGTGAGCAACTTTAGAGAATCAGGGTGAAATAAATCTTATACATTTTATAAGCATTTTATAACAAGAAGTCCATTAACTTGGGACAACTTCAATAAGATCGTATCACAATGAGCCCAGAAAGCTTGGCGGGCTCATTTATCAAAAACTGGACATCTTCCACGAGAGGATCTAGCTACAAAAAGAGTCCAACAGGTAAGTATACACTCTGATTATAACAATAAGGTCTATCCATCCAAGTAATGACTGAGGTCTGTCATAAATCTATCTGAACCTGGTTTTCTGCCCTTACTTTTACCAGGCTGTGACCACAAACTGAACAAACCAAACGCTATATATATCAAGTAATGTTCGAAATCGGAAATCATGAAACTGGAGTATACGCATAATGCAGGAGCTCCAATAGCAAAATATAAATATTTTAAAACTCATATGCCCCCCTCAGGGAGTGTGCGCGACGCTAAGGAATCGGAAAACATATTCTTCCTATGGCAACATCTTACAATTGTTATGAATTTGAGATGTACCGTACTACAGTTAGTAAATCCCTTTTGAAATTTGAATAGGCTCTCACGCGGAAGACCCGGATTCGATCCCGTACAAAGGAACTTTTTTTTTATCGGTTCCAGATACAATCATATTTGATCTGATAGTGAAAAATTTATATATATTGCAGGTTTTTGGGTGAGTTCAAGAGCAGTGAATGATCATTGTGAATGAATAAATCTGTAGAACGAAGCATTTAGAAACGGTAATTATTCGGACACGATTTTCTCGTTGAAAATGATAGTAATAAGACCGCAAATCGCACTCGGTAAAATTTCCAGGAAAAATGCTTTCTCGAAAATTTCAAAAAAAATTGAGCGATAAAATCCCTAGCACTCATGATACAACCTTCGATACATGAGCAGTCTGATATCTATGCCAATACAAGTCGGATATTATTGTTGAGTGGTAATACGTGAAGGACATTTTTATTTTTTTTAATTCTCATATAACGTGTGTTTAGATGATTATATCCTTTTTTGGAAATAATTTCTTATTTTTCTTGTATGTCGAAGTTGGATTAATGGTTTGCATCGAATATGTGGCATGTCAATTCGATATAATATAACGAATAGTATTATCTGAAATGAATTAACTTTCACTGTAGCAGATGAGTTTGGAGAAAGCATATATAGGTATAGTATTGCTCGATATAACGTATATAATATATATAATACCTATCGCCAAGCCTCGTCAAGGAACTTCGTTCCTGACGAGGGTCCCCTGAATGCACACAATTTGTTTAAATATTTACGTTGTATATATATATTAAATATAAATAATTTTACTCACCATTAAAATGATAATGAGATACATAGTTATCGAAAACATCTGGGTACCAATCACTCCTTTTTCCGAAACAGCTATCCAAATAGTTACGCTTATTCTCTCCAAAATGAAAGTCATGGTGCACAGAACATGAAACAATACAACGTAGCCAAAGAAGTTGTTAAATTCCACCAGGGTATTCGTGAGGGAGTTGTGGAGCTTCGATATATTTCGCAGAAGTCGGATTGAATTGGATTGAACTGAACATATTTCCAAAATGAATGCTTTGGAGGGCATAACGGATTTATGCAAGTTTCTGACAATGTTACCCAATGATTTGTTCAGGGCTATGAAGCGTTGTGGGATTTCTGTTGCGAGCCAGAAATACAGGAATAAACTCACATCTGTACGATAGACCAGTAAATCTTCTTCAAAATAATATCGTGTATATGAATTAAACGACCATAGCACAAATTTCCATATAACGTAAGATGAGGAAGTGAAATTGGATGAGAGAAAACATAACCAGAAATAATTCTCATCTTCCACCAGAAGCTTGAATTTCCTTATCAAATTCGTCAATTGATTTAATGATTTTTTTCATGCATCCTGGGTATGCGAGCATTGATTGGTAAGTTACCAATAAACTCGGAACAAACTGGAAAACGTTTTTCGTCAATTCTATTACTCGAACCACAATATATGTCCCAACAGTTTCCGCGACATATAATTTTCCATAAAGGGAGTAAAAGAACAAAATTATCATGAATGAAACCATGAATACTGAATACATGTTGAACAACTTCGTTTTCGTCAGAGGAGGGAACAGAAACAAAATATTGCACAATCCCAAGACGTACTTTAGGTATGCCATATTTGAACTTGACATTCAGCCGCTTTCAATGTTTCAGCTATTATTTCTATACTGGAAATGGCAGGGAATTTTTTCCTTCGAAAACCACAGACCACTTAAGATAATCAAACAATGAATATTCATAATAGAAATTCATTTTTGATGACGATAATGGATTCGAAAGAAAAAACGAAATAAATAACTCAAGTGATATCAATCAGGAGAGTGCCATCGGCCAAAATGGAATGAAAATAAATGTGGATATTAAAAATATCACGAATTTCCAGTTTCGGAATATATATATATATATATATATATATATATATATATATATATATATATATAATATATATATACATATATATATATATATATATATATATATATATATATATATATATATATATATATATATATATATATATATAACGAGAATATGAGAAATCTGTTACGAATCCAAGAGATCACCATCCGTCTACAGCCTGTTTCATGGTTTTCCAATCATCAGGACGGCCTGTGGTCTCTTTCAAATTCGTATCAGATATCTCGTGGAGTTATTACCTATCGGTGCGTACAAAAATGTGAAAAGCATCAAATTATAGATAGCGACACCTATAATATGTGCGGTGAAGCTTAGACCTGTTATCGTGGAATTTTGAAGGCACGAAATTTCGTGCACATCAATAGGTCACCGACAGATGTCAGCATAGGCCAACCCACGATACCAATAGTCGTACTCCTAGTGCGTTCTCGTAATTGGATATCGATAAAATTTCATCAATCTCGTCTCAGCCTGTTTCGTTTACTAAGCCAGGCGTCATGATTGGAAACCATGACAATGGTAATGATGGTGTTCATGGCTATCTCATATTCCATATATTTGCTTACTCACACTAATCCACGATACTGTACTTCACGCAGAAGACTAATGTGCATCTAATTGATATTTTTCACTAATATATTAATATAGTTATATATGTACTATATATTATATTTATATATATATATATATATATATATATATATATATATATATATATATATATATATATATATATATATATATATATATATATATATATATATATAATATATATATATATATATAAATATATATATATATATATATATATATATATATTGATATAATTATTATATCCTCGGATATTGTATATTTGCATACAATCAGGATGTGTTATTATCGAACACACTACTCTATGACATCCTGCAGGTATACAATGAAATCAGTCCGTGATGAGTTGTGACATCCAACAATTGGCAACGCTGGAAAAACATTTCCAGAATATGTATATTGTTATTTTTCATCACTGTCAGAAAGGCATGGAGAATCGTGAAATGATGGACTTTTAATTTATGAAACATAACATATCCATTTTATGGGATTAAATTTGTGATATATTCTTTTGCAATCATTCGTCTGATATCAACGGGATCTAATCAAAATAAAAAATCGTGAGAGGAAAAAATGGCAGTCGATAAGACTGACCATGCACAAAGGAAATTTCTTACGGTTGGGGCGTGAAATAACTCAGCTCATCACCAAATAGACGCTAATTGACATGAAAAAAATCTCCTTCTAAATATGGGATACCTGACACAACACAAGCACACTTGTGCTTAGGTGAAAGGTTTCCAGTATATGGAGTGAGATGGCTCTGTACTCTGAAATTGTAATAACTAAATTGAAATTGTAATTTACACCTGGAAATACTATTTTGAATTGGGGAATTGTCATGTTACTTACTTTTGAATTGAATAAACTTGAAACTTGAATAATATCCTAGAGTCCCAAACTATTCCCAATGGCTGGAGTGAAATTATTCTAACGATGTTGCACAAAAAAGGTTCACTCGATAACCCATCCAATTACAGAAATATCGCTCCTATCAACTGTTTTGCGAAATTATTCACCCAGTTGCTACGTAAGAGACTCGAAGACTGGGCAGAAAACTCCAAAATAATTCCAGAATGCCAATCAGGGTTCAGAAGTGGAATAATGTGCAGATAATGTTTTCGTTCTCACTTCCACCATTCAGCACCACCTTCGTTTGAAGAAGGGAAAAGTGTTTGCACTTTTTGTAGATTTCAAACGCGCTTTTAACTTCATTAATCATAACTTTCTCTGGCACAAACTTTATGATTAAGGAGTTAGTTCGCGGTTCATAAACATCCTGCAAAACTTATATGAATCGGCATATATGAGGTTAAAAACACAGGACGGGTTCACAGAGGTCCTTAACATAACTACCGGAGTTCTCCATGGCGAATCTCTCTGCCCTTTTCTCCCTTTTTATTGCAGATATTGAAGACTACTTCAAAAAAAAGGGGGCGCAAGGTATAGACATCGACAACAAGCGACGCGGACGATCTAGTAATTCTCTCTGACTCCGAAGTCGACCTTGCAAAAGAACTTCGTATACTCGGAGAATACTGCGATGAAAATATACTTACAGTTAATTCGGAAAAGACCAAAATAATCCAGTTCTGTAGATCTTCTAGCCAAAGAACCGACTGCAAGTTCACTTACAAAAATTTCCCAATCGGAAGCACCAATATGTACACCTATTCAGGGGTTACTTTCTAGTCATCATAATTTTTTCGAGAAATGGCATATTCTATTGTGGAAAGAGCCAAACAATCACTAGGTGCTGTACTTCCTTTGATGGCTAACTCTAGGTTGAACAACTGGCATTCACGCGTAAAACTGTTTGATTCCCTTGTAGTTAGTATATTATTGAAATGTATACCAGTGTGGGGGCTGCGCTACTCAGGAATATTAGAAAAGGTACAGCTGAAATTCTTCAAATGCCTTCGTCTTTTGCCGAGCAATGGCCAGGATTACGCTATTAGGATCGAAACTGGACAGGTCAAGATTTCGTACACAATATTCAAAAGCACTCTCAAGTTCCTAGATAAACTGTTAGTCATGGAAGACAATCGCCTTCCCAAAATATGTTTTTCGACTGGTATCCCTCAATTACACTGGCGTGGATATCAGATATAATTGGGTTTCACAACTCAAAAAAGAACTCGACTTCGCCGGCTCCGAGTACTCCATCAATGAACTCAACATCCACAACCTCAGACAAAGTAGGAAAGCACTTCTCTATAACTACAAAAAAAGCTCTATGAATATGATTTTTCCCTCGCCACTCGCACGTCCTCCCTTACACCATATCGTAACTTTAAAATAACCCCTTTTCCCCAAGTATACTGACTTCTGAACGTTCCCATCCAAACTATTAGGACCCTTGCTCAAAATAGGATGGCTAGTGAATATATGATCAAATTAACATACAATGACAGTACATATCGAATAAACCCCAATGAAATATGCACCATTTTCAATCGAAATGAGCCTGAAACCCTAGAACATATCCTCTTCAATTGTCCAATATATTCTTCCATGAAACCTTCAGATGCTCACTGTCTTTCCACTTACAACAATTCCATCCGTCACTTCGAGAATGTTGCATTTACTGAAGCTAAAAAACTGTCCTCACATATATGGAATGTAATTAAACAACGTTCATTCGTTCCAAACGAATGGAAGGTTCCATGTAGCCAAATGCATATCCTGATGTAATCAGATATGTGTTTGGGATCACACAAATGTATTGTTACTTCCCTTTCATTGATTTAATTTTTTTGTTCTCTTTGTATGACTTTTCTCACTAATAGTTTCCTTTTTATCCTTTTATTGTGACACTCTAATATATAACAAACTGAAGCTCTTGCTATATGATATGTATTCATCAGAATCAATGAAATTAAATTAAAAAAAATACTCAAGAGAGCGCCAGACTCCTACGAATCATCAAGCAATACACCCAAGCAATACATCCCTGAGAAATTAACAAGGAGAGTACACTACTACAGGAGAAGAAACCATGGAAAAACTCTTTAGGGTCCACTCCTTTGGGGCCCAAGTAATACAAACACCTGCTAATGAGAATGAACTGGAGGCTCCAAAAAGGGATTTCAGGGAAAGTTGGACATTAGCAAAAAAAGGTGGTGACCTATGACAAAGTTAAGTGGGCAATAAGCTCATTCGAACCATTCAAATCACCGGGACCGGAGAGGATGTATCCAGTAGTGCTGCAGAAGGAAACGAAACCACTTCACAGAAGGCTCTGTGAGTTACTAAGAGGCAGCCTACCTCTTGGATACATACCAAAGCCATGGAGAGACATCAGGGTAATCTTCATACCAAAACCTGGGAAAACCGGACAGGAAACGGCGAAGTCCCTAAGACCGATAAGTCTCATGTCCTTAGGACTGGAGGCCCTGCAGAAGCTGGTGGACAGGCATATAAGGAACGCTACACTGGTAGAAAGGCCCTGCATCGAGTACAATATGCTCACAGAACCGGCTGCTCAACAGAAACAGCACTCTACAAACTGGTAGAGAAGGTGAAAACACGCTGGAAAATAAAGAAGTACTAATAACGTCCCTTCTAGACTCAATGCTAAGAAACAGGATGATACATACGACCCTAATGGAAGATGATGAAGTGGCCCGGGCGGTCATAGGATGCCCACAGGGGGAGTTCTCTCTCCAGTCCTGTGGAATCTGGTCATGGACGGTCTACTGGGGTCCCTGAAAGAAAAAGGTCACCAAACCCTTGGATACGCTGACGATATTGTTGTCTCAGGGAAAATTCAACACCATGGATAGGGATCGCATGCAAGAGGCCCTAAACTTGGTAACCAGATGGAAGGACTTCGAGGGATCAAATGTCAACCCTCAAAAGGCCACCATAGTAACATTTACTCGGAGACGCAAATTAGAGGGGCTAGGACCCATAAAACTCCGAGGAGAAATAATACAGAGTAAGAGGGAAGTCAAATATCTCGGGGTGATACTGCACTCGAAATTGAACTGGAGCCAACATATGACAAAAGTGACCAGAAAAGTGCTCATTTGGCAAGACATTTGGGATAAAACCACACATGGTGCACTGGCTTCTAATGTATGCCTCCCTGGTGTGGTGGATGAAGACACTGCAACGGAGTGCCAAAGCTAAACGTTGTCAAGATGCAAAGGTGCCAGGACATCAGGGATTTGCAGGGAATGTAAAAGCCGCCGAACTCGCCAGAAGAGGATCGGAAAACGAACCAGGGCCAGGACAGACCCTCATGGTACCGAAGCGTACGGTACGCGCGTCAGTAGAAGACTGGATCCAGGAAAAACACAAACAATACTCGAAAGATATTCCAGGAAACAGACACAAGAAATTTTACATGTCGGAAAAAAACAGCAGACCTGTTAACGCTTAACAGCGATCAACTGAAAATTGTTACGGGGCTGATGACTGGACACATGCCAGTAGAAGAGCAGTTTTATAAAATGGGACTGTTCAATGGCGACTTAACATGCAGATTATGCAGAAATTGTATCACACATACTGTGCAACTGCGGGGCTTTGGACCGCAGAAGACAGTCAGTCATCGGGCAACCAATTGGTGAACTGAGACTGTACAGCACTTCAAACTTGTGTGCTGTAGAAGGGAACACGAGGCTAGATACAATGAGCCAGACGGCCCAAGTGTCGTTTGGAGGCGTTGACCAGACGAGCCTACTGGATGGTTTTTTAGTGGGTAACCCAGAGAAAAAGTGACATAGGAACATCCCCCAAAAAAAATTGCATCATCTGAGAGTTAGAAAAATCTCAAGTTCCAGCTGTATTTCCAAAAGTATGATAATTTTGAAGCGAATCATTTCAGATTGATTTGATTTTCAGAACATTTCAATTGGGTAATATCACCTATTTCGATTTGTTATACCGGGAAAATTAAAATGGTAGTAGTGTGCCGTGACCAGAAAAAAGGAGGAAAATATTCTACTCTGACAAGCAGTTATTTTAATGATGTTTCTGTCAAAATGGATCATAAAATATATTCAAATACAGATATTTAAATTTTTTATAGAAACTTGCAATTATTTCGGAAATTAGACTATTCAGGTATGGGAACATGATACATCATTTGAGAGGAACTTTGATTGTTTTCCAGGATATTTGATTATATATAGGGTGTTCCACTTAGAAAAATGAATTTTTGTATCTAACGGAAAAATCACCTTTTTAAAGACCCTGTAAAATGGAGAACGAATTCCCTCAGAAATAACTAATGCACATAACATTGGTAAACAAGACCCAAAATTTCAGTTTGTTCGAGTCCAAATACCGCAGTAATAAACATTTAATTGAAGCTATGTTTTGCACAAAAGTGTGTCAACAGGATGTCAACAAATCTATTAGACAAGTCATAATTTCTAGAATATTAGGTAAATCGGAATGAGATTTGGTATAGGTGGATGATATGTGAACGGGAGAGTTTTCCCATATTTTTCTCTTTCCGGTCACTTCCGGTTTCACCCGAAATGGTTCCGGTTTTGAATTTTTAAATGGAACACCATGTATATTGTAACATTTTTGGATTTTTGATACAATTCTGAATCAGATTGTGACTTTTCAAAACGTTTTTACGCCCACTTAATTTTTCAGAGTCACTTTTAATATTGCATCTAGGTGGCCATGATTGGACGTAAACTAATATGAAGACCTCAGGTGATGTCAGAAAATTACAATCGCAAAGTTTTAGTGATTAGTATGATAGATAGGAATGGGACAAGTTGGCAAAATTACATTTTCGTGTCTTACTATTATTTTTCAAATGGCGATACTAATTCATTCGCGATTGGATTATAAATAAGAACATAAATTCAATATAACTAAGGAAAATACTAGTAGATAATTTATTTACTTTTGTCAAGTGTGCCATGGATATCCATGATGCATAATATTCTGCAGTTACTTTTATAAAGTCTTCTTTGGAAAACCAAAACACTCACTGACAGTGACATGAACTTCATGAGCAGACAATAAAAGTTTCTTAATTTTCATTAAATTTTAGTTTAATTTTTCTTCAAAATAATGTATTTCTCAAAGTGAAAGAGTGGATAATTCATTGATATTTGGAGAATGTCATAGGAATTCAAGGAATGCTGCTGAGTTGTATGCTCAGAGATATCCCAATCGGCAACATCCAGTCCATCAGTATTTTCCGTATGATGAGAATCGTTTTAGGCAAGAAGGAAATCAACAGGCAAATTTATCATTAATGAAGAAACTGAGATTAACGTTCTTGCTATGGTTGAGATTGATGAAACAGTTTCTTCATGAGAAATTAGTCAAAAAATGCAGATAAGTCACGAAGCAGCAAGAAAAATATTGAAAAAGCATGGATATCAAGGATTTAAATATCAGTTACATCAACATTTGTATGCTGACGATGGCGCTAGACGGGTAGTGTTTTGTGATTGGCTGCTTCAAAATCATAGGGTTAACCCAAATTTTATCAACTTGATTCCATTTTCCAACGAATCACGATTTAAACATAATGGTTTGTTCAATAAGCACATGCAATGAGAGAGGGCAATTTTCACGAAAATTTTATACCAGTCATTTTCAACCAATCAGATGCTTCATTTCGACATTGTTACTATGGTAACCAGCAAATTTTCTGAAAATTTTTCATCCACATTAGCATGTAGACGTAAAATTAATAAGTGGAAATTTCTTGGCACATGACAGCTATCATATAATTAGACAAAAATAATATTGAAATAATATTGACAATATTTTTCATTTACTTACTTTATAAGTTGGGAATAATACAACAATTTATTAAGGTGTACATTCTATATCATTAATTAATTTTAAATTCTTCAAAAATTCCACTTCTACCTCCTCTTTCATAAGTGGTGAATAAAACACAGGAACGATGTTTTTTTCAACAATATGCCTGTGTTTCATAATAAAAGAATAATACTGAGACACCAGTTTATTTCTTTGAGTATCAGATTTGTGTCCAGAAGAAGGCACGATATCACGCAGAATACTGCCAATCTCTTTGAATAAGTTTTCTTGCTCAGGATTTAATCCAGATTCTTCCACTAGGTATGTTAGATATTTTACATTTTTGTGGTACATTTTAATGTGATGTGATTCTTTGCACAAGGAACACAATTCATACGATTGAAAGTTCATTTTATTATCACTTTTTTACTAACTTGAGATTGTACACAATGTTATGAGGAACTTATAATGCCACAAATGAAATATTGATTGACAGGAGTAGTGAATGTCAAATCCATGGCTAAATTTATGAAATATTTTTTTAACCGGCAACATACGCCAACAACATTCTATTTAGAATAAGGAATGAAATATCCAGATTTCCTGAATTATTTGAAAATCAAGTTATTACCGCTAATATTAATGTTTCTCAGAATTGAACCTAAAAGAATATGAAAAATATTTAAGTATATATGTATAGGTATAGTTATATATTTTTTCTGTATATCACCTTTGTTTGAAGTCAATATTGACATTTTCCTGAAACCTAGTAAGAAAATTATATGAAATCAATAATTTTTTTATAAAATTTAAATTTTATTTTACTAGGGCACGGCAAAAATAAAAATAAAATATCCCGCAATACGAACATCCACTTCATTTTTAATCAATATTGAATTTCCCTAAAACCCAGTAAGAAAATTGTATGAGAACAATCAATTTTATATAAAAATTTATCCGATATTATATATTTTATTTTACTAGGGCACGGGGAAAATCAAAAATATCTCCCGCACATTTTATCAATATTACATTTCCTAAACCAAATTTCATTACTTTTAAATATAGTTCCGGTATAAAATTTTCTTACCGAATCCCCCACGTGCTTGAATTAATTGCGGGAAATTTGTCTCGTACATGAATTTTTAAAGAAAATTATTTTTCGTCGCTTCATAAAATTCATGTACTCAAAAAATTTCCGACAATAATTCATGCTCTAGGGAGATTATAAGTGAAAGGTTTGGCGTCAATGTCTGGGCTGGTATCGTTGGAAACAGAATAATTGGGCCAATATTGTTTAAAGGTTAGTTAACAGGGTTGGGTACTTGACAAAATGAAAACCAGGATCTCTCAGACTATATCAGCGTGAACCAGAAATGAACAGGATGGAAATCTCATAATTGAATAGGACTTCTAATTCTCAATGGGATTTTAATAACTGAGTTAATGCAAACCAAAACACAGTACGTGCTTCTCTGAAAGCCGATCTCACTGTGCCTACTTTAATCTATTGTAAAGAGGCATTAAACAGTACCACCTGAACCATCAAGAATGATTTTACTATTCAAGTACAACAATAACCTTTCCTGGAAACAATTACGGCTGAAGGTCCATTGCAAAGTGCATTTCAAAAATACGTGGTTTTATTATCAGGACCAAAGTAATATAATTATCCAGTATTTGCTTTATGACTATAAGGCACAGATCCGACCTATCCTGGAATACTGTTCCCATATTTGGAGTGCGGCACCTAAACATATCCTGAGGCTATTGGATTCTGTCCAAAAAAGGGCAATTCGTCTCGTCGGTGATGCCTCGCTTACAAACTCGCTCACTTGTCTGGAACACCGTAGAAAAGTTGGCGATTTGTCTCTATTTTATAGATATTTTCATGGGCGATGCTCTTCTGAAATATCAACAATCGTTTCTGCTTTGGCAGTCTCTTCGAGATTAACCCGTCAAGTTCAGTCATCACACCCCTTCGTGGTCACTTTGGAGACCTGCAGAACATCACTTTCCAAAGACTCGTTCATCCAACGAACAGCGAGGCTTTGGAACTCATTGCCTGGGGAGGTGTTCCCCGAGGCATACAACCTTCAGAAATTTAAGAAGAACACCAACTCCTACCTTCTTTCCCTAGGTTCCCACGATGTTCTCTGAACATTACAGGATATCCCTTTTCATGGTAACCAGAACATAAAAAAAAAAAAAAACTACCTTCAGCAGTATTACGGCGAATTCACTTCCAACAAGATGAATAACCTCCTCATAATACCAGAGAAGTTCTTAATGACTCACTGGAGCATTTTAATAATCAAGTTATTGCAACCAATGGTCCAGTACGGTGGCCTGCCCGCTCACCGGATCTCACTGTGCTCGATTTCTTTAATTGGGGATATGTTAAAGAAAAGGTTCATTATGCAACAGTCCCAGCCACTCTTGGAACCTTAGAAGAAATGATTTTACGGGCATTCAGAAGTACAACGCCGCAAATATTACGGAACGTTTTGAGATAAACAATTGAACGAGCTGAAATGTGTCTTGAGCAAGGAGGAATGCAATTTGAAAACTTACTACAGTGAAAGTAAATGAATTATTATCCACGACAAAAGTAAATAAATAATTATCCAGTATTTTCCTTGGTAATATTTAATTTATTTTCTTATTTTTAATCCAATCGCAAATTAGTTGATATCTTTATGATTCGTCCAAAAAATCCTTTTTTTGGAAAGTGCTTGACAAAAAATGGTTGTCATTTGAAAAATAATAGTTAGACACGAAAATGTAATTTTGCCAACTTGTCTTATTCCTATCTATCATACTAGTCACTAAATCATTGCGATTGTAATTTTCTGAGGTCCTCAGATTAGTTTACGTCCGATCATGGCCACCTATATGGCAATATTGAAAGTGACTCTAAAAAAAATTGAGTAAAAAGTTTTCAAAATGTCACATTCTGATCCAGAATTGTCTCAGAAATCCAAAATTGTTAGAATATACAGGTTGTTCCATTTAAAAATTCAAAACCGGAGCCATTTTCCGTGAAACCGGAAGTGACCGGAAAGTAAAAAATATGCGAGCTCTCCTCTTCACATAGCATAGCATCACTATACCAGATCTCATTTTGATACACTTACTAGAAGTATGATTGTTAATAATTAATATATATATATATATATATATATATATATATATGTAATAAAACTATTTTACTCACCATTATAATAATTATGAGATACATGGTGATCAAATATAGTTCGGAATCAATCGCTCCTTTATAGGATCCATCTTTATCCCAAACAGTAATCCAAAGAGTTATGCTTATTCCCTCCAAAAGGTAAGCCATGGTGTACAGAACATAAAACAACACAAAGTAGCCAAAAAAGTTGTTCATATCCTCCAGGATATTCGTGAGGGAGTTGTGTAGCATCGTTATATTTCGCAGAAGTCGAAATGAACTGGATTTAACTGAACATATTTCTAATGTGAATGCTTTGGAGGGCATAACGGTTTTATGCAAGTTTCTGACGATGTTACCCGATGATTTGTTCAGAGCCTTGAAGCGTTGTAAGATTTCTGTTGCGAGCCAGAAATACAGGAATATACTCACATCTGTACGATAGACCAGTAAGTCTTCTTCATAATAAAATGGCGAATATATATTAGAGAAATACAGGAGTTTCCATATAACGAAGAACGAGGAGGAAATATTGGCTAAGAGAAAGCATAGCCAGAAATATTTTCTCATGTTTCCACCAGAACATCGAATTTCCCTATCAAATTCGTCAATTGATTTGATAATTTTTTTCATATCTTCTGGGTATGTGAGCATCGATTGGTAAGTAGCCAATATATTTGCAACAAACTGGAAAATGTTTTTTATCAATTCTATCAGTCGAACCACAATATATGTCCCAACAGTGGGCGCGACATATAATTTTCCATAAAGGGAATAAAAGAAAAAAATCATCATGAATGAAACCATGAATACTGAATATACGTTAAATGACTTTGTTTTCGTCAGAGGAGGGATCAGGAACAAAATATTGCACAATCCCAAAACATAGTTGAGGTATGTCATATTTGGACTTGATATTCAGTCGCTTTCAATGTTTCAGCTATTATTTCTATACTGGAAATGGCTGGGCATCTCTTCCTTCGAAAACTACGAACCACTCATGATAATCAAATGATGGTCATCCATAACACAAATACACATATACTGGCGATAATGGATTCGAAAGAGAAAACAAAATGAGTAACTTGAGTGATCAATCAGGAGAGTGTCATCTACAAACAATTTGTCATAGCAAAATGTAATTACTATAATCAGGATTATGTCAATCAAATGTTTTATATTTGAAAGAAGTAGTCCATGCTCAAAGTGGAGTGTCGGTATAATGAAGTTCAGTAAAAACTCGAAGTCGTCTCCACAATATATATTTAAAACCCCAGAGTAGAAGTAGGGTGTTGTCAAGGCAGCTTTTTTGCAATCAAATGTCAAAAAGTTGCATCAAAACATAATTCAATAACATGTTTCCGAGCATAATAATGCTCATCGTCAGTTGAAATGAACAGGAGGATAACCTAGGTTGATTACGGTTTTATTTTCTGGTTTAACCTCCTGTTAATTTCAACTGAAGATGAGCATTACTATGCTCGAAAACATGTTATTGAATTATGTTTTGATGCAACTTTTTGACATTTGATTGCAAAAAAGCTGCCTTGACATCACTCTACTTCTACTCTGGGGTTTGAAATAGATATTGTGGAGACGACTTTGAGTTTTCAACCGACGAAACCAAAAAGGATGAGGTTCTCTATTCAATTCGTATATTTTTTTTTATGTATGATTACGCACAATTTTCACAGAGCGGTTGGATTCCGATGATTTTTTCATTGGATAGGGTGTACTTCGAAGTTGGTCCCATTCTAATTTGAACAACAGAATCCATTCCTAAGGGTAGCAAAATGAAGGATAATTTTGGTCCGTTAACCGATTCTATCAGGCATAACTTTGTAGTGGGTTTTCCGATTTGGATGATTCTTTTTTTATTAGAAAGGGTATACCTTTTAGTTGATCATACTCCAATTTGGAATGCAATGATCCACCCCTATGGGTGGGAAAATAGGGAATGATTTATTTTTCACTTTGGCACACATATGTAGTTGACATTGACAGACCCTCCTACATCCGTCAAAATGATTAGATTCTATGAAAGGATGGAATTATATACAACGGGATGGAATCAACTAACCAGAACTTTCAAAATCAATTTATATTATATAACAATAAATAGTTCGAATAGAAAATCATATTATTCAATAGTTAATAGTTGAAGTGAGCCAGGTAAGTAAGTATTTTGGAAGTAATCAAAAATTAAGTAGGTAGTAATTAGTAATTTCAGCAACAAAAAATTGAAAAATAAAAACTTTTCAACAAAAAATTGAACCGACGAAAAAATCAACCGAAAAGCAAAAAATAAAACAAACCTCTTTAGTCTAAATGATAATTGAGCTCCTAAACTAATGTAAGTAACTGATTTTGAGTCGGCGCCAAACAAACTAGCAATTGATTTAGGTAAAGCGTAAAATGATGGCAGCGAGATGCACCGCTGCGTTTTGATTACTTATTTCATGTTTGTTTGGCGCCGACTCAAAATCAGTTACTCACATTAGTTTAGGAGCTCAATTATCATTCAGACTAAAAAGGTTTATTATATTTTTTGCTTTTCAGTTGATTTTTTCGTCGGTTTAATTTTTTTTTAAAAAGTTTTTATTGCTGAACTTAAATATATTATATTCGTATTTTGAGGCCCAAAGAAACCCGCACCAAATATATGGGAAAATGGCTCTCAGTAAATGTTGTGTTACTGGTGAAGAGTTTTGAGATTTTCATGTTGCAAGTTAAATGAACTCGTATATTGAAGTGATATCGTTATAAAACTCAATTGAAATAATTATAATTTGACAAACGTCTTGTTTCCTTCGTTGTCAGTGGACTGTCTCGTTTATTTCTTTTTCTGCAACGGTCGGAGCCTTGGAATTCGGGTTTTGCCATGGAATACGAATGTTGCGATATTTAGTGCAACAGTAAATTTTGAAATTTTTTTGAGAGATTGTGGTACAAGTCACTAGAAGTTACACGTGCAAGTTCAAATTCGTTTCTATGTTTAGTTTCGGATATATAAACTTTTTAAAATCATAAAAATGGCTGTTTTACTAAAACATAGTAATGTTGTTCACTTATCCAAAAGTATTACTTTTCAGGTAGTTACTAAATAATAGCATTGATGGTTTGAAGGAAGTCAAATGACTTCTCAGTCAGTCGTTAAGACAAAAGAAGCCGCCTATTATGCAGGGTGGGTCAATAATAGCGACAATTCAGCATATTTCGCCAATCTTCATCAATGGGACTGAGCATTTTTCATTGAGAATATCTTTATTAAGGGTCTTTTTTATGACAAGAATATGTTCCTCAAAAGTTTTAACTTTCTTCCAAACCACTAATTGTTTTAAAAAATTGTTGTTTTAAACATTAGTCACTTAAAACAGCCTTTTCAAGACAATAAATTCGATTTGAAGCCGAAACTACTTGGGGAAGACTTTCATTGTTTAACAAGATCAGCTACAAAAAGCTACAATCACATTTTACAAATATAAGTTGAAACAGGTTTTGCATCAAATATATATGTTTGTTAATTATTCTGAATGGACCTGTCAATTTGAATCATATTTTCAGTTATACTGTTAGCAAATAACCCTACATTCGTGTAAGTTTCATCAATTTCCATGTCTGGTTTTTGAAATATAAATATTGAAAATTTATTAAAATTTAATATATTTTAAAACAATTGCAATAAAAACAGCATGACCATAAACCGTGTGGCTAATGACACGTTGGGGAGGGTTCATAATCACTATTCATAAATATTCGTGGAATCGTCACGAAGCGAAGAGTACGACTTTTATGGATTTAAACACCGAATTTTTTCAAAGCAGTTCGAAAACCGCATACCAAAGTGTCAATAACCACGTCGTTGATAGTCACACGGTTTATGGTCATGCGGTTTTCAACGGCGCAATTTTTTTGCACCGGAAGATCATATTCATGTCATCAAGAAATACGATTGATAATATTTTCTATAGAATATCAATTTTCAATATTTATATTAAAAAAACCAGACATAGGAAATTAATGAAACTTACACGAGTGTGAGGTAATTTACTTCAAAGTATAACTGAAAAATATGATTCAAATTAACAGGTCCATTCAAGAATAATCAGCAAACATATATATTAGGTGCAAAACCTATTTCAACTTATATTTGTGAAGATAAAGATAAAATGTGCTTTTACTTCTGCAAGAGCAAAAAATCAATTGAAAATATAAATGTCAAAAACATGGAGGAAAAATAATGATTGACGATTGTTCAAAAGCAAATGCATTCAATATGGCAAAAATATGGCAAATCAAATTGACAATAGCATAGAGAGCCTCCACCAAACTTTTTAAATGATTTCTCGTAGGTCCCACATTATATTTGAATCCTGTAACAAAAAATGAAATAATTGAGATATTTCAAAACTAAAAAACGACTCATCTCCAACAATAAAAAAAATCCACACTTATATTATTGAACCGCTAATAAATATAATCAACTTGGCCTTCACAACAGGAATAGTACCAGAACATTGGAAACAATCAACAGTCACTCCTGTATATGAAACAGGACCAAAAGATGAATTAGGTAATTACAGGCCCATCTCTGTCATAAGTAATTTTGCAAACATATTTGAGCAAAGCCTGAAAAAATATAGTTGAATTCCTTGATTTACATCAGTGATTACTGAAAAAAGTTTGGATTCAGAAAAAACTGTAATACAGAAACAGCCATTCTTGACTTACAAAAAAAAATTGTAAACTTAGACGACTCAAATAATACCAGCTGTCTTTCTTGATCTAGCAAAGGCTTCTGATACGGTGTCACATGAAACATTATTTGATAGACTATACCATCTTTAGATATTTTGCGAAATTAGTTAACACAGAAATCAAAGAGTCAAAATTGACAATACATTAAACAAAACACTAGAAATCACAACTGGGCTACCACAGGGAACTGTATTAGGACCAGCACTGTTCTCAATATATATTAACAGTGTAACTCAAATATTTTTTTTTCTGGACATCTTATCTCATATGCTGACGATACAGCAATAATATTCACAGGAGAAAAATGGACTCAAGACATACAACAATGCGGAAAGAGGATTGAAAAGCATAGGTTAAATATGCATAGCTTAAATATAAAAAAAACTAAATTTATTCCTTTTACAATTGATAGAAAAGATCAACCAGAAGAAAACTCAATAAAGATACACTCTCCCAAATGTATAATTGAAACATCTTGTACCTGCCCCAAAATTGAGAAAGTGACCAAAATCAAATATCTTGGGATTATGATTGACCAGTATATGAAATGGGACGAACATGTTTTTTACGTCACGAAAAGACTAAGACAATTAACCTACAAATTTTTTACTTTGAGAGATGTTTTGAATAGGAAAAATACGATTATATTATACCACTCAATGGCAGAATCGGTAGTACAATATTGCATTACTGCTTGGGGTGGAATGTTTAATAATACTTTGCGTAGTCATCAAGCTATACAGAACACGACAATAAAAATTATATTTAAAAAAAAAGATTATTCTCGAGTGAACAATTATATAAAGGAACAAACTTACTTAATATGAGAAGTATGTATGCATTTCACTGCCTTATATGGATATTCCATAAGAAACATTTATATGAAACAGATAAAACTACACGTACTAGATTTGCAAAAAACCTTTGTCTAAACGTACCATGTTTCAAGAAACATCATACACAAAGATGTATATTCTTTTTCGGTCCTAAGCTGTTCAATATATGGTACTATATTGAACAGCTTAGGACAGCTCGCCTCAGAACTGGTTTAAACAGAAACCTTTACAAATCAAATATGGAACTTTTCATCAGTCAAAACCAAAACTCTATTATGAATATATTTTGAAATACCATAAATTATAAATTATAACTGGATATCAACAAACAAAACAAAAAAAGTTGTTTTTCTTTTCCATTCTACAGATCCAATATTTTCCTTTCAATGTACTCATTAGCCATAGCATTGATAGAATACGAAAGTAAATATAACCAAGCCTCCAGGAAGAACAGGGATATATCACAATACAAGCATCCCATATGCTTAGGGTGTTATCTCTCTTCTCCACTGCATTTATGTTTGAATTTGAATAAACTGAAACTGAAACTAGCAATCATATTGAGCAATTACTATAATTCTTCCTCAAATAGTTTTGGCTTCAAAGGAAATTTATTATCTCAAAAAGGCTGTTTTAAGTGACTAATGTTAAAATATGAAGTGAAAAAAAATATATTTTTTTAAAACAATTAGTGTTTCTGGAAGGAAAATAAAACTTTCAATGAAAATATTCTTCTCATAAGAAAAAACCTCCAATAAAGATATTTTTAATGAAAAATGCTGTCCCACTAATGGGACCAATCATAAAGATTGGCGAAATATGCTAAATTGTCGCTATTTTTTACCCACCCTGTATAATAGGCGGCTTCTTTCGTCTTAACGACCGAGTGACTGACATGTCATTTGACTTCCCTCAAACCAGCAATGCTATTATTTAGTTACTAATTATCTAAAAAGTTACTAACGTTGAAGTTACTAATTTTCTAAGAAGTAATACCTTACTATGTTTTAGTAAAAAGCCATTTTTATGATTTTCAAGAATTCATATCTCCGAAACTAGACATAGAAACTAATTCAAACTTTCACGTGTAACTTCTAGTGACTTGTACCACAATATCCCAAAAAAATTTCAAAATTGGCTGAGAGCCATTTTCCCATGTATTTGGTTCTTTGTATGTTCTGAAAAATTCACACTAACGTGGGATCCAGCGATGCACAGTCTCTGTATGATGAAATTCCAATTTTTTGGTCGCAACGAGTATCCGATCCACGATAAAGTTTTTTTTGGAAATATCGAGCAAATAAGGAAAGTTTTCCATGACGTCAAATCTATTTGAGTCAAGCCATCGCCTTGTTAAATACAGGCACAAGCATTTCAGTTGAACCTGTGTCAGCTTCAATATTTTTATTAGTCTCAATATATACAGGGTGTAACCATATGAGTGCGAAAGTTTTAAGGGGGTGATTCCTTGTCGAAAATCAAAGGGGATCTTTCATGTAAACAAAAGCTCTTAGGCCTTTCCTTGAAAAATTACACGCTTCCAAAAATACGGAAATTCTTTTTTCCTCTCGAATTTGCTGAAGAACTGACATTTTGTGGTTATGTTCAACCAATAAAAAAAGCTATATATGAATATTTTTTTATTTTTTTTGTGATTTCATTTTTTACCGGAACTTTTAACCGAAACAAAATTTAAAAAATGTGTGTTGGAAAGAACGATTCATTGCAAAACTTCAACTCCTGCGTTGTGTCCGTAAAAGCAATAGTTTCCTAATAAAAAAATAAAATACAACATTGTGCATGAACGGATCTTCTGTAAATGGAATCAAAAAAATCTGTCATGTTTTGTTTGCACAACTTGTACTTCAATCGAAGTATTTCAAAATCTAAAAAATCTACTAGGTGGCTGTCAAGTCTCTTTGATTTTTATGTGGAAGTTGAAAGTTCAATTGTGTCTTTTGAACCTCCAATAGGAATAATCACACTAACGCTGAAATGGCTCATATGTATGGTAGTGCCAATGGAAATTCTTTAGAAGCTAGACGGCTCTCTGCAGAGATGTATCATCAGACCGTGATACCTCATCACACAATTTTTGCACATCTTCACCAACGTTTCTGTGAAAGATGGACCTTTCAAAAACGAACAACTGATTGTGGTTCTCCACGAGTAATAGGAACGGTGGCACTGGAAGAAGGAGGTTATCAATATGATTGAATATCGTCCGGATTTAAGTACTAGACAAATGCTAGCATACTCAATGTTAGCAATAAACTAATCTGGAAAATTACAAAGGATCACCAATAGGCGAGAACACAAGAAATTATTATCGCTTTAACCCATTAATGGCCAAGCAATGAAGAAAAACATTTTTTTCTAAATTTTTTTATTGAATATGGTTCAAAATACTTCAACTAAGACATATTCATCATATTTTGACAGAAAACCAACAGCAACACAAAAAAACATGAGGGGCGTATACTTTTAATTTTTTTATATAAAACAAATTTTCAAAAAGTCAACATTTTTTTTATGAAAGACCTCAAAACATTAGAGATGGAGATGAATTTTACATTTCTTGCACAAATATATAGTATGACTTTTGCATAATCTACATTTTTTTCGTGCACTTGTATCATGCCTTTTGATCATATGACCAATATTGTCAAATCTTACGTCGTCCGGCAAGCTATCTTTAGGGGGACGTCCATAGCTTGAGTGAGCAACCACATCTGTGTTGACAGTTTCAGCAAGTCCCTCAAATTTTATAAACGATAGTGCTAGAAGTGATCAAAATTCTATCTGCGAAATGTTACTGTTGGCTATATTGTAAATCTTCCAGCTATTTACGACTGTGCTACCAAATAGATTTATAAATAGAGGCCACCACCATTTCTCACCTCGTAATCTGATACGGTAATTAGCTATGCCATCATCATGTGAATCCACCCCACCCATAAATTTGTTGTATCCGGCTACAAGATTAGGTTGAGGTACAAGAATATCTTTGTGCTTTTTTCGACTATATCGTTTTGTTTGTACTGTGTACTGTGCAGGTATTCGTGATAACCGTAACAGCAGAATTATCATTCCATCTCACAAGTGAAACTTTCAAGGCAGTATTCCAATACAGAATCGAATGTTCCCCGTACTGTCTTTTTGAATGTTTTATTATTTTGTAAAGGACACTTCGCAGTGCGGTTTTCTCTAATAGTACCGGTGGCGAAGAAGCCTAGGTCCTTAGTGGAATATCATCTTCTTCAGAATCACTTGCCGAAGGAACATAAACACCATGAGTTCCAGCAATTTCTGCATCAATATTACCTCACCTTCTATGAAATTATCGTCTAGGTCCTCATCATCAGTAATTTCATCAACATTTGCGTTTTCTACATAAGAATCTTCGTCAAGATATGCAAGCAATTCCTTCATAGTCAATGGTCGTCTTCGTTCATATATCTTCTGTGGTCGATTCTGGCCAGGCAACTTTCTAGAAGTACATGGTTGGCTCATGTTGGCTGTGTTGTAAAATATAGAGTTTTGGGTTATATAATTTTGAAGCATAATGGTAGTTCACAGCTTACCTTTAGTTGCCTTCGAATAGGTACAGCAAAAAATGATTACTGATAATTTGAATATGAATCTACCACAGTTACGAAAATCAAACTAGTACACGTGCTCACTACTGCAGTGGAAATATAACTGATTCACGATCGCCGGCGCTGATACTGTTAGGCGCCAAAGGTGCGTATGCACACCTGCGGTATTAGAATCCCAATTAGAATTTTACATGCTGAATTTTATTCAAGTGCGTAATTTAGGACAATACATAGTGGGATACTGAACGTATATTATCATGAAGTGAGTCTTTAGTGCGCCAAGAAGTGAATAAAGAATTATTGTTTTCATAATGTTGTAAAATAGTTAAAAAACTATGTTAGTTTCGCTAATTGTAAAATATATTTTCATATATCTTAAATCTAATAAATATGCTTACAAGGTTGAAAAAACATATAGAACATCTACAAATACTTGTTAGAGTAAAAACAATTATAGCAGCTCATAAAAAAAATTGTAAAGGGTGCGTACACGTACCTTTGGCTGTTAATGGGTTAAATATGCTTTGGAATTCATAACGCAAATATAAATGTACCCAGAAAACATTTTTTCAGTCAAATTTCAATTACAGCAATTTCCATTCGTTTTTGAAAATCAGCAAATTTTGAAGCATTGTGACGTAAACGACCGAGCAGCCAAAAGGCGTAATCGAGTTGATTGTGACGTTAAATGGCAATGTTGCCAAGTTTCTTGAACTATAAAAGTCATAACTAGAATCGCAATGGCGGATTTGAAGGGTGTAAAAACATTCGATCTGTTATAAAACAATATATTGTCGAGTTTACAGTGCACATAAACCTTGTTATTTTTGATATTATGAATAATTGTGGTCCATGAAAACGATTTATGATAATGAAAAAGCCAATCATTTATTCTTGTTATGGAGGCGCGGCCTAAGATATGGCCTGAAATATGACAACGTTGCAAATGTGATTGAAGCTGTCAACTGTGGAATTGGTTTATCGGTTCATTATGTCACAACATTTTGCAATGGCGCTAGAAAGAAGCCGTTTGGTGTTTTAGAAAATAAAAATAACAAAGAAAATACCAACAGACATTTTACAAGCTGTAGAATCAATTCCTCGCCCATTATAATCTCACCATATTCAACGGGTACAGGCACTTCTGCCACGAGATTTTCCCCATCGAGTAGACTTTTGTCAATGGAGTCTTCAAATGATTTCCGTGAATAAATTGTTTGGAGCCATGCCGCCCATAATAAGGTACCATGACTTCATCAATTGAGTGCGTTTCTTCAATATTCGAGTTTTCCATGAACTTTTTTTTCAGAAGACTTTCGCAAATGTCATGGTGGTCTGATTGTTGATTATCTGGCACTTGTAAATTGGAAAAAAATGATTCAGATATGTCCCTTGGAATTGCTTCGGAAACCAACTCGTTATGTCCATCTTTTTCAGGCTCCCAAAACATTCTTCTCCTGGCACCTGTACACTGTACACTGAGCAATCAAACTACAATGAAAGCTTCGAATTCAGAATGTTTTATATTGGGTGTTCGATTTTGTTGTTGGGCAAAATTATTACTACTATTCACGAAAATTTGTTTATTTCTTCTTCGGAGTATTTCGATGAAAGCTCCATTGGATTCTTCAAATTTTGTTTATCATGAGAATGCTCGAAGTTTACTTCTTATGTGGGCAAATCTTCTTGGATTCACTCGTACTTTATTGTTCAATGATTCTTGGAACGAAATTACTTTACGCGGCTTGCGGCAGGTCTTCACTGGTAGAAATTGTAACGTAAGAAAAAAGCGTTATGCTCCTCCATGCGCTGTCTCTCTGTATCTGTCTCTTTCTATTATATAAGAGTCTGTGTGACAACTACACTTGGTCCTGTCACAATTAAATGTCAACGCATTCGATTCCTATACCGGGTGATTCTCTAAGGTGGCTCACCCTTATAACTTTTTTATTATTGAAGATAGAAAAACGAAATTTGGGGATTGTGTATGATAGTTCAATTTACATTTTTTGGCATATATACTTGCTTTGCCGTACTTCCGGTTTGACCGGAAATGACGCAAACTTTCGATTTTTGAATGGGACATCCGAAATATTTTTACTTAATTCAATCGAGAATGACATTCTTAATCCAACAACACCCCATTTGTAAGTATTTGACGAATAAAATAATTTTTATTCCAATTTATATTTTTCGATCTAGAATGCCATGGATCGTGTAAATCGCTTCATTCTTGATCAAGTAACATGGGGAAAATACGACTTTGAGGCTTTGACATCACAGTCGTTTTGAAAATTATTTAAAAGTCGCAAATATGAATTTTTCCAGTTAACTTGATTTTTCAAATGGAAAGGCTCGTCGGTTTTTTGTGAAAGGGCATTTTCTTACGAATAATTTGATACCACACACTTTCACTTTATTTTCACTATTTTTCTGAATAATTGCAAGGAGCGATCATACCTACTAACAAATATTACGTATTCGGTATACTTATGCACTAATAGTTATTCGAGTTATCCGTGACAAACAATTGAAGCTGTTGCTAGGACTACCCAAACAAATAGGCTAATGAGTATGCTGTCACTTTTAAACATTTATTTATTGCGTAGTTTATAATTTGATATGAAAAATTATATTGAAACGAGAAAATTAACATGTTGTAATTTACGGAGAAGCAAAAAAGAATAAACTGATACAGAAAAGATGTTCGTTTTCCATTTAAATTATTTATTCAGATTAAATCGGTTCACCAACTTGGGTCTGTTCAATTGGAATAATAAGATGTACTGGTCTCAAATAAATTTACATCTGATGCAAGAAGGAAATTTTCGAGTGCGATTTGGTTTTCAATTGCTGGATGGGAATTATCGGAAGAAAATTTTTGGGGCAAATATAATTTTCGACGGACAACTTTGTCACGCCCTGTAATTACAGAAACACTTTCTTCCCTACAAAACAACATAATATTCTTAAATAAGATCGTGACAGCCAGAAAAGTTCAACAGGTTTCACATGCTTGACTGAAAGAGCTGATGAAGCATACGCTCGTTAAACCATACGTTGTTATTGGAAGACAATTAAATGCACTTAAAAATAATTATCAAGAATGACCCTTGTACACCGCAGGCATAAATAATTCATCTAGGAAAAATTAACGATGGTAAGCAAGATTATTGATTGTCACTTGTTTACATCACAGCGCGATCATAAAAACGGATTCAATGTAATTGTACCTCAGAAAAACACTATCAATTCGATATTTCATGTCCGACAAATAAAATTAACTCGATAACAGTATAGATAACAGCCCGCGATTCATTCATGCGTAGAGAAAGAAAACAAAGCCATTAATTATGGTTGAAGATAATTATAAATTGTTAGTCGCGGTTAGACCAATTATCACGTGATTCGATAACGGGTTATAAAAGCGCGAGTTTTCAGATCAAAATATTCATTCGGTGTTCAGTAGCCAAGCCAGTCATATCATATTCGTTACTCCGGTAATATGTTTCTCTCAAAAGTGAGGTTCAGAAGTCCATCGAATCACAGTATCGTACAATAATGATGAGAGTTTCCAATCAAGGTAGTGAACTTCAGAAAACATTAAACTAAGCAACTGCATAACAAGTATTGAACGCTTCAAGGGAAAAAACAGAGATAAGACAACGGGAGTCCGCAATTCCATAGTTCATGATCTCTTAGAAAAACCATAGCCATATCGCGCTATACTAATATACTGGGCGAATAAAATAAAATAACCAATTGACCCGGAATTATTCGAAATAATAATAAAATAAAAACTAATTGTCGTTTAGAAAACCTACTCCAGTGAATAAGTGTGAAACAGGGTGAGTCGAATGTTTTGTTTTCTGTATTTATGTGTATGGCAAACCCAACCTTTTGTAATGTGCATGTGTCTGTGAAAGTATCTCCATAGTTTCAAGTTTACAAAGATCTCAAAAGACAATTATTTCTAGCCGTTTGTGGCACTTGATTTCAAGATTGTGTTTAGTAAGTCTATTTCGATTTTGTAGCCAACTGTAAAATTGACTACCAATAAGCTACTCTCTTTTCGTTGTATGATTATTGTTCATTTTATTCGTCTATAGAACGAATGAAATAATTGTGTCAATTTTTATTAAATATATATGTACAGTCTACACATTTTATGAGTGCATTATTTTTGTGTTTTTTATGAATAATTTTCGAATCCTTCTGAACTCCGGTAGTACTTTTAAATAAACACCCCATGTTCCTCCGGGTAGTTAGAAAGAAGATGTTGAACGTAGCCGCTCGCGTTCAAATAACTTCGGTTTAGTTATTTCTCAAATAACTGATGCTATCTGCCCATCAAAGTTGTGACTTTGCGAGCAATTTTACAAAAAAGGACTAATCGAGTATAGAAATTCTATATTTGAGGCGTCCTTAGCGTCGTAGGTTAGTTATAGGAAATATTTTCCATAAATCGACCAGTGGCGTACCAGAGGGATTCAATTATAAAACCCCTGTATATGTCCAGCGGCGTAACAACTTATTGCGGAAAGATATCTAAAGTTCCTTAGAAATCCAAATTAATGATTTCATTGAAGATTTGCCACTGGCTAATCAAGTTGATATCTATTTTCAACAAGATGGAGTGCCACCTCATAATTCTCAAGTCTGAAGAGAACATCTGAATGACACCTTCCCAGAAAAGTGGATTGGCACCTTATCAGTGGCCTGCGAGGTACATTCCTAAGTTGTCATATTTTTTCATTATTTGTCAAATATTCACAAGTGAGGTGTTGTTGGATTGAAAATGTCATTCCCGATCAAAATAAGTAAAAATATATAGGATGTCCCATTTAAAAATCGAAAATTGGGATCATTTCCGGTCAAACCAGAAATACGGCAAAGCAAGTAAATATGTCAAAGATGTAAATTGAACTATAATACACAACCCCCAAATTTCGTTTTTCTATCTTCAATAATGAAAAAGTTATAGGTGTGAGCCACCTTGGAGAATCACCTGGTATAGGAGAATAGGAAATGCAAAATTGATGGAATAAGGGATTTTGAACTCACTACATCCAGTGATTTGATATTTGAATTCAAATATACCTTTTTAAGCATCTAAGAAAGCCTCAGTTTTCCAAGTAAGGCAATGGATAATTTAATTGTGTCATTTTCTGTATATCAAAAGAGTCCCCGTAGAGCAGTGGTTAGCATGATGGTTCCTCACGCGGTGGGCTTGGGTTAGATTTCATACCAAGGAACCTTTCTTCCAGATAAAAACATATTTGATCTGATAGTGAAAAATTTATATATATTTCAGGTTTTGGGTGAGTTCAAGTGCAGTGAATGATATCGTGAATGAATGAATCTGTTAAACGAAGCATTTAGAAACGGTTATTATTCGAACACAGTCCCTTCGATTTCGGATCGGAAAGAATTGTTGTAACTTTCCCCGTAGAAAATAATAATATAACATGAATTCTGATAAAAACATATTTGATCTGATAGTGAAAAATTTATATATATTTCAGGTTTTTGGGTGAGTTCAAGTGCAGTGAATGATATCGTGAATGAATGAATCTGTTAAACGAAGCATTTAGAAACGGTTATTATTCGAACACAGTCCCTTCGATTTCGGATCGGAAAGAATTGTTGTAACTTTCCCCGTAGAAAATAATAATATAACATGAATTCTGATAATTTTGTCTGGTTCTAAATGTGATTCGGGTAATATTCTCATCAAATATCATTCGTGCTAGAGGATTTCATCGCAAAATTTTAAATTTTTCCTGAAGCATTTTACTTCTAGGAAATTTAACTCGTGCAATTTGCAGCCTCATTATCAAATATCGAACCACTCAAGGTACGATATCGTGGTTTAATCAGATATTAAGACCGCAAATCGCACTCGGTACAATTTCCAGGCAAAATGCTTTCCCAAAAATTTCAAAAAAAATTGAGTGATAAAACCCCTAGCATTTATGATATTAGGCTCGATACATGATCGGTAGGATTTCTATGTGAATGCAAGTCGGATATTATCGTTGAGTAGTGATACGTGGATTATAAGAAAAATGCTCTACTACTACTATTCCGAAAAATAATGATAGTATTGAACGAAACCATTTTTTATAACCCCGATCATCTCAAGTGTTGCAGGTAAACATTATATAACTCTTCATATAACTCGAACATTGAAATTCTCAATTTAAATGTACAATGTCTGTCAAACAAAACAAACTTGATTGAACAATATTTGATTGATATTAATCCAACTTTTTCCCGCTTCAGTGAACACTGGCGAATGAGGAACAAATTATAAGTATCACAGGATATCGAGAGAATACTAGATACAGTAGACTATCTCACAATCATGGAGGAACGATAATTCTTGCAAAAGAAAGTGTCATAAAAAAATGTCAAAATTCATCATATGTCTGTGATTTATCAATCGAATTGTCGTTTGAATGTTCTGCAATCTCATTTGGAAAAAAACTGCTATAATTTGTCTTTATACAGTATCGGAAACATTTTATCTTGGGTATAAACAGAAATCTACACGAGCAACAAGGAACGCAATGATATGATAGTACCACATAAACCAGAGAGACGCACTGCTGTGCGCCCCTCCTGTTACCCCACCCGACGCATTAACTGACCACGTGGCAGTGCGACACATTGCACAGCTTGCCGAGCCGTGGTTGCGAAAACACAAGATCGTGACAATTATTACCTTTTGAAACATGCTGCCTATTTACACAACCGCAGAGAAAGTACAATAGATTCGGCTATTATTTGGCCCAAAATAGTGGTTTGTTCGAACATTTAATAAAATAATTCCGTACACAAAATATTTAATTTGGTTCATCTTTTCTTGTAAATATTTTTGTTCTCTCCATTCAAGAAATAATTGTTTTTCTGTTAGAAATAAGTTTTTTGATTTTATTGTCTTACAGAAATATCGTTTGCTTTTGTTTATGTTTGAGAATTTTCTTTTGTTTTCGCGGCCACCACGTCACCAAAGATATTTTGATCTACCTGTCGTCCGACAGATTTAATTGAATCAATGATTCAGTTTAATTTGTTCAAATTATCTGAAGTGAAATTATCGTCAATAATTCTTCTTCATTGCACATTCTCCCGACTGCTGCTGGTATGATATTGACGTCCTGAGCTGACCACCGGACCGCCCTGATTCTCCTATCTCTGTGTCGTGACGTAAATATCCCTTTCTCGAGCGAGTCGAGGGGGAATTGTAATGCTCTCTCAACATAAAGCAAACTATACTCTACGCTCTCAGGAAACCACCGTACCCAAGATAAATACTTTCCGAAACTGTAGATCACTCAGTAGCAATATTAATATGTTTTTCATTCAACTGTCCTGTTTATTAGCGAAAGTGACTGAAACTTATGAAAATGTATTCATATGTGGTAACTTCAACATTGATAGCTCAACGAGAAATATTAACACAATTGTTATATATTAGCATTTATTTATATCCACTCTGTATACACACACTTGTGAGAGTACCCAACATAAAAAACCTTGTTTTTATGTAGCGGTCGATATCGAGCGTACCGGCCTGTATCGGGCAGTATTGAATAAATGATCTTCAAGTTAAGAGTACTTTTATTGATTCGACTATTGTTTATAGTAACAAATAGTACAGTGGCGACGAGCGATTATCTTTGTTAACTCACGTGCAAGTGCAACATAGTGCAATTGGTACTGAAATTCAGTAAATTTTCGAAAGACTTTAAAAATACCGGAAACTCAACAGTTTGTCGGACTATTGGGTTCACTAAATACCTTTGATCCGAGGAATTCCGACTTTTCAGTATTTCTGGAGAGACTTAAGCAGTTTTTATTGCAAATAAAATAACGGAGGAAGAACGTAAAAAAGCAATTCTTTTAAATACGCTCTCCGAAAATTGTTACATATTGATAAGAAACCTGTGTGTTCCTCATCTTCCCGAAAGCAATTCTTTCGAGGAATTGAGTAAATTGTTAGCAGATCATTTGGCTCCGGTAAAGTCTTACTTTGCTGAACGGTTGAAATTTTACACCGCAAGACGCGAAGCAAATGGAAGCGTTTCGGACTGGGAAGCAAAAATCAAAAAGCTTGCTTCGAATTGTGAGTTTGGAAACGAACTTGAAACGGTTATGCGAGATGTATTCGTAATTGGCATCAATGATGTGAAAATCATGGACCGATTATTTGAAGAAGACGCTTCGAATTCTACGGTAAAGCTGAAAAAAAATGGTGAAATTAGCATTATCCAAGGAATCAGCGTTGAAGGAGCACAGCACCAGGGCGAGTTTGGGAGTTGTCAACATCAAGACGAAACCGGTGAATTTCCATGGCCAACGAGGGAAGGTACAGCGGCCTGCTCATCGTTCGAGTCCTTCAGAGAGACAAAGTCCTTCTTCGTACAATGTTGGTAAGAATCAGGGACGGACTCAAATGGTAAGCAAACCACAAACTACTAAGTGCTCAGTGTGCGGAAGGAAAAACCATCTGTATAGCGAGTGTAGTTATAAAATTGTATATGCCACAAATGTGGAGTGAAGGGTCATTTAGCACCTGTGTGCAGAAAAACGCCCCAACATTTTTTGTCTGTAACACAAGAAAATGAAATTGCAGATGATTCCATTTTTAATATTCGTTGTTTGGACTCTGAAACGGATTTAAATGGCAATGTAAAACCAACTTTTGTAAAATTATTGGTAGAAAATATTCCGATAAGCTTTGAAGCCGACTCTGGATTTGCTCATGCTGCAATTTCTGAAAAACTTTATTTGAAACATTTTCAAGACAAAATAATTTTCAGAAATGATTTGGCTTTAAAAGATTATGTAGGTCTCACTTTCGAACCTGTAGGTTTTCTAAATTTGAATATCAAAATTGAAGAAAAGGATTTCATTCTCAAAACTTATGTTATTAAAAATGGAGGACCACCACTAATCGGAAGAAATGGCTTAAAAATGTTAAATTTATCCATTATCCTTTGCCACGCATTGAATATTTATTTTATCAATTGCAGGGGGGTAGGAAGTTTTCAAAAATTGATCTTTCGGAGGCATACCAACAAGTGGTACTGACGGAAAAATCTAGAAAACTGGTAACTGTGAGTACCCATAAGGGTCTTTTTTCTTATACAAGGCTACCATATGGTATAACCTCAGCCCCATCTTTATTTCAAAATATCATGGAGCAAATGATTGTTATACCAGGAGTGGTATGTTTTCTGGACGATATTTTGATAACCGCCGAAAATGATGAATTACATTTCGAACGCCTCGAAAAAGTTTTGAAGCGCCTCCAGGAATGTGGGCTCAAGGTCAAACAGGAAAAATGCTCATTTTTTCAAAATTCTGTCAAATATTTAGGTCACACAATTGATAAAGTAGGCTTACATACTTCGGATGAGAGAGTTTCAGCTATTGAGCAGGTTCTAGTTCCTATAACCGTAACCGAGTTAAAATCGTTTTTAGGAATGGTAAATTTTTATTGTAAGTTCATTCCGAATGCATCCGAAATAATGAAACCTCTTTATGATTTACTGAAGAAAAATTCTACGTGGTTTTGGTCTTCAGAGTGTAAGCGAAGTTTCGAAAAAGCTAAAATATGTTGTTGTCGTCTCAGTATTGGCACATTACGATCCCGAAAAAAAAAGTAAGTTAACGGTGGATGCTTCTCAGTTTGCTTTGGGTGCGACTTTGAGTCATATATTTGACGACAATTCAGAAAAACCAATCGCTTTTGCCTCGCGGTTGCTCAATTCTGCGAAAATAGGTTATTCTCAGATCGAAAAAGAGGCCGCAGCGATAATATTTGGCGTAAAAAAAATTTTCCAGTACCTATACGGAAAACATTTTTATTTATATACAGATCATAAACCTTTGTTAGCTATTTTCGGAAATAAAAAAGGCCTGCCAATTTTTGCAGCAAACCGATTGCAAAGATGGGCCCATATACTATCAGCTTTTACGTATGATATACGATATGTTAAGTCTGAAAATAATACGGCTGATTTTTTATCTAGATCATCTTTCATAAATGAAGGAAAGGATCCTAACGAACCAACTTCGTTAAATTCAAATACGAACATTTCGTACATTCAATACGTGGAAGAATCAAAATTACCGATCGATTTTAAAGCGATAAAAAGAGAAACTTCAACGGATCCCATTCTAGGTAAAATAGTTTTTTATGTTCGGGGCGGTTGGCCTGTTTTTTGTCCTTCTGATAAATTGAAACCGTACTTTTTACGAAAAAACGAAATTACTGTAGAACAGGACTGTGCCATGTGGGATATCGTTTAATTATTCCTGAAAAATTCAGGAAATACATATTACAGGAATTACACAGCACAATATTGAAACCGTACTTTTTACTAAAAACGAAATTACTGTTGAGGAGGCCTGAAATTGAAAATACAGCAAGGATGTGTAACTCTTGTTCAGTGTATTCCAGTAATCCACCAAAAGCTTCCTTATCGGTTTGGGATTGGCCTAAGGAACCATGGACGAGGTTGACGCGGATTTTTTGGACCGCTTTTAATAAGAATTTTTAGTTATCGAAGACGCGACTTCAAAATGGATCGAGTGTGTGAAGTCAGCAATATAACAGCTACGACAACTATTAAAATTTTCAGGAAATATTTTCCAGATTCGGTTACCGTATGAGCTTTGATCGGATAACGCAAAACTTTCACTCTGAGGAGTTTCAAATTTTTTATCGGTTAGTGGCATAGAACATTCAACTGGGGCTCCCTATCATCCTGCCACAAATGGACTAGGAGAAAGTGGAGTTAAAATAATGAAAAATGCTATTCTTAAAGCAAAAATGATGATTCGCATTTAGATATACATTTGATTATAAATCGTTTTCTTTTTCAATATCGAAATACACCCCATACAACGACAGGGGAAAAACCTAGCAAATTATTGATGGGTCGTGCTTTACGCTCAAAATTAGATTTAATAATGCCTTCAGTTACACAAGTAGTTCACAACAAACAAAATTATCAGAAAAAATATTATAAAAGGAAGAGAGATGTGTACTTTAAGGAAAACGATCCGGTATGGGTGAGAGATTTCAGATCAGGTACGCCTCCTTGGTGTTCAGGGGTTGTCACAGATGTTCTGGGTACAAAAACGTATAATGTAAGAACAAATTGTGGAATGAAATGGAAAAGGCACAAAAATCAAATGAGAGTCAAACATTCCAATGAAGAAGAGAGAGAACCACTTTCTTTCATTCCACGATCTAGTTTAAGTGAGGAAAACATTGTAAATAATAATCCTGTAAATAATGAAATTGTAAATAGTGAAATTGAAAATAGTGAAATTGTACATGGTGAAACGGTGGATAGTGAAAATAAAAATATGGGAAGTTTTTCACCAAAGACATTGAGGCGTCGGAGCCGTATAAAACAACCAGATAGATTAGGGATTGATATGAATTAGAATAAGTTGATTACAAACAAACAAAAAAAATATAGATATAAGGGAAGAGGTGTTATATATTAGCATTTATTTATATCCACTCTGTATACACACACTTGTGAGAGTACCCAACATAAAAAACCTTGTTTTTATGTAGCGGTCGATATCGAGCGTACCGGCCTGTATCGGGCAGTATTGAATAAATGATCTTCAAGTTAAGAGTACTTCTATTGATTCGACTATTGTTTATAGTAACAAATAGTACAACAATAATGCTTAATTACATGATTGAATCGTATGTTAATATCTCTTTTCGATGAGCCAACAAGAATTGGACATCTAGGTAATCGGGAAACTCTAAATAGTATATCTTACTTTGTCACCCCGGAAACCAATTTTCCTATTTTTACAATCTAAGTTCGGAAAGAGATTTTTCTGGTGGCTCCGTGGGAATTAAATTTGCCCACTTTATATTTATGACTTTATAAATTTGTCTTAAAACAAAAAAAAACTTCACGGGTTCCTCGTAATAATTACTCTGAGCTTCACGGAGAGAAAACTGCACCACTTTGATATCTCGCCTGAACTACGGTGTTATCACACTCCTGATCTACCTCTAGCTAAGTACCAACTCAGCAGGAAGCAGTTATATGATTAGGATTCTGCGTACGATACTTAACGTGTATTACTTAATATATTCACAATTACTTTAACTTCGAAATTCGAGTATCTTATAAAACCACCTTCAGGAACTAGATTTGAAAAAAAAATCTTAGTATTATTGTTATTTCAAGACTCTACAAGTATCGGGAGAAAGAAAAAATGTAACTTATGATCTTATTCATTAGCGCGCCAACTGCTCGCGTTTGGCCCTGCACTTGAGTCGCTATAAAAACTGACATATTGTTACCCCTGACAACACCCAAGAACGGTATACAGGGCACTTTGGGATCGAATGGTTCATCGATATCTTGCTATGGGATATTGAAACCACAGCAGCGGATTAGATGCAAAATGTCAAGTTCAATATTTCGTTCAATCAATTAGTAGGACGCTATGAATTCTATTATACTCTTAATACCTGCCAGAGTCAAAAATGAAACAAATGCCGTTGGAAATCCCCTCGAGTACGTTAGCATTGTCAATTAATATGAAATAAATGAATTTACGACGGTCGATTGGTAAGCAATATATGTAGTGATAGGAATTATTAATATATATTCTTTGTTGAACAAAAATACCCCAAGACATATATCAATCTGAAATAACAACTAATACATAACTTGATTTATCGTGAAAGTCACTGGAATATTTCACACCAGTGCGATTGAATAACTTCCACAGCTGAATCGTTCTTTCAGTATCGTTTGAAATATTTACAACGAAGGAATAAAATCAATCAGGCATTTCGCTAACTTGATAAACTCAAACGGCTATCAAACACAATGGGGAAACCCATGCAAACAGGGAAATATGGTTATAAAGGTCTTAATGACACAAGTAAATCAACAGATTGATTTGTTGAAAATATAAACAGGATGTTCATAAAATCAGAGTTAGGGCCTTTCCAGAATATCTATCAGATGTAGTTCAATGTCCAGCGTGGCTTTAGCCGGGGAAGTAGTTGTTTTCTGTTAGACATTCACAAAAAATAACTTTTTTTAATCGAGGATTTTTCAATTCACAGAAAAATCTTTCTATCAATATTCAATTGAGAATGTTTCCCTTTTCAACTTAAATCAACAGGTTATCAAAGATTTATACAGAACTTACGGCTACCTCACTACTCAACCAAAACTTTTGCATGAATGCTTTTCGGAAAACTATTTTCTTTGACGGTCACAGCTCGCAGAACGAGTACAGACACTTGTTCTCGGACTGGAAAAAAAGAGAGCGATCCTATTTAATTCTCGGCTTTTATATCCACCAGATTTGGAAGAAATATCGTACAAAAACCGTATTCAGCAGCGTATCTTTTAGTCTCCTTATGAAAAAGCATACCACGTTTTCCCTAATATGAATTTACCTTTTTCTACCATCATAGTAAAAATAGTCAGAAAAGGCTTTTAGTCTTTTTGTACAGTACAAAAAGGCAGAACTGCCTCTTGCTCGGTTTTGTAATCGTTACAGTAGCTTTGCATATTTACACTTATTTTCTAAACGGGCAGCATTTTGTTGCCAGACCTTAATTAATATTAACTCCCAAATGGGCAGGGACGTACCACTGTTACTTCAGACTTTTGGGTAGCCGTTCTTAGAAAAAATGCTTCGTTACAGCATTAATGAGGAAGATTAGGCCTTCGAAAGTTTCTATATCTTTTTGTATTCTCGTTGAAAAAATTCAAATTGGAGAAATCTCATCAAAATCACCGGTGTGGTCTCCATTGAGGTACAGGTGATTGAGCCAGGAAATTCTTGAAATAAAAACTGTGTGTTTTTCCAACCAACGAGGTCGATACTTGAAAATCCATATTCAAGTCAACAAAAAAAAACTAGATTGATTTAAAATTTTTAGCGCTATTTGTTTAATTTTTTTCAACAATGGACTAATTTTTTTTTTAAACCTTTTTTTAAAAAAAAATTTTAAAAAAGTTTTTTTAAAAACGTTTTTTTTATTGATTAGAAAAAAATCAACAGAAAGTTTTTTGTCTTAAAATTCATGATTAGCGATTCTCTCTGAGATACAAAAACAATTCTTCATATTAATTTGTATATCAAATAAACAATTTGTTATAAACAATTGTCGAATATGTTCAAGTTTTTTTAGATTCAGAAAGAAATAATAAGAACAACCATATGAAAATACAGTGTGACACATTCAAGATGAAGACAACCCTGTATTTTAGTCATTTTTGAAATCAGAGATTTGATTTTTGGTACAGACGTAGAACTTCATGGGCCGCACTTTTCGCAATACTCAGCTCGAGTGACAGCCTCAAACCCAGCCCAACCGCGAAAAGGGCAAATTCTTGATATTTCGCTTCGCGTTGGAGATACCGAACGAAGTTTATTGAAAAAGTTGCTTAGAAATCGATTTTGATCCTACATACGCAACCCAAAATTCGAATTTTGTTTTTTTTTTTAATTTTCATATTAAGTCCGATTTTCAATTAACGGTTCTGAATAAGAAGCTACAGGAATGAAATAAACGTATTGAAATAACTAAAATTGAAAATTATTATTTTATCAAATTTAAGTTAATCGAATTTAGTCTCCTTTACTAGCCTGTGTCCAATCTTGAGGAATTTTTAAATTTTCTGTTGAATGTTATTGTTGCGAATAATACCATTTGCCTAATTTTGGATGGAGAATCGTCATTCTCAATGTTTCAAAGAAGTTTCATATGTTGTGTTTCAACAGTTTTCAATTTGGGCTAGAGTGACATGGAAACAAATGAACTATTCATACCAAATGTCAGTACATTCACTGTCAAAAACAGTACCAAAATGCCCATTGAACGTCTCATTTTACGAGAAAAATTGAAATAATAAGGTTATTTGGTGATGGTACTCGAAGTAGCTGACAAGTTGATCATGAATTCAACAGAAGACATCCACAACGAAATCGTATTCGACATGGAACGGCAGCCTCCATGAATAAAATGTTTACTCAAACCGGAAGTGTATTAAAGAATCGTCCAGCTATTGACAATCCACATCGAAATCGAAGGTACCATGTTCATGATAATATCTTAGCTTCAGTTCCTGCCAATCCCAAAATTAGTTTGCGTGAAAGGTCTGAGCAATTAAATTTGAGTAGAGAGAAAATCAGAAGATGTCTCGTTCGTCATAAAATAAACCTTTTAAACCAAAGTTCTTGCACACCTTGAAAGAAGGTGACGAACATAAACGATTAGATTACTGCTATTGGGCCCGAGGAATTTTTTGAATGATAGAAATTTCCTAAGAAAATTTAGTTTACTGATGAGGCTATGTCACTACCAATGGAATAGTATCGCTCAAATTGCAGATACTGGTCTACCGAAAATCCCCACGGTAAGGACCAATACTCTCAATAAGTAAATGTATGGTGTGGCATCTTAGGCGACAGAATAATTGGACCGTTTGTCTTCAATAATACCATTAACGCTGAACGACTATTGAATTTTTCTGATAATGAATTAGGGGAAATCATTAAAAATCTATCCCTCAATGTGCGACAAGAGATGAACGTTCAGCTAGGCGGAGCTTCCGTTCATAATTCTTGGATGGTTCGAGAGTGGTTGAACGAACATTTTCCATTACGTTGGAATAGCCCCTATGAACAATGGCCTTCCCGCTCTCCTGACATAACACCAATGGATTTTTACTTCTGGTGAACTGTCAAGAATGGGGTTCACAAGTCTAGGCCACGAAATCCACAAGAGCTTTGTGAAAGACTAAGGCAAGCCTGCCGTGAAATAAGTATTCCAGAACTTAGGAGAGTGGCCAATAATAATAGAAAAAGAATTGAAAAATGTATCAGAATTGAGGTCGGACCAGTTGAGAGAGACAATATTTGGAACTTGCTTCCAATATTAGTGTTTATTTCATTTCCTGTTCGAATTCGGAAATAGTTTTTCATTAATTGTCAGAACTAATAATCAAAATTTGAATTTTTCATAATGAATATCAGGTTTTTCATTCTTATTCCTATTTTATGACGAATTTATTGTTTTCGTAGATTCTTATTCAGAACCATTATTTGAAAATCGGACTTGAATATGAAAATTACAAAAAAAAAAAACGAATTTTGCGTTGAAATTCGGTATGATGGGTCAAAATTTCTAAGCAACTTTCAAATAGCTTTTTTCGGTGTCTCCAATGCGAAGCAAAATATCGAGAATTTGCCCTTTTCGCGGGATCGCAGTATGCTGGTTTTAAGGCTGTCACTCGGGCTGAGTATTGCGAAAAGTGCGGACCAAAAATCAAATCTCTGCTTTCAAAAATGACTCAAATACAGGGGTGTCTTCATCTTGAGTGTGTCACACTGTATATATTCACATAAGTGAAGGTAGATATTCAAATTTAGGATATTTTATCGTACAAAAGTTACATTTCCTTTATATCAAAAGTACAATTATTAAATGTGCATTGCATGAAATACATGTTCCTTGAATATTCGGTACAACAGTCGAATTTAATCATTGAATGATTCGACCACACTGTTGATAGCTTTTGTTATTGTGCCAGTTCCGAAAAATAAGCCAATAACACCGTCTCCGAGAAAGAACTGCATGTATTTCTCATCTTCCATTCCATAAATCTTAAACACGCGGTTTCGTGAATTTTCCGCGTTTCATCTGGCAATAATTTTTGTAACGCTACTTTCGCTACATCTACTAACTGCGGTGGAGTCAGAGAAAATTCGGAATCAGACATTTTTTAACTTTATATTATTTAAAATAACTACTAAACAACCACTAAGTTCGCAATTTTCAAACAGAATCACAGAATGAAATTGACAGATATTTGATTACTTTAAATTACGTTTCCTTAGCAACGCAGGTCTAATTGTCGCTATAAGTACAACTTTCACATCGATAATTTTCTGACTTCAATATATTGTAATAATATGTGTTTTTAATATTGAATCGTCGTTTTTCCGGTCACAGAAAAATATTGTGTATTATAAACGGGAAAAATATTAGATTTCAGCTCTCGGCTTTTGTCTCCCTCAGCTTCGCATCGGGAGACAGCACAACCTCGAGCTAAAATATAATACTATTTTTCCTTGTATAATGAATAACTATTTTCTATTTTGCTTTTTGGTACTTCTGAAAAATCAAAGCGGCAATTTGATGTGTTTAGTTAATGAGGGCTATATTTCTCAAAGTATCAGAGATACGGTAATAGAACGATTTCGAACGATTCTATACAGAATAAATTAATTTTTCGAATGAACCAAGGACAAGTTTGTAACTATTATTCATCATTGGTTACATGCATTTGTTTATAAAAATCAACTGGTTCTTCCACATTTTTCGAAACGATCTATGCAACGAGTTGGAAACCGACCCCATAATGGGAATGCCATCGAACGAGATACTCCCCATGTATAGCTTCGGAAAAAACTCCGAAACAGACGCAGCAGACATAGAGGCATGGAAGGGAGGACCTCCAATTAATGCACGAATTGCCTGCTACACAGACGGCTCAGAAAGCAAAGAAGGTGTAGGAGCAGGAATATATTTAGTCAAGCCAAAGACAGGAGTCTCACTGAGCTAGGCAAACAACACTGACATTCACCATTGCTCCATATACTCTGACAGCCAAGCGGCCATTGGAGCAATCAGCTCCATGCAAGTTAACTCCAAACTTGTCTGGGACTGCTTGGAAACCCTACAAAAGGTAGGCAGTCAAAACAGACTATCTCTGGCTTGGGTTCCAGGCCACACAGGCTACAAGGCAACAAAGTGGCATATTCATCATCCCGAGAAGGAGCACGACGTGTCTCAATTGGCCCAGAAACTCTTTGTGGCACAGCGAAAGCGTTGCGAACAACACAAACCAATAATTGGTTGAAAAAACAATCTCAAGAATGGTTGAACAAGTCGACGAGCATGAGACAGGCCAAAGAGTTCATCAAGGGCCCATCGCCAAAATTCACAGAGTACCTGCTAAGCCAGAATAGATCAACCAGGATCATGGTTGGGCTCCTGACAGGGCACTGTAGACTCAACAAACACATGAATAATGAATAACATCAGGCTGGCAGACACAACCACATGAAGGTTCTGCAAGGAGGAGAAAGAAACCTCAGCGCACATACTGTGCTACTGTGGAAGCCTCACAAGGCTAAGGTTTCCCACGATAGGGAAGGAAACCACCCCCCAATGCAGGGTGAGTGAGAAGTACTTTGACAGACTTCAGGAAGTGATTCCTCCCATTATTCTAATATGAATTGTCAAAATAAATATATGTCCGGAAACGCTTCGTTTCCAAGATACAGGGTGTTGAAATTTTATTTTTATTTTGGTTTTTTTCAAATAACTTTCGAAATACTCACCTCAATTAAACGAAAGTGGGTATTGAGAGGTTTTTTCGAGGTGTCAAATTCGAACCCGATGTTATTATTGCTCTGATTCGTAGAGGGCGCCACCTACACGTCTTTTTCTTTTTTGAATATTCATAACTTTTTTGAGCGCACTTCTAGCACATTTTTCAGTGGAAAAATCAATTTTTCTATCATAGCTATGTAAAAAAGCTACCCCTGTTACAAGTCGCTATAAGCAACCGTTTTCTAGATATTTGGACTTTCCAATTTCAAGTCGATTACTCGATAATCGATGCGTGTTGAAGTTATTACCATTATTTTGCATTTTTCACAAGAATGCTTGGGAAATGAATTTGACATTTGAGTACGTAGTTTTGGTTTTTCGTAGGGGGCGGTACCTATTCCATTTATTTTTACTCATTTGAAATAGTTATTTTTGTATCGAGGGTGCAAAATCTGTATTTGTTTTAATAAAATTTACAAGAAATATCAACATTTTATTTCAAGAAATTTTGAATATTTAGAATGAAATGAAATGAACGGAAACTAAATTTTATTCAAATAAATTGTTCAAAGCGTCCATCTTCAGCGAAGATACAGGCATTCAGTCTTCTAGTCATTGAATCTCGTATCCGCTCAAACATTATTGGTGTGTTTCTTATTGTTTTTCTCAGGCGTCTACTATTCGGTTTCTTAGATCTTTTCTGTTCGCTAGTGGAGTTTTTATGAAAATCTAGCGGGTTTAGATCTGGGGACATTGTTGCCCACGCCTTGTTATGTTCTTCTGCACCCCTACGGATCCATCGGTTTGGATAGACAGTGTTGAGAAATTCCCTGGTACAACGCTAATATGGGCCAGAGCCCCATCATGCATAAACCACATGCGGATACGAATTTCTAATGGTACATTCTGATAAGTTTAGTTTATTCATTTTCTAAAAAGTTTCTGTAAGTTGCTCCATTCAGTCGGTACGGAAGGAAGAAAAGACCTATCAAGTAATTATCAATTATTGCCGCCCATACATTTACAGAAAATTGATACTAATAATGTCTTCCACTAACTACGTGCGAATTTTCCAGAGCCCAAACATGGTTGTTATGAAAGTTTGTGATAGCATTTTGGGAGAAGTTTGCCCTGTCCGTGAAGAGTACATATCTTGAAAATTGAGGATTTCCAGCCAATTTTCTCAAAAACCACTGACACATAGTAATGCGTTGAGGAAAGTCTCGTGGCAAAAGAGCTTGTACCCTTTGAATATAGTATGGATAAAATTGTTGATCGTAGATAATTCTCCAAACTGTGGACTGAGTAGAATTGAGAGCTTCAGCAATTATTCTTGAACTTGTTTCTGGATTCTCCTCGAGAGCGTTCAAAACAGCTTCTTCCTATTCTGGGGTTCGGACCGGACTGCTCGTGGTCTTCCAATAATATCAGCTGCCCTCTTAAAGCTACCTGTTTCTGCCAAACGACGGTGGAGACTGGTAAATGTTGGAGCTGAACGCAGTACTCGGTTAGGAAATCGCTCCTGGTAAATACGTCTTGCTTCGCGCGCATTGCCATCCGCAAGGCCATAAACGAAATGCATATCGGCTAAATGAGCATTCTAAATAATCCATTTTTTCAAAATTAGTGTTTTGAAACTTACAGAAACTTCAACAAAACAACAAAACGTTTAACTGCCACATAATATGTAATTACCAAAACTACTTACTTGAAAGTCAAATTCATTTCCTCAGCATTCTTGTGAAAAATGAAGAATGATGGTAATAACTTCAACTCGAATCGATTATCAAATAATCGACATTAAATTTTCAAGTCCAAATACCTAGAAAACGGTTGCTTATAGCGACTTGTAGCAGGGGTAGCTTTTTAAGTAGGTATGATAGAGGAATTGATTTTTTTACTGAAAAATGTGCTAGAAGTACGCTCAAAAAAGTTATGAATCTTCGACAGAGAAAAAGACGTTTCGGTGGTGCCCCCTACGAGTAAGAGCAATAATAACATCAGGTTCGATTTCGACACCTCAAAAAACCTCCCAATACCAATTTTCGTTCAATTAATGTCAGTATTTCGAAATGTAATATGAAAAAAAAACGAAAATAAAAATAAAACTTCAACACCCTGTATTTTGGAAACGAAGCGTTACCGGAAATATATTCGTTTGGACAATTCATATTAGAAATTGTGAGGAATCACCTCCTGAAGTTTGTCAAAGTTCTCCTGACTCACTCAGTATATGGAGGACTCGATGTCTGGCCTAAGGAGTCAAGTAACAAGGACGGGTCTAGACAGGGAACTCTAACATAACATACACAATAGATCTGCGAAGTGGCTCCTAGCCCATAAGCCCCATACAATTCTAATCTAGCAGTTGTTATGCATTGTTTTCCTAATTCAACTTCTGAATTATTGTTGTCAAGTTTTCAATAAGTTTCTATTGGGATTTACAAACACAATCAGTGATAAAGATAACTTTCGAACTGTCATTTCAGTATGCTTCGTTGTCAAATTTTATTCTGTTCCTGATGTGATGTGTGCGACTTTATAATAAATCTGAAGTGAGTAGTTTCTTAACCTATTTCTGTAGTACCATCTGATCCAAACTTTTTTACTTTTCTTGATGTTTCGATAAAGGCAATGAACATTTCCAAAAGCTCGACTATTAACAAAGAGTATTTTCTGAACCTAGCCCAATTTTTTGACTACATCTTCTATTTTTTTGATATTTCCGTTTTATATATATATTAAATAAAAATAATTTTACTCATCATCATGATGATGATGAGATACATAGTTATCGAATATATCTGGGAATCAATCGCTCCTTTATAGGTGTCTTCTTTATCCGAAACAGTAATCCAAAGAGTTGAGCTTATTCCCTCCAAAATGTAAGCCATGGTGCACAGAACATAAAACAACACAAAGTAGCCAAAAAAATTGTTCATTTCTTTCAGGATATTCGCGAGGGAGTTGTGGAGCTTCGACATATTTTGCAGAAGTCGGATTGAATTGGATTGAACTGAACATATTTCCAATATGAATGCTTTGGAGGGCATAACGGTGTTATGCAAGTTTCTGACAATGTTACCCAATGATTCGTTCAGAGCTATGAAGCGTTGTAGGATTTCTGTTGCGAGCCAGAAATACAGGAATATACTCACATCTGTACGAAAGATCAGTGAATCTTCTTCATAATAATATCGTTTACATGTACTGAACGACCATTGCACACGTTTCCATATAATGTAGAATGAGGAAGAGGAATTGGCTAAGAGAAAACATAACCAGAAATATATTCTCATCTTTCCACCAGAAGCTCGAATTTCCTTATCAAATTCGTCAATTGCTTTAATGATTTTTTTCATGAATCCTGGGTATGCGATCATTGATTGGTAAGTCACCAATAGACTCGCAATAAACTGGAAAACGTTGTTTGTCAATTCTATCACTCGAACCACAATATATGTCCCAACAGTTTCCGCGACATATAATTTTCCATAGAGGGAATAAAAGAACAAAATTATCATTAATGAAACCATGAATACTGAATACATGTTAAACAACTTTGTTTTCGTCAGAGGAGGGATCAGAAACAAAATATTGCACAATCCCAAGACATACTTCAGGTATGCCATATTTGGACTCGACATTCAGTCGCTTCCAATGTTTCGTTTCAGCTATTATTTCTAGACTGGAAATGGCAGAGCATCTCTTTCCTTGAAAACCACGGACCACTCATGACGATCAAACAAACACAAATTGACATTTCATGGCTATAATGGATTTGAAAAAAAACTAAATGAGTAACTGAAGTATATCAATCAGGAGAGTGCTATGACAAACAATTTATCAATGAAAAATGAATTAACTATAATCTGGATTATGTGAAGCGTTGTATTCCATGAATTTCATGAATTTTTTCAGGAAGCCTGAGGAAAACAATTTTCATTTCTTGTGCATACATTTCAAAATAATTGTGATATTCGAGTAAAGTTTGGTATTTTTCAATGACAAAATCAAATTAGATTTCAGTTTGTCTCTTTCGTGGGGGTGGCGCCACCTATATGTCTTTTTGTTATATGGCTGGGGGGCTACAGGGTGTTGTGAAAACCACATACCTGACCACCAATTTTATAAGGCTGGACTACGGGGTGTTGTGACTTACCACACCACACCTGTAATACCAGACATAATTCGTTAGATTGGAAAAAACAGTATTGAGAGCATCGACTATCTGAATAGCGTCGAACCGGATATGATCTATGGAGCGGTCAACATAGATCAAGTTCCTTTCTTTCAATACCGGAACATGGGCTGTTTATTCAGGAAATACTACCGTTCAGAAAGATTCGAGAAGTTATTCATAAAAGAAGGTAAATAAAAGAATGCACTCATAAAATGTTAAGAATGTACATATATATTTAATAAAAAATTACACAATTCTCTCAATCGTCTATGGACGAATGATAAGCAACAATCTTCATACAATGAAAACTAATGTAGCGTATTGGCAGATAATTCTGCAGTGGGCTACACAATAGGAATAATTTTACTAAAAGAACAATCTTGAAATTCAATTGCCACAAACGGCTAGAAATAATTCTCTTTTGAGATCTTTGTAATCCTGCAAACTATGGAGATACTTTTCAGACATATACACATTTCCAAAGGTTGGGTTTTGCCATAAACATAAATATAGAAAAACTTACATATCTCCCCTTGTTTCACACTTATTCACTCGAGTAGGTTTTTACACGACAATTAGTCTTAAATGTATTAGTAGGTCGATTAGTTCCGCGTCAATTGGTTATTATATTTTAATTCGTCCGATATAGTAGTAATCGCTTAATACGGCTATGGCTTTTCTGAGAGATCGTGAACTATGGAATTGCTGACTCCCGTTGTATTATCTCTGTTCTGAAAGCGTTGACAAAATAGACAATTTGTGGAAAACTATGCTGTTCACTCGTGTTTTTACTAAGAGCTTCAATACTTGATTTGAATGGGCTGAGTTTCTATGTTTGCTGAAGTTCACTACACTGATTTGGGAAACTCTCATTATTATATTACTATACTGTGATTCGACTGACTTTTTAACCTCACTTTTGATAGTGACATATTATCTGTTTCACTGTGGAACCCGACTCGAATATTGTTGACATGAAACTCACGCTTTTATAAGATCTTCAACACGGGAGCTAGTAGGCGGGGCTTAGGTTGTTGTGGGCAGATAACTAAGTGACTCGTAAAACTGATAAGGGCCTTGTTTTTCTAACCCGTTTTTGCTTATCTGTGTTATAATTGGATACTATTTTACTGAATGACAGGTATTTATGAGGGCTGTCGGGTAATCGCTGAATTAATGACCAACCAGTGTGTTTATTAATTTCTGGAGTGTCGATTCCCGGTGATTTATAAGTTAGTTTACGTCCATTAATGATGCGGGCGGGTGTTACTGGCGTTTATCGAGGTTTTTTAATGGCCCTGTTTGTGTTATCGACTTTGGACGGGTGTTAGAATTATGGATATGTGTTCGGTAGTAAATAAAACTGATTTTCTTATCTAGCTGTGACTGTAACGGGTAGCAATCAATAATCTTTGTTTTGCTCTCCTAGATGAGTCATTTAAGCATTCGGTATACAATGGTTACTTCTTGGTAATTATCTTTAAATGCATTTCTGTAATTACATGGCATAACATTTTCAGTCATTTGAAATGTCATAACTTTTTTGAACGTACCTGTATCAAGTTTTCTAAGGGAGAAATCGACGTTCCTAATATTTTTGAGTGAAAAATATATTATTGGTGGAGATTGCTGCGAGCAACTGTTTTCGAGTTATTGGGATTTGAAATTATCGATGCATTTGAATTATTTCCGTGGGGCTCGTAAGTCGACTCTTAGTAGTGAATATCGTAAAAGGTACGCCAATGCATTTGACTCCTTCCATGCAATGGTCTCCTACATTCAACACTTTAATGTAGTCAAAAAATTATTTTTGTTTTTTGTTACATAGTTTTTTGAACTTTTTTTCGATTTGAATAAATAACATTCAGGTGAGTACTTGTAATGTCATTTCAATCGTTCATGTGACAGTGAAGTTGTTTTCTGTATTTGTGTTCCTTTCTTTCTCAAATGGCAGCATACACGAATGGCGAAATAGCTAATATGATTTACGTATACGGTCTTGCCGATGGCAATTGCTACGAGGCTAGACGTATTTACAATGAAAGATTCCCTAATCATCGAGCGCCGAATCACCAGACATTCAGAAACCTTTTTCGTCAACGATGTACTTTTCATACTTGTTTTTGTGGATTTGAGCGATACTATAAAGTTCTTTTTTTAGTGGATCAGTGGGAACAACAATGTTTTTTGAGCTAAGCCACTCCAATAGTTCGCCTTCAGTCCAATTGCTTGTGGGTGAATCTTCTTGTAATCTAGAATGGTATAATCGCGTTGTCCATAACAATAGTAGATCCCTACGAAATAAAATCGATCATTCGTTTAAACCACTCTTCAAAAACTTCAACATTCATATCATCGTGATAGTCACCGGTTTGTTTTGATACAAAAGTCAAAAGTCCTCTTTCCACAAACCCTTACGAAATATATATATATCTTCCTCAGGAGTAACTTTTCAATGACTTCTATGATAATTTGTTATTAGACTTACAGAAGAACATGCCTATATGGTTTTGTGATGACTTACCAGTGAATTTATTTGGAGATTTCTTATTTTGCAAGTGGGAATTTTGTGTAGACTATTTCTTTTTCGTCAGGTATACTTTGTGTACTTTTGGTGTTTCGTAAACTCTTGTTACGCTGTTTTCGCTCTAGGTTATGTGGGGTTGTTATTTGTGTAACACTTTTCTTCCTTTTGGTGGTTAGCTGGCTTTGGTAAGAATGGGAGTCGCGACCATCGTAATTTTTGGTCGGTAAGGTTGTATGGATTCTTTTGATTCAACCGTAGCACTCTCTGTGTGAGGTGAATTGTATTATATCGAAGTATGTTGGTTTGGAACTATATTCGGGTTCGGTGTGTAGATGGCGTGTTTTTTGTCATGGCCGACAAAGTGGTCATTTTTGATTCTGATTGAAATGAATTGAAATAGATTTTACTGAGGTGACTTACTTATTTCAGTTAACATGAACACAATTGGGATTCCCTTTCATGTGGATAATTTCTAGGACTTCTATTTTTTGTTTGTTTCATTAAGAAATTGGAATTTTTGTCTCTCCGTAGTCAGAAGCATGGGTGGTGATTTGATAAGGTTTCCTAAGTATTTTTCCGTTTGGCCTTTATATACTTTATAACAACTTGGTTCTTTGCACGATATCTGGTACACTGCTTGTGTTTTTTGTTTGGTGTGATTGGTGATTCTGATTTTAAATTTTTTTGTACAAGGTTTCTTTACTCTTATGGCTGATTGTTATTTTGAATGCGTTTAATGCGTGTGCAAGTTTTTCTGATAGGTCTTTGGTGTATGGGATGGTTGTGTGGAATTTGTTTTTATTTTTTCCCTCATTTTTTTAATTTTGGTTATATACATTTTCAATCCGTTTTTTGAAAATTCAATTCATGAGTGTTTTAGGGTAGTTGTTCTGGATTAGGGCATCTCTGACTTTTTTTATTGCGTTGGATCGATATTTTGGGTCGGATAAGTTTTATCGCTCTATCAGCTAGGCCTATAATGACTGATATTAATAGGTTTCTCGGGTGGTTTGATTCAAAGTTTAGGTACCTTCCAGATCAGGTGCATTCAGTGTACTATTCGGTTCTGATTATTCTACCATTTGTGTACAATGTGAGATCGAGGGAATTTATTTTGTTTCTTTCTTTTTCACAGCAAATTGGATTTTTGGATGGTATGACTTGAACAGGGTAAGAAAGTGGTCACATTTATTTTTTGGTACTAATAAAATACAGTCGTCTACATATCTAAAAAAGAAGGGGAGATTAACATTTAGCTTATTTAGTGTGGTGGTTTTCAAGTCTTCCATTATTATTTGTGCTATCACGCTGGATATAGCCGCTCCCATTGCACCATAGCACCAATCCCATCAAACAAAGAAACACACGTAGTGTACAAGATACCGTGCAAAGACCAACTTGTTATAAAGTATATAAAGGCCAAACGGAACAATACTTAGAAAATAATTTCATCTGCCACTGTGGTACAGCAGAAACTTATAGTATGTATAGAATATAATAACAGGGTAATACGAATAAAATAGGTAGATGAATGTCATTCTTGTCAATATATATATATATATATATATATATATATAACGAAGTTACTATTTTCCCGCTATATTTATCAGCCAAAAGCTCCCTGTAAGGAATCAAATTCCGCTTGACAGTAATAATAGGTCTAGAAATACCATTCGTGTTCGTGATAAATCCGTGGATTACATCTATACTAATAAACAGACTAAACGCCTTCCGGAAATCACGCTTATAACGCGAGGCGTAACTGAAATAGCACGCACGAGTACAAACCTGCGCCGGCTATCGACTCTCGAGAAAACATTTTCATAAAACAAGCTGGGCTATGTTCAAACGCCGACGAGAGAATTCAGTCATCCGATAGAAGCCCCAGACAGCAGTCCAGTCGAGCCAAGAGCACACGCTACCGAGCTGACGTCACGTCACGAGGATTCCCACTAAGGAGAATTCCACAAGAAGTGAGCGGAACACATGTCAGTCATCCGATAGAAGCCACCAAGTACAGTTGAGTCGAGACAGAGACGCACGCACCGAGCTGACGTCACAGCACGAAGGATTTTACAAGCTGGGTAATTATTCTGTGAAAGTATACTTTGTATCGAAATCGACAGAGTCCACAAAACAGCGCGCGCATATAAGTCGGTCGAGAGGTATTCGGAAAAAAGGGGGAAGCCGGCTGTAGTTCCGTTTCGACATATTTCTAAGATTTAGTAGCTTGCCGAGCCCAGCAGAAGCAGTCACGCGTCCGACTAGTATCCAGAGTGTGAGCCAAAGACCGAAGCAGTCCACGACCGTCCCGGGCCTTGCCGAAGCAGTGAGATCGGAGTTTGGTAAATATGTTGTATCAGGTGAAAGACATCAGGAAATGTTTGTAAGTACCACAGATGCGATGTGCGCATGATCGTAAGAGGAACATATTCATTTCAATGCTGTGCTGGTAATTTCTGCATACGAGTCCGTACGATACCCCGCCCCCACCGCAAGAGCTTTTGGTTGCTAAGTTTATCCCGCTTGCTTGAAAACACCCTCCCCGCTTTCTCTGTATATAGTGCTTGCCATGTGTTTATTTGTTGTGATAACTTGAGGCCACCGTCAGCCGCCCTTCCTGTATTTCTTCATTTCTAATATACCTGTTTATCCTGTTTTTCGTATTCTTTCATTGAGTAGAATTTAAACATCTAGTGCGCAGTCGCCACCTAGGTCCGAAACCCAGTTAAAGGCAATTGAAGCCTGCCTTGCTGGCCCTGTTACAGTGTCACGACTATATTGACCCCTGGAGTGTCTTTTTTCACTGAGACTGCCTTTTCCACTATAAATCAAAAGGTGGCACCCGAGGTAAGACCGAGAACAGTGATAAGCGACAAAGTTTGATAATAGGGGGAGAAACCCCCTTACAATATATATATATATCTATATATATATATATGTATATATATATATATATATATCTTTATATATATATATATATATATATATATATTGTTATGTTATGTTATGTTATGTTATGCCAGTTGTAAATTTTAAAAGACAAAAAAGCCACAAAAAGAATAAATAATAAATAATTACCAATTTCAAGAGTTTGCTTGTGAATAACTTCTAAAATTCAATGTATTTTATGAGCCTAGGTATGATATGGATAGATAAAAATGTCAAAGTACTATAAAACAGTCAATTATATACACTATCAAAATTATCATAACTCATAATTGCTCAAAAGTCAACTAAAAGTCAAGATTTACAAAATTATCATGAATAAGAAGTAATCAACACATTTATAAACTTGAAACACTCTGTACATGAAATTGTAGCAAACTAAAAGTTAGCCAATGAGAGAACAGCAAACGTCTTTATGAAAGATAGCCAATCAGAGAAGAGATGATCAGATGTAAAGTTGGAAATTGTGAGAGAGAATGGCAAAGAGAGGGTATCATAAGCAATTATCATTCAAACTTGTAAATAATGATAAGAATGGGAATTTAATTGTGTGTATAAATTGTGCAACATTAATATAAACAGTGCAAAGTGACAATTTGGTTCGCGAATTCGAAATTTCAAATGGAACAACAACAAGGGCAAGAGGTTGCGAAGCGACGAAAAAACAAAGCTTCGAGGAGATCGAAAATATTTTACAAAGCGGAAGCACGCATAAAATTTCACTAGAAGAAAATGGAATAATTCCATCATTTGCTGAACAGAAGAAGATTACCGTGATGATATCGTATATCCACGATTCCAAAAGCTGAGTCCCGCATCGATACGTTCCTGACACATGGTTTTTGCAGTCCTAACGAAGGCTGGAGAGAGGAGACTTCCTGTTTTTATGGTAAAGTTGTGAACACCAACAGTTCCAACCAGGTATAAAACTTTTAATAGTGCTTTCTCGGTCCTGAACTATTTCACAAATAACATTTTTCACATTCGATGAACTCAATATCACTTTTTATGAACAATAACAGAAAATTATACTCACAGAAAAAGGGAGGTTCTGTTTATTTATCCATGATATGCATTTTATGATTATCCGTGAATAATTGTTTGATTCACTCTAGCATAAGTTATTTCTCGTAGGCCAGGTATTTTTAAGTCTTCCTGAATAAAGGAGATAATTGTTTTTTGATATTTGGTTTGTTTATTTTCTCACATTGATCAACTAACATAATTAAAATCATTCAATAAACTGAAGTTAGCCACCAGTGGCCAAATTCCTTTTGAACCGACTATATGAGACAAGGGCGTACCAACTGTTGTTAGCTGTGGCGAAGAAAATAATAATTGTTGGTAGTGTGACGAGAGAACAGTGACGTTCGCTGACAATTATTATTACAGGGTCAGAAATATCTATTTACATCATATCAAATTTGGCTCTCAAAGAATAGTAAAAAAATTATATTAGCAATTTTCATTCAATAAAAACAATTTACATTTTCAATTTATCAAACCATAACAATTGGCACCCAAAACGTGGGGCAAAATAAAAACAATTTCTATTTTACAATTATCAAAACATAACAATGGCGCCCAACGCGGTGAAAGATATATTAATATTAAAATAATAAAAAAATATATATTTACCAAATTATCATTCCATAAAATATATATATATATATATATATATATATACATAAATTATGGAAAAATATGAACAAACGTCGTAGATAAGACTGAATAAAACTTTGAATGAAAGAAAAATTAACCAAAATATGTGCTCAACTGAAATCATCATCTAGGAATTTATCATGGTAATTTGTTCGATATGTTCAGGTAATTTATTATACATATTCATCGCATTATATGAAGGAAACTTTTTATGTGTTGTTGTCTTGTGACTTGGAATGCGCAACAAATCACCATGACGGTTGTTGTAGCTATACGCCATCGCATTTGTTTCTATTTCTTGGATGTAAGATCTAGCAAATCCTATACATTTGAGAATATGTTTTTCTGAACATTGGCAGAATGAAGAGTGTCTCAAACAAATTAATATTCAGGGTTATAAACTGATTAGCAATTTTTGCAGGGACACCAAAATACATGGTGGCTTAGCCATTTACCTAAATAACAGTAATGACTCTAACCTGAAACACTCTCTTATCGACTTGAAAGAACTCAATATTGAACAAATTGTGAATTTACTGCAATCTACCTAGCTCAGTTAAAATGGCTGTCGTACTTGTTTATAGATCCGGTTTGGGCGATATTGATGTATTTTTTACGAATTTTGAAATTGTTCTACATCAGCTCACAAATAAATATGATGAAATAATAATTTTAGGAGACTTCAATATAAACTTCAAAGTTGAATCTGAGGTCCGCTGAACTTTACTTGCCTGTTAACTTCATTTGGTTATCTGTCACGATAGAGATTATATCAGAGTAACGGCTACTTCCTCTAAGTGCATTGACAAATAATTACAAACATCTCTGAAGAATTGCTTACTACGGGTGTCAATGAACCCTGTTTATCTGACCAAAGAGGCCAATTTGCCAAAATCAATCTTAAGAATAAACTCCATGAAAATTGTCATGAATATAAAAGACACCTATCAGCTAACGGTATAACTTAGCTTAAAAAATTATTATGTGATATCAATTGGCAAATATTTTCTAGCGACCAAACTGATCCAAATTACTTAGCAAATTTTTTAGTTAACAATTATAACACTCTCACATTGAAACTTTTTCCTATGAAAAAATGTAAACAAAAAGCGAAATCATTGGTTTAATGGTTCTCAGATGATCTGAGATTGTTAAGAAATAATATGCACAGCATCAAACAAATAGCAGACAAAACCAAGGATCCAAATGGTTTCATAGCGTACAAACAGGTCAAGAAAGAATATGGTAACAAACTGATATCTGCAAAAAAAATAGCGTATGATGACTACATTTCTTCGTTCAATAATAAATCTGAAGCTTGCTGGAAAATAACAAATTCCGAGAGAAATAAACTCGATTTAAACCCAACAATTGAATTATCATCTGATGAGATGGACAACTTTTTCAGTAACATAGCTGATGATATCAATAATTCTCTCCCACATGCTGCAAATGAGGATCTTTAAAGTTTTAAAAAATTTCCTGCTCCGTGCAATTCATTTTTCTTCCGACCCGTTCTAGAAATAGAAGTTTTAGAAGCGAATAATTCACTGAAGGATTCCAAATGTTTGGATACCCACGAACTCAATAGTCGAATACTAAAGGAAACCTCGTCTATAATAATCCAACCTTTTACTATACTGATCAATTTAATCTAATGTACTGGTATCTTTCCAGACATCTTCAAGTTTTCAAAAGTACTGCCCCTTTTTAAAAAAGGTGATGCTGAAGCCATCGATAATTACAGACCAATAAGTATTATTTCTATATTCAGTAAAGTGGTTGAAATTATAATTAACATTCAGCTCTATGCCTACTTTGAGAATAATAATTTTTTCAGCAACTCCCAATATGGATTCAGAAAATCGCGCTCAACAATAAATGCAGTGTTTGACATCGTGTCTGGCGTGGTTGAGGAACTTGAGCAGGGCAATCACACTGCGTTGATGCTTTGTGACCTATCGAAAGCATTCGACTGCGTCTCACATGAAATTTTGTTGGAAAAATTAAATTATTACGGGGTAAGAGGTATTCCGCTTCACTTAATAAGAACCTATCTTACTAATCGTCAACAAGCAGTGATGCTCAACGGTACCTTATCAAACTTTCAAACTATTAAGCATGGCGTTCCGCGAGGATCTGTTTTGGGCCCGCTCTTATTTGTCATTTATGTAAATAACATGTGCAATGATATGATGCCGATCAAATCGGTCCTCTTTGCGGACGACACCACTTTCATTCTGTCGGATAAAAATAATGCATATCAGTGGTTTTCATCTAATAAGCTGAAATTAGATGGTCAGAAGACACAATACATCCAGATTTCTGCTAATAATCAAATCCTCTCTAATTGTGAAACTATTAAAGTTAAATTACTGGGCATTACATTAGATAATAGACTCAACTGGTCTGCAATATTTCCCAACTGAAGAGAATACTCTCGGGTTCTCTATTTGTTCTTCGCCAATTGAAGAACATCACTAGTGCAGATATATTGAAAACCTCATATTTTTCACTGTTTCACTCCCATATTAGTTATGGTGTACAACTTTGGGGAAATTCATGTCATTCCATTCAAATATTTAGGATGCAAAAGAAGGCATTGAGAATACTGGTTAATATTGGATACAGGGACCACTGTCAAGAAAATTTCAGAAAACTCAGGATTATGCCATTGCCAACTTTATTCCTTTATTATGTTTTGATTGAAATACATAGGAAGAAATCATCCTTGACGAAACAAAGTCATATTCACGAACATAACACACGAAACTCTCACCACATTAGATTAAACCGATTTCGTCTTCACATATCGCAAAAAAATTCCATAGATTACTCTCTATACAATATCTTGCCCCAAGAGTTCAAAGAGCTCAGTCTGAATACTTTCAAGAGGAAATTGAAAAATTATTTATTGAGATATTGCTTCTATTCTGTCGATGACTTCAGAACACATTTTTGTGGTATCACACATGTCACTACTTCTCTTTGATTTTCAAAGTTTTTATATTTGTGATCGATGTTATTTGCTTGTTAGTTTTAACACTTTTGGTACATTTTCTACATTTTTATGTGATTTTTAGACGTAAGCTACAAACATGTTGTATTATGTAACGTAGTCAAATAAAATATTCTATTCTATTCTATTCTATATATGGAGGGAGCCGATTATATTTTTTTCCTAATGAATACTGGTTTACAGCTGTCTCAGTGTTCCATGTTGAAAATAAGTCTAACAATGCGCTTTCGTGCTACGAATACTCTGTTGAATTCATTACTGCAACCCCTTGGTATGATATTGAGCGATATATGGGAATATGCCATAGCAAAATAGATTTCTAGTGGATTTGATGTGTTCATGCATGATTTCATATGCCTTAAAGCAAAGTTTGCTGCAGACATCTTTTATTTAGAGATCTCATGATAAGCTTTCATCCAATCCAAGTGAGTTCTTAAAAATTTTACTTCACTACTAACATTGACTCCGTCAATAACTTGTATGTCATCTGAAACATTTTGTTTTCTATTATAGAAATTGACTATAACTGTTTCAGTGGAGTTCAGTATCAATCTGTTACGCTGACACCAGGAGCTAAGACCGTCTATTATGTGTTTTACTTTACTAGGCAGTACATCAATATTCCCCTCTGTAACTGTGATAGTTGTATCGTCCGCAAACATAGTAAGGTGGCAATCTTCCAGATATTCTGGGAAGTCATTTGCATACAACAAAAAAAGCAATGGTCCTAGCACTGACCTCTGTGGCACTCCAAGCTTAACGTCATTGCACCTTGATCTGAAATTTTCACATTTTACAGTCATAGTGCGTCCTTCAAGGTAAGATTTAATCCATTTCAACAAGTTTTTTGGAAAACTGAGTTGGGATAGTTGTTCAATTAGAAATTCAGTCGACACTGTGTCAAACGCTTTCGTTTAATCAAAAAGTAAAGATATTATAGAATTGCTTGAATCCACCTCTTTATACGAATTTCTGTAAAGTGATTTAACAGAATACAATATTACGTAAACACCACGATATATGAAAACCCTCATCTTACTTCCTCGCAATCATTTCAAACATAATTTGTCATGTGTGTATCCATGTTGCTTTCAGTTATAATGTTACGTCTTACTCAAACATATGTTAAACCATAATTTGTTGTGTAAACCATAATCACTTGAGGTAGTTGTCGTGCTACAATTCGTGGGATCTTTTTGGGGGAACTGTACACTCAGAAACGCAACTAGCATGCGTGATACAGCAAATAAGCCATGCCTGGACTATTGGCAACGTCGCAATCCAACGATCGCTCGCATTTAGTTTTCAAGATACAGTGCAGTTTGCTCTAGAAACATTGGCGAGGTATCATTATTGAATATAAGAAAAAAAAAATTGCAACCCAGTCATACATATGCTCAAAGATACGATTCTGATAAGAAAAAAACAAGACTGTTGCTAACATCAAGAGAAAAAAAGTTGCGCAGAGTTAATTTGACCGAAAAAGGGAAATGTTAAGAAAATCGAAGGAAAAGTCAGAATGTGTAACATATCAACCAAACGAATTAAGGGCATCATCACTATTATTATTATTATAATATAATAAATTATTACATAGTTTATTTTGATTAAGAAACATCTGGATTGTGCATGTCTGATGACATTTCACAAATTGCCGCCAAATATGAAAATAGAGAATTCTATATATATATATATATATATATATATATATATATATATATATATATACAGGGTGTAACTGAATAAGTGTAAAACATTTAAGGAGGTGATTCCTCATCGAAAAAAAGATAGGATCTTTCATATAAAGAAACTTCATTGGAGCATCCCTTGTTAAGATACAGCCCTAAAGGGGGGTACATAAAATTTTGTATAACAATTTTTTCACAAGCACTGAAAAAGTTACAATATTGAAATTAACCTGACGTTTTGTACTACCAAAAAGACACTTAGCCAGTAATTTATTTGGTTTACCCCATGGTTGTAAGGTGAAAACGCAACCCTAAAATTTATTTCCAATGTAACTTTTGTCTTATTATTTGTTTACCATTTAAAATTTATTTCCGATAGCCTGTTTCATTCTAAACAAAAATGTCTCTTGGGTTTTTTGCCCAAAATAAACCAGTAAGCAGCAAAACATTATTTTACGAACAACTACAGAGATACATCGTCATAAATGCGAACTGGATTTATTGTTATTTTGTAGTTAGTACCTGCATTAAACGATTAAAGGGTAATAAACAAAACTAAGTTATTAATAACAAAACACACAACATGTAGAAATCATAGTGAATGTTCAATATGTCTACCTTCAAACATTACGCATGCGTCTAGACGTCGGCGCATTGAGCCACGTATTCGCTCAAATATTCCTGGAGTCTCTCTGATTACCCTGCACGCATCGATGATGCGGTTTCTTAAGTCCTCTACATCGCGAACAGGAGTACGATATACCAAATGCTGTGAATGGCCCCAAATAGAGAAATCGAGAGGATTGAGATCCGGGGATCGAGCGGCCATTTATGTGGTCCTCCTCGACCTATCCACTGATTTGCATATGTTTCAGTTAAATGCTGACGTGCTACTTGACTAAAATGGGCGGGAGCCCCATCATGCATAAAAACATATCCCTTCTGACGCCCAAAGGAACTTCCTCCAGCAGTACTGGATGCACTTCTCTTAAAATTGAACGTATGCCTCACCATTTAATCGAGGAGGTAGAAAATGAGGCCCAAATAAATCATCCCCAATAACTCGAGCCACATGTTAAGAGAAACTGTTCTTGATGGCTAGTTTCGACAATAGCGTGAGGGTTTTCATCAGCCCATATGTGGTAATTATGAAAATTAATAATCTTGTCCCGAGAAAAACTACATTCGTCTGTGAATTCTATCGTCTTCAGAAAGTCACAATTTCTTCTAATCATTTCCAGCATCCAATTGCAAAATTCAAGACGGTTCGGAAAGTCTCGCGGTAACAGTGCCTGTACTCGTTGCAGATGGTAAGGGTATAAGAGTTGTTCCTTTAAAATTCGAAATACCGTCATATGATCAACATTTAGCTGGAAAGCAATCTTTCTAGTACTGGTAGTAGGTTGTTCTTCAATCAAATTAAGTACTGCTTCCTCAAGCTGTGGTGTTCGTATTTCTCGATGGCGACCACAATCCTGCGTTCTTTTGTCGATTGAACCATATTCTCGTAATCGTTGATGAAGTCGAGCAAATATTCTATGTGAAGGATGCTGCCGTTGAGGATACATTTCAGCATATCTTCTAGAAGCTTCTAACCCATTCCCCTGCGACAGACCGTAAACGTAATGCATATCAGCCATTTCCTCATTTGTGTATGCCATTTTATTAACAAGTGAATTATTAAAGTAACAAATTAAGAACAGAACAACAACACACAATTAGTATTAATTCAATTTCGAAAATTCCCCAACTGACAGCGTCATACCAATTTAATTGTCACTATCGCTAATAGCGACCTACTAGATAGATTAGTTTCGTATTTTCGCATTTATGACGATGTATCTCTGTAGTTGTTCGTAAAATAATGTTTTGCTGCTTACTGGTTTATTTTGGGCAAAAAACCCAAGAGACATTTTTTGTTTAGAATGAAACAGGCTATCGGAAATAAATTTTTAAATGGTAAACAAATAATAAGACAAAAGTTACATTGGAAATAAATTTTAGGGTTGCGTTTTTCACCCTTACAACCATGGTAAACCAAATAAATTACTGGCTAAGTGTCTTTTGGTAGTACAAAACGTCAGGTTAATTTCAATATTGTAACTTTTCAGTGCTTGTGAAAAAATTGTTATACAAATTTTATGTACCCCCTTTAAGGGGCTGTATCTTAACAAGGGATGCTCCAATGAAGTTTCTTTATATGAAAGATCCTATCTTTTTTTCGATGAGGAATCACCTCCTTAAATGTTTTACACTTATTCAGTTACACCCTGTATATATATGTTCCGTCTTCACCTCCTTTTGTTTATTTTATATTAGACTTACTATAACTATTATTATTGTGTTTGTCTGAGTATACCTCTCTCCTAATTGTCACTGCCAATTATCGCGACTTTGGCTGTGTTTCCCTTTATCCTAGAGGACGAGTTGCTCGCGCATATTCGGCTAGAAGTGACAAGAACACTCTATTGTCAACGTTCACCTCGAGATATCGTTGCTCCTAAAAAACAAATCTCATACTCCGTGAGTGATAAAGAAAAAACTTGTGTTTGTGACCTGAAGTCAATATAGCTGGCCAGCTGGTGCATTCTCGCCAATTGATTAAGGTAAGGATACCACAGCCCCGATTTGATTCATCCCCAAAATCATTGAATATCAGAAAATCAATCCATCAGCGCTAATTTTCAACTGATTCAAACTATACAGTCCACTAAAAGAGCGAGTTCGAAACAATATATATATATATATATATATATACATATACATATATATATATATATATATATATATATATATATATATATATTAGCCCTACGAAGCATCAATCGTGTGGCGACAAAAATTGCGGGATGTACTACAATTTCTGGTCAATTATATTTGAATGATACAAGTAGATTGTTTGGTAAACTTTGAAGAATTTTTGAATTTTTCTACAACTCCAAATTTACACGTTGTGCATAATGCAAGATTCGATAAGATTACTTAGAGCAATCATTAATAATAATTTGATAGAATATTTTACCATGATAGCAGGATTTGTGGATAACTCAATTATTTTCAGAAAAACGTTCCCAGATTGAAAAGGGCCGGAATGTTCGAGCTATCAAAATTAGTCAAAGATTCAATACCAAACGAAACATCAGATAATTTCCACGAAGCGATGTATGATGTACACATTTTGCAAAAATTAGTTCGCTTCATTTGTAAAGAGTCAGAATTATCAACATACATGAGATCATGAATAATGTTTTCCAGAACGACCTGAGAACTAGAGAATATTTTGTAATTTACCTATAAAATGAAGTTTATGCACTGTTGTTTGCCGTTACTCGCAAAAACTACGTTTTATTTTATATCTATTCTTATTGTAATATGTTTAAAATGCATCAGTATATATTAACGCAATTATCCACAATTATTATTCATTAGTATGTGCATTCCAAAAGATCAATTCCAATTCCCGAGAACCTCGCGCTCTCGCTTATTTGAATCACGAGCGCTCGCTTGGGGCGTTGCCACGATTCTCAGCCTTCCCTCTCTTGCACTTCTCATACGCAATATGGCTACGCGTGTTTAATTTTTTCTATAAAATTTGTAACTTACCTTTTAATAATATACTAGTTTTTCAAAAAGATCTGAATGACGTGTTTTCAAATATGCCTCATACTGTGGTGTCTGCGGTAGCTCACCATGGGGATTGCGTGTTGAACGTTGCAAATTCGGAACCTTTCGGCGTGGTGAATGCTTCTAAAAATTTAATATGACACAAGTAATAATGTTAGGGCTTTTTCAGAATATCTATCAGATGTAGTTCAATGTCCAGCGTGGCTTTAGCCGGGGAAGTAGTTGTTTTCTGTTAGACATTCACAAAAAATAACTTCATTTTAATCGTGGATTTTTCAATTCACAGAAAAATCTTTCTATCAATATTCGATTGAGAATGTTTCCCTTTTCAACGTTAACTGAAAGTTGTATGAATATAAACGAAATCTGATTGGAAGTGGATTTTTCGACAACTACCTCAAATATGATTTGTTATGTGTGTATCCATGTTGCTTTCAGTTGTAATGTTCACAAATTTACTATAAAAAGACATTTTACACCTTACTCGAACATATGTTGAACCATAATTTGGTGTATATGGAATCACTCAAACATATAAATAATTCCACTCACCAGTATTCCCGATATGAGGTAAAGAGCGATCAAATGTAATTCCAAATTCATTGCTCGTTTCGGAATCCCAACATTATCCGAGAACATTGTCCAAAGAGCTTATTGCTTCCAAAATGAGAGCCATGCTGAACAGAATAAAGAACAAAATGAAATAACCAAAAATGTTGTTCAAATCCTCCAGGATATTTGTGAGGCAGTTATGGCTCTTCAACATCTTTCGCAAGAGTTCAATTGAGTTGGTGTTAACCAGACATATTTCCAATGCTTCAGTGGATGAATTTGTTTTATGCGATTTTCTGGCGATGTTTTCCAATGATTTATTCAAAGTCTTGAATCGTTCGAGGATTTCGGTCACGAGACAAAAATACAGATTTGTACACATTTGTACGATAGACCAGTAAGTCTTCTTCAAAATAATATTGTTTATGTATACTAAACCACCAATGCACCGTTTTCGATATAACGTAGAACAAGCTAGAAATATTTTCGGAGATAAAACATGACCAGAAGTACATTCTTATCAACCCACCAGAACCACGAATTTCGCCATCGAATACTCCAATTGAATCGATGATTTTTTTCATATTCTCTGGGTATGTGAACATCGATTGGTAAGTAACCACAACACTGGCGAAAAACTCGAAACAGTTCTTTGTCAGTTCCACTACTCGAACCACAGTTGGTCCCTCCAGTTGGTATGGCATACACTTTTCCATAAATGGAAAACAAGAAAGCGATTATCAAGAATGAAACCATTAATAGCGAGTACACGTTGAAAAACTTGGTTTTCGTGAGAGGAGGGACTAGAAACATAGTGTTGCATAATCCCAAGATATACTTCAGATAAGCTACATTGGAACTTGACATCATGCGGCTGTTATTGGTTGTGCGATAGCTTCTCTTCTGGAAATGGCACTCACGATAATCAAACAACGAGAATCGAATCGAAAAAAGGAATAGAATGAATTTGACCATGGTGGAATTTCAAGTGACATAATCGAATGATTTATCACCTACAGAATTGAATAACTATAATTTGTGAGGAGCATCATGAATTTCATATATCACTTGAGGAAAGTGGAAACCTTATAAAAACAATATGATTTCCTCATCCGTATCTTAATCTCGTATGCATAAATTTTGGTTTGAACGGCTTGAATTGTATTTTTTTTGGTCAGGTTCTATTACAACCAAAAATTGACTTAATTTAGCTTCTCGATTTGAACTTTGAGATAGTTCTGCCCACAGAAGACTGTTGGATAATCCTTTCAATATACAATAGTATCAGTAGAACTTCTCAAACAAAACATGGAAACGATATTAATGTAAAGACACAGTGTAAATAAACATAGCATAATAATATAATTAAAATTGCATAACTCCGGTGTAGTGTCAATCACATACAGTCAAATTCATTCTTGTTTAAAACAAGATACTCATTGACATTATAGAAACATTTTTTTGGTATAAAAGTTTTGATTTTGATTTTAAATTGAATAAAGCTCAGACTCTTAATCCTAGAATGTAGTCTGTTATACAGTGCTCGTCTAAAGTCCGCCCCCCCCCTACTAATTTTTGAACCACCTGGAATATCGCAACAAAATTCGGAGGGCTTGAATAGGAGATAAAAACCTACTTTTAAGTGGAAAAATCACAGTTAAAAGTTCTGAAATGGCGGCTGAGCGCCATTTTCAATAAATTTTTTGAATGGAACACTACGTATATTATACACTTTACTCCTTAATTCAATTGTTTTCGAAATATTAACGTTTGAAAAGTGACATTTTGGTCATTTTAAACCCAACCAAAAACACTAATGTTGCTTTCAATCAAGTTTGCATTGGAAAAAATCGTTGTCGCGGTAACATCTTGTTAACTGTCAAACTGAACTGCTAACTGTCAAATAGTCCGTTGAGCGCCTTAATCCTTTTATGAAAGGTGTGATCATGGATCGTAGTTTAGACGATGAATTTGAAGCAGTTTTGATATTTGGAGAAGCTGGAAGAAATTATCATCTAGCAGTCCGTATGTTTAATGATATATTTCCCGAGAATCCTATGTTGCGGTCATATTTGCGCAAACTTTTAAATAACCTCCAAGCAACTGGTACGCTTAAAGATGCTCCAAGATCAGGAAGACCTCTTTCACAAGAAAAGAAGATAGAAATTGTTGGTGAAATGGTAATCAATTCGGCGACGTCTGCAGTTACTGAATCCTGTGGAGTAAGTTCAAAAAGTGTCCTAAAAAATGAAAAGTTTCATCCCTATAAAATGAAAATCTTGCATGCTCTCACGGAGGATGATCCAGACCGGAGGGTTGAATTTCGTGAGAGGTTAACAAGAACAATTGAAGGAGAACGGGGCTTCCTAAAACGTGTATGTTTCGCAGACAAATGCACGTTTTTTCTCAATGGAAAAGTAAACGAACAGAATGTACGATACTGGAGCGATACTAATCCGCATATTTTTAGAGAGGGACATACCCAGTTTCCTAAAAAGGAATGTTTGGGCGAAGTTTTCGAGCAATCGCGTTGTTGGACCGATTTTCATCAGAGGCAATCTTACAGGAGTTCTTCACAGACATCTTTTAGAAACCGAAATTGAACTTCGAATAAGACGAATTGTATCAAACAATCAGGAAGAGTTTGAAAATCGTGAAATCATATTTCAGCAGGATGGGGCACCTCACCATTTCGATCGCATGGCTAGAGAGTTCCTCGATACAAACTTTCCTGGGCGATGGATAGGTCGCAGGGGAAGTACAGAAAGGCCACCAAGATCTCCGGATCTTACACCTTTGGATTTTTTCCTTCAGGGCTATCTGAAGTCAAAAATCTACTGCCAAACAATAGGAGAGTTGGAACGAAGAATAGTAGATACATGTGAAGAAATAGATGAACAGACTTTCATCAACGTGAGAGAAGCTATTTATAATAGGGCACTTTATTGTCAAGATTTAGGAGAGGGCCACATTGAACACTTTACGAAATAATTGTTTGAGTTGAATAAAAGTGTTATTCAAAAATAAATTATAATTTTTCAGCTAACTAATTTGTTTTGATTGTGAATTTACAGAACACATACGTAGGCTTCGAGATTTTCCGGTAAGCGGTACTGTTTATCCTTGATAAACTCTCATTACGCCTCTTATCAGTCGAATTCATCAAGAGATTCAACTAAAAATTAATAACAACGTTTAGTTAGTAAAAATGTTTTACCGGAAGTAACCAAAATCCATACTTCATTTTAAACCAGAATGTCACTTTTCAAACGTTAATATTTCGAAAACAATTGAATTTAGGAGTAAAGTGTATGAGAGAAAACGGTTGAGATTTATGAGCTGATTTCGAAAATAAAATAATATACGGGGTGCTCTATTTAAAAAAATCATTGAGGGTGGCGTTCAGCCGCCATTTTAAAATGTTAGCTGTGATTTTTTCATGAAAAAGTAGGTCTCCTATTCAAGCCCTCCAAATTTCGTTGCGATATATCAGATTTATGCTTAGTTTCATGAATTTCAGTAAACATGAGTAAATGAATAAAATGGAAAAAGGCATTATTAGGAAAGTGATGAAGATAGGGCGGCAATGTTCACGATGATGAACACCCGCCATGAGTCTGATAACTCTCTTTTGGAGAATACATGTTTCATGAGAGTGCCACAAATCACCCCAAAGAAGAATTCCATCAGACAAATAGCAAGATTTGAGGACGTGAATACTGACGAAATTTTTCAAACGTCGAATCAGAAAGGTGAGTCTTGAGATGTTTCCCAAGTCATTTTACACGGCCACCTCTGATGAGATTTGAATTTGAAGGTATAAGAATAAACTGATTCTTGTCCAAATTGAGATTGAGTGCACAGATTTCCAACATTATTATTCTGACAGATGAATTTTGTATCGTCAGCCAAAAGAACGCTTTTAGTTGGTAGAATGTAAAAATATAGATCATTCATATACAGTGCGCGTCAAAATTCGATATTTCGCAAGCCATGTTCTTTTGACAAAAATCCTGAAATAAGTCGATTTTTATTTTAAAATTCCGATTTTTTTATGTATATTCTAGAGAGGTTATGTCACTGGTTTTGACATGGTGACGTAATCGGTAATTTTTTTAAATTGGAATAGATGTCTTGTGATACCTCATCTGAAAGGCCTTTCAATACTGCATTCAATGATAATAATTAATTAGATATTTTTTTACAGGGTGAACAAAAATAATATTTCATTTCAATAAGAGAATAACTTTATATCCAACAAAATAGAACAGTTAAATGAGATGTTCGAAATGCCGTCCACCAGTCTTTCGACAATAAGCAAATCTACGGACACATTCCTCTTGCACATTGCGAATAACTTCCGGAGTAATTCTGTTAATTTCGATCCTAATTCGATTTTTGAACTCTTGTAGATTTTGCGGCCCATCTACATAGACCTTCGATTTCAAATAACCCCACAAGAAAAAATCCAGGGGCGTAAGATCTGGAGACCGTGGGGGCCACTCTATCGGTCCGCGTCTACCAATCCACCTCCTAGGAAAACAGTTATTCAAAAACTCGCGAACATCACGTGCATAGTGCGGGGGTGCACCATCTTGTTGCAACCAAATACTTTCTTTTGGTGAGTTAGGATTGTTGGCGTTTGGAAAAATATCGGCAAAGCTAGGTATGAGTTCATTTCTTAAAAATTCCAAGTAACGCTCCCCTGTGAGATTTCCTCCGAAAAAATACGCGCCAATAATCCTGTCGTTTATTATTCCTGCCCAAACATTGACTTTCTGAGGGTATTGAGTATGCCCGTCCTACTCCAATATCTGCAATTCTGACGATTTACTGAACCATTTAGGCAAAACGTAGCCTCATCGGAAAACAGAATTTGTTTTATAAAACGTGGATTGCGGTTACACAAATCCTGCATTATTTCACAGAACTCCACACGGCGATCGGGATCATCATCATTGAGTTGTTAATGTAGCTGTACTTTTTATGCATGGTACTTTTCTGCTTTTAGAATACGTAATACAGAACTTTGGGATATGTCAAGGTCTGCTGCAATTTGTCGTGAAGTATTGTGAGGATTATTCTCTACACCCAATAGAACATCAAGTTTCACGTTTTCTTCTATTTTAGGACGTCCAGCATTCGGAATATGTTTGACAGACATGACCAGTTTCTCTAAATTTTTTTTCAATCTTACTGACTGTTGAATGACTGATAGGTCTATTTGGATACTTCGCATTGAACAAGTCTCCGCATCCAATGAAAATTAAAATTTCTATGCGTTGGGTTTCACTTAAAGTAGCCATAGTTTACTTTAAGAACCTTTTCACTTAGAATTTGTGAAGAATATTTGTTCATATTTTAACTGACATTTATTTGACACTAACTTGCCTATTATGGCATCAATTTGTGATTGTCTTTTGTTTCCATTTTGGACTAAGAAGTAGCTAACTATTAATATTTGGAAAGGATACATTGGTGTAGTAGAGCACTGACTCACTGGTCTGCCAGGGCAGTCTGAGGGATTAGAGCCTTGGCTCAAAAAAGTAAAATTTTGCATTTTTCAACACGCTTTCATTATCTTTACTTGTAACTAAATAACTCACGAAGTAATAAAATCTTGGAAGTAAATATTCACCCACTTCCAATCTTCCGAATAATCTGAAATTTGTCACACATATCAAGGACCGATGACAATACAAGAATTTCATAATCATAATGTAATAATAATAAAAGTATATTTTTCAAAACGCCAACAATCCTAACTCACCAAATGAAAGTATTTGGTTGCAACAAGATGGTGCACCCCCGCACTATGCACGTGATGTTCGCGAGTTTTTGAATAATTGTTTTCCTAGGAGGTGGATTGGTAGACGCGGACCGATAGAGTGGCCCCTAAGATCTCCAGATCTTACGTCCCTGGATTTTTTCTTGTGATGTTATTTGAAATCGAAGGTCTATGTAGATAGGCCGCAAAATCTACAGGAGTTGAAAAATCGAATTAGGATCGAAATTAACAGAATTACTCCGGAAGTTATTCGCAATGTGCAAGAGGAATGTGTCCGTAGATTTGCTTATTGTCAAGAGACTGGTGGATGGCATTTCGAACATCTTATTTAACTGTTCTATTTCGTTGGATATAAAGTTAAATTATTATAACTGAAAGCAGTATTGAAAGGCCTTTCAGATGAGGTATCACAAGACATTCCAATTTAAAAAAATTACGTCACCATGTCAAAACCAGTGATATAACCTCTTTAGAATATACATAAAAAAATCGGCATTTTGAAATAAAAATCGACCTATTTCAGGATTTTTGTCAAAAGTACATGGCTTGCGAAATATCGAATTTGTTCCCTAATTTTGACGCGCACTGTATATTAAAAAGAGAAGAGGACCCAGAACCGAGCCCTAGGAAACACCTTACTGCTCGATAGATCTCCGTTTGATCTGACACATTGAGAGCGTTTACTGAGGTAAGATTCGAAGAAATTCAGAGCTAAGCCTCTGATGCCGTAACTGTGACGTTTCACCACTAGAATGTCGTGCAAGACACAATCGAAGGCCTTCGAGAGATCACACTCAAGTTGTGAGTGGTTGTCCTCCTCGAAACCCTCGACTTTTGTTGTGGACATCTTTGTTCTATATAAAGTTGTAGAGTTGTTTTTGATGATGATTTCAATGACCTTACCTGTTATTGGAATAATAGATAATGGACGAAAGTTATTGACATCATTAGAGCTTCCTTTCTCCAATACAGTCATAACAACGCAAAATTTCAGAGCATTTGGGAAAATTTCTGCACAAAAACGTATTTATAAGGGAAACTAGAGGTGTGACAGGAATATCTGCGAGTGATTTAATGATTTTGCTATTTAATTCATAAGTGTCAGTAATATTGGAATTTTTTAGACCAAGTGTAACATCATATATATCATCTGGAATAACAGGATTCAGCACGAATTAGTGAACCAGAGTTTTAATGTTTTCAAGTAGGTTCATATGGTATATTAGGTAATGAGCTTATAATCTTATCAGCAAAATAGTCATTGAATTGTTCCACCATGATAGTTGTTACTAGTGGCTTTTTCTGTTTCCTTTTACTTCCATGGTTTATCAAGTCCCAACTGTCCCTCATAACGTTGTGAGATTTTAACAGAGTTGTTATAAGATTCCGTCTTACAAATTCTTAACTAAGCTTTATAATCAATACTCAGTCTATTGTAGGCATTCGAAGAATAATCATCTTTATCAATATCATGTATGGTTTTCATGGCAATTAGGGTATTGCGCATTTTTCTCGGTTCATCGTTCTTTCCATGAACTGGTTGTTTATTAGCCACGTTGTTGCATTTTTTCAGATGGAAGGTACTGACTATTAGTCCTTTCAGTATATTTAGAAAATCGTGCATCTTAACATCAGGAGTTGAATAATCAATTCCAAAGAAACTCCAGTCAAAAGTGCTGTCAGCTGGGATCGTAATTTCAGTATATCTTGACTATGAATGGGACGGGTCCAACGGGATCATTTTTGATGGAATGTTATTTACGTACGAATGTTATTTATGGTGAAAAATTGTCCCTATGATCAGATAGCCCTGAGACCCCAGAATTATTAGACGCCTATATTTATCACAATATTGTCAACTCGTGTAGCGGAAGTGGGAGTCATCCGTGTAAAATCAATTATTGTGGCATGCAAATTGAATGATTCAAGGAGGTTTACTAAGTTCGGAGACACGGCTAGAGCAAAATTCAGATTGAAATCACCAGCTAGTATCACCTTAGAATCAACAGCGTTAAGATATTGTAGGGCGTTTTCAAATAAATCTAATAATGTACCAAAGTTACCATTGCCGGATCTATACAAACCAACAATTTTCAAATTTGAAAGTTCAATGCCGCATAGTTCTATATTTATTTCTGAATAGAATTGTTCCAAAAGACTAGGTTCACAGGATATATGGTGTTTGATAGAAAAAACTGCTAATATAAGCTCCCTGAAACCATATTTCAGAATTCATTGCAGCATTGAAGTTGTCCTCAAATAATTTCACTTTGAATGAGACATATTCATTCGGGAATCGCACGAGACTTCTGGAGAAAGCGGCACTAATATTGTTTTCATATCTTCAGCTGTTGTAACTTTGTCGACCCTGCATAAATGTGAAGTGGCAAGTTTTGGAACTCCTTTGATGGATAGATCTTTATTTATTCCAACGATTTGGTGTCTATTTTATGGTTTTCTGGAATGACTCACTGTTGTCCACTCTGACACATTCCCACCTGATTCTATTTCTTTGTCATTCACTAAGCCAATATTTATAATTTCACGAAATTTATTCCCAGTTTCAAGTTGAAGAATTTTCGTGGTAACATTTTTTGTAGAGAAGGGATTTCTGTTGTTTTGCAGGGAGTCACCCAGGGAATTCCCTTGTGATGGTGTTTTATAACTAGAAATCACTTTTTGTGGCACCGTACTTTTTCATCGCAAAGAGTGTTTCCAGAGTTTTTGTCACAATTAAACACCTTAATCAATGTGCCGTCTAGTATGCAAATGTTGTCCTGGAGCTCATTGATGATGGTATCTTTTTGCTTGATTAGGTATGTACATAAAAACTTCAGGTTCTCATATTGACAAAACACATTTGATTGGAATGAGGAGAGAATGTATTGAAAATATCCGCAACTTGTCAACGAGTTGTATTTTCTTCGCAAATGAGTACAATTTTTTCCTGCAAAGTCAGCATTTTTCTTCAATACATGATAGAAATTATCCTTTCATTATTTTAGGGAAATTGTGAAACACTTTGTTATTCCACTTAACTGAACTGTTTTTTGTATGTGATGAACATCAATAATGCGAATTTCTCCATGTAGAATGTTGAAACTAGAGTTCGTTTGCTTCAAAGGATTTTGTGATGTTTTCGGAAATGAAGTTCAATACTTCCTTTAGAAAATCCATATTTATGTAAAAATCCGTAAGAATTTTGAGCATATCTTGCCCCCGTCCCCCCTATCCAATATTATTTTTCGCAAAAATCAATATATCTATCGCCTCTGGCGAATGTTTGGGAGATACCCTACAGATGTATTGTTAAGAACTCTCTGTATATTCGTTCTTATTTCGATACTACATTGTTATAATCATGGAAATACTTTTGAATGTAATGTCAATGATATCTAATGTCAAGTAACAACTCTGAACATTCACAATTTAGTCAAATAAAAAGTGTTTACAGTCCACTAAAAGCAATAACTAACATGGTCCATCGATTCGGGTCATCCAGTTGAGGTATGTTAGAGAAATATTCCGAAAATTAAGGAAATATCAGCAATCTACAAGTATCCTGTTTCCAAGCAACGACAGCAAGAGTATATCACCAATAGTCCGGAGGCCATTGGATACGATACCAAGATTCAGTATTCAAGAATTCACTGTGAGTCTCTGCCATTTCATTTGTTCCTGCATACAAGTCCGGTTCTTCGAACACGCCTGCTTGTCTATATACTTGATTTGAATTGTACTTGCATAAAAACTCATTGGAGTTTATTCAATTTTGATCTTCATATGTCGATTCTTTTATACCAATATAAGTTCAGATTCGGTAAAAAAGCTTTCTCCAATTCAATAATTAGCAACGATAACAATTAATAATTATATAATTCCATTACATTTGTGAATTCGAGCAATATCACCAATTCTTTTCGAACAATACAGTTTAATGTCTGAAATGAATATCAGTGATTTGATTATAGAAAGAGGTCAGCTTAAGGCTTCCAGTACTAGGTTCAAGAAATTTATTGATTCCATTGATTTATCTAATCTGAATGAAACATTGATACGGGAGTTGCAATGTCGCATGGAAAAAGCAAAACCCTTGTTTGATCAATTTGACTCGATTCAGTGTGAGATAGAAATCAAATTGGGTGATACTATAACTGATGCAGAGGAAAAAGAGAGAAATAACTTTGAAAATTCCCATTTTTTCCATATCAGTAAGGCAGAAACTATAATATCCAACTATTCAAAATCTGAAGATGAATCTCCATCAGTGACTACTGGTACCAGCAATGTAGAGAATGCCCTGTCCAATACAAAAATAAGTACAATTTCAAGTTCTATACTCAATAATACTATATCTTCAAACAATGAATCCATCAATAATAATGTATCCACCAACAGTACAATACAGGGTAACAATATTTCTGTTGATAATGACAATATGCAATCACAAGTTTTGAATATACCATCACAATCAGATATTCATAAAGTAAAGTATCCTGCCATTCGATTGCCAACGTTCGATGGTGCTTACGGCAAATGGCCGTTTTCATTTTTACCATACCATTATGTGCTCCATGTATCTCATCCAATAGTTGTTTTCTGAATTTACTTGGTATTAAAACTCTGTACCCCCACATCAACAAACCCTGATCTATACTAATTTCAGAAGCCCTTCGTGAATAAGGCATCAGTTGTTCATCTGTGACATTATTTGGCCAGCCATCCCTACTATATAGATACACTTTACTTAAAATTGAATCAACTCTGGTTTCCTTTCTTATGTGATCAGAGTCTATAGGAATTTGTTCCTCGATTAAAAAGTTGAAATAATCCAATTCCGTTTCATTCATATTGCTATTTCCTAACGGAAATCTTGATAACCCGTCTGCAACACTATTTTCTGTACCTTTTATGTATTCAAATATATAATCGAATCCACTCAGAAAAAGAGCCCATCTTTGCAATCTTCCTGCTGCCATTTGGGGTATACCTTTCGTTTCCCCAAAAAGGGCTAACAGAGGGCGATGGTCTGAACAAAGCGTGAATTTGTGTCCCATCAAATATTGATAGAATTTGCGAACCCCCCAATAAATTGCCAGGGCCTCTTTATGTATAACTGAATAATTCATTTCCGATTTGTTCAACACACGTGAAGCGAAACTTATGGGTCTTTCAATCCATGTACAGAGTATTCATATTGAGAATAACCCAACATACATCACAGCAATTATTTTAGTTGAAGACTATCGTGGTCAATTTCATAAAGCAAGGGCTCTTCTGCCTAGTGCTTCACGAAGTTCATTAATTACTGAAGAATTATGCAATAAGTTGGGTCTGAAAAAACAAACAGTCAATATTGCCATCAAAGGAGTAGGCGAATCATTAGCTGGTATAAGTCATCAAGCCACAATCAATTTCAAGTCCTGTCATAGTTATTTCAAGTCAAATACTACTTGTCTCATTATACAAAAAATCACAGAACAACTACCATGTTCATCTTTTGCACTCAATCAAATAGAAATTCCACCGAATATTCAATTAGCTGATCCTACATTCTATAAACGTAGTAAAATTAATATTCTCTTAGGAGCAAATCTATTTTGGGATCTGCTCAGTATTGGTCAATTATTACATCTTGGCAGGCAACAACCTGTACTTCAAAAAACACTTCTTGGCTGGATAGTTTCAGGAAGTCTATTTTTTCCTAACGTGGTGAATCATTCCATTTCCTGTTTAAATATTCAATCACAATCCTCTATTGACAATGTGTTAACTCAGTTTTGGCAGGTGGAAGAATTGAATGATTCAAAGAAACATCTATCCGATTCAGAAAACTTTTGTGAATTACATTTTATCGATAATTTCGAACGGAATAGCGATGGTCGTTTTATAGTGAAGATGACTTTAAAAGAAAACTTCAGTCAATTAGGCGATTCAAGAAAAATGGCATTGAATAGATATTTCACCTCGAAGCGAAAACGTGATAAAAATAACAATTTGAAATCGGAATATGTGGCATTCATGAGAGCGTATCAGAGCTCAGGTCACATGACTAAAATTGATGAACAATCGGATGATAATAGTATTTCATATTATTTACCTCACCATGCAGTGGTAAGGGAGTCAAGTTTGACCACCAAGGTGCGGGTAGTTTTTGATGCTAGTGCTGAAACCGACAATGGGATATCACTCAATGATTTACAATACAGTGGCCCAACGATACAATCTGATTTATTTTCAATATTAATTCGATTTCGGCAATACAAATACTTTATTAGTGCAGATATCACTGAAATGTATCGTCAGATTCTGATTCACAAAGAACAGAGAAATCTACAAAGGGTATTTTGGAGGAAAAATTCAACTGACGAGTTACAATGTTTTCAACTAAATACCGTTACATACGGAACAGCTTCAGCTTCGTTTTTGGCTATCAAATGTTTATATGAGTTGGCTGTTCAAAATGAATTACAATACCCTCTAGCTTCACATGCCATAAAAAATGACTTCTATGTAGATGATTTACTTACGGGTTCCAATTCAATAAACGAGCTTTTGTGAATTCAAAAAGACATTTCATCTATTTTATTATCTGGAGGTTTCGAGTTGCGGAAGTGGCTCAGTAATAATTCACAATTACTCAATGAAATTGTTATCTCTGACAATTCGAAACATAGTATTTTGCAATTAGGCTGAGATGAAAACAATAAAACTTTAGGTGTTTCATGGAATGCACATGCAGATCAAATTCAATATTCAATATGTCAACATTCCCACCAAAAAATAGTGACCAAACGAATGATATTATCTAACACATCCCAAATATTTGACCCATTGGGTCTCCTTGGCCCAATAATTATTTTTGCGAAATCATTATTGCAAAATTTATGGAGAGACGGTTTGACATGGGATGAAGCAGTGTCACAAAAAACGTATACCATGTGGAAGCAATTTCAAAATAATCTACAGAATATTAATTACATAAAAATTCCACGATTCATTCTATCATCTTTGCCAATCACAATTGAATTTCACGGGTTCTCAGATGCCTCGGAGATTGCTTACGGTTCTTGTATTTATATTCGCTGTCAAGATTCCTCAGGAATTTATTCTTCGAATTTATTACGTGCAAAATCAAGAGTAGCACCTCTGGAGCAAATTTCATTGCCACGATTGGAACTTTGTGGAGCAAATTTATTAACATATCTTGTGGAGAAAATTCTCAAATCATCATCTATTAAATTCGATAAAAAATATTTTTGGTGTGATTCCACTATCACCCTTGCATAGATCAAAGGTTCAGCCAGAGAATGGAAAACATTTGTTGCCAATCGTTTTGGTGATATCCAAACAATGACAGAACCTTCTGATTGGAATTACGTTAAATCATCTGAAAACCCTGCTAATCTTATATCATGGGGAATGAATGCTAAAGATATAATAAATTATTATTTATGGTGGCATGGCCCAGAGTGGCTGCTGTTGAATGAAAATGAATGGAATCTTACCAATTTTCGTTCGCAATTTTATGAAAACATACCAGAAAAACGTATTCTTTCTGCAGCTACTACTTTTTCATACGATCTTAATTTATTCGATAAATATTCCAGTTTATTGAAATTACAAAAAGTTACGGCATATTGTATTCGTTTTTTAAAAAATGCCAAAGTTCTAGTGACTAATCGACAATTCGGCTATTTAACTGTTCCAGAACTTGAATTCTCCCCAAATACGCTGATAAAGATTTCTCAATATCAAGCGTTTTCTCAAGAATATAATGATTTTTACAATAATAAATCAATCAATAAAAAGAGTAGTATTCTATCACTTTCTCCATATATGGATGATAATAAAATAATCAGGGTTGGTGGTAGAATTAACAATTCTAATTATGAATATGATAAAAAACATCGTATCATACTTGGCTCAAGTCATAAGTTGACAGCATTAATTCTGTCCAATGAACATTTACGATTACTACATTGCGGACCTCAACAAATGTTAAGTTCAATACGGGAAAGGTATTGGCCAATTTCAGGGAGAAATATAGCTCGGAAAATTACCCGTCACTGTATTGTTTATTTTCGTGCAAGGCCTTCTAGTGAACAATATTTGATGGGCAATTTACCAAAATGTCGTGTAACAGGATTTCATCCTTTCTTCAATGTGGGCATTGATTATGGTGGCCCTATAATGATTAAAGATCGCAAGTTAAGAGGTGCCAAATCAATAAAATCCTATATATGCTTGTTTATCTGTATGTCAACAAAGGCTATTCATCTTGATGTTGTAACAGATTTATCAACAGATGCATTCATGTCTGTTCAAGACGATTCATTGGGGGAAGGGGTAGACCTGACCATATATATTCGGATAATTCTACAACATTTGTTGGTGCAAGTGCTCAGTTGAAAGATTTGTATAAGTTTCTTACATCATCAAACAATGAAATCAGTAATAATATGTCTAAAGAAGGTATTTCTTGGCATTTTATTCTCGCTAGATCTCCAAATTTTGGGGGAATTTGGGAAGCGGGTATTAAAAGTACCAAGTATCATTTGAAAAGAATTGTAGGTAATTTGGAATTGACTTATGAGGATCTATCGACAGTACCAATTCAAATTGAGAGTAAACTCAATCAAGGCCTTTAAGCCCGTTATCATAAGATCCTGCAGATGATAATCCATTGACCCCATCGCATTTTTTGATTGGAAAAAGCTTGACGGCTCTTCCAGAAATGAATCTACTGGAAGTTAAAGAAACTAGACTAGAAAAATATGAGAAACTGCAGCAGGCTGTTCAGCATTTTTGGAAAAGGTGGCAGCGAGAATAAATTGGAGAATTGCAGACACGTATCAAGTGGAAAACCTATTTCAGTAATTTATTGAAAGTTGGGAAGATAGTGTTTATCAAAGATGATAACTTGCCTCCCTTGAAATGGAAAATGGGAAGACTAGTCAAACTTCATCCAGGAAAAGACAATATAGTTCGAGTAGCAACCATAAGGGTTGCCAATGGAAGTGAAATGCAACGAGTTGTGTCGAAACTATGTGTACTTCCTATTGAACAGAGTGAAAATGATTTCTAAAAAATTACTAGACGATACCAGACTATGGTTAGGACTTTAAAATATTTTGTTCATTGGAGGTATTCGATACCTGTTAATGCCAGGCGGTATGTTGAGAACTCTCTGTATATTCGTTCTTATTTTAATACTTCATTGTTATAATCATGGAAATACTTTTGAATGTAATGTCAATGATATCTAATGTCCAGTAACAACTCTAATATTAACAATTTAGTCAAATAAAAAGTGTTTGCAGTCCACTAAAAGCATTATTCAACACGCTCGCTTCTGTGAAATGAATATGTTATTACTTTGTTGGTGCACATGACCCAGAAGGCAATTCCATATCTGAGGTGGGACTCCACTAGGGCGTGATAAACTGTTTCTGCTATTTCAGAAACAATCTTGCTTGTGCCCATTTTTATAGCCAGTTTTTTACTAGGAGACAAAATGTGTTCTTGGAATTTCAACTCATTGTCAATTTTCAAGACAAGAAATTTGATGTTGTGTTCACGATGGCCAATAGTTATATGTCACACTTGAAGGAAAGTGATTTGGTCTTGTTGATATTCAATGCCAGCAAATTACAGTCGCACCATTCCTCAACTTTTTTAAATCGTTCTGGATGGTTTTCTTTAATGCCGAAGAATCTTTTCCGTGACACAAAATAGTGGTATCATCAGCAAAGGGAGTGAACTCCATTTAGACATTAAGAAGCGCTAGATCATTAAGGTATAATAATAAGAGTACTGGTCCCAAAACTGACCCCTGTGGAACGCCGTTGTTGATATTTCCGCATAATGAAGAATTCTGTCCTATGAATACTTTTTGTGACCGGTTCATCAAATAAGACTGAAACCAGTCAAGCGCACAACCTCTAAATCCATAAAATTCGATTTTATGTAGCAGTATTCTGTGACTTGCACAATCAAAGGCTTTTGTTGAGTCACAGAACGCTGCTGCAACTATTTTTCCATTGTTAATTTGACCATAAAGATGTTCCAAGAGTTTGAACATTGCATCATTTGTACTCTTATTACTTCGAAAACCGAACTGGTTGTGGTTTAGTAGGCTGTGATGTTCTATGAAGGCCATGATGCGAGTCTTCACAAGTTTTTCGATTTATTTGTCTAGTTTCCATAGCAATGAAATAGGGCGATAATTAGAGGGTTGGTCGATTTTTTCCCCTTCATAAAGCGAAATTACTTTGGCTGATTTCAGACACGGAGAAAAATGCCCAGATTGCCATGAGTTATTGATAGCGGAAGCTAGTGCATCGTATGCAGAATCAGGCAAATTGAAGAAAATATTTACTGATATACCATCCTCCTCAGCAGAATTTTTGTTTCTGATGCTCAGAAGGACTTCTTTCAGTTCCTGGGTATTGTTAGGAATGAAATAAAAGGATTCTTTGGGGGTTACAGTATTCAAATAACTCATGGGATCTGTGGAGGAAGTCATATTTGAAGTTATTTTGCTTGCAATATTACAATAGTTATCATTGAGCTGGTTGGGAGAAAGGTCCTCATGAAGGTCAACTTGATTTTCACGACTTGTTCGACGAATTTCATTTATTATATTATATTCCAGCATTCTTCATGATTATTTTTTGTGGCAGTTAGTCTATCATTGTAATAATTTTGCTTCAAGATTTTAATGAGTTTTCTGTATAAACATGAAAGTATTGATGGAAATGTATGTTATTAGTGAACTTCCTGATCATGTGCAGCGAACGAAGGTTTCAAGAGGAAGTCTTCAGGCCCATTGTGATCCAAGGTTTTTTTTGTTTGGGTTTAATGATCTTAACAGGAAAGGCAGTGTTGAATTTACCAAGTAATATTTTGTGAAATGCGTGAATTTGATCACTGACACAAAAAATGGACTCCCAGTCAGTATCAGAGCATAGTTGATGGAACTTACCTCAACTGGCCTTGTTAAAGATCCTAACACATTTTGGTTGGGGATTGCTTGGATTTGGATAGATGGAAAATTTACCCAATACAGCCTCGTGATCAGGTAGACCAGCACTCATCACGGAACATGATACATTTTCGATATTCGAATAAAAGTAGTCTATAGTTGAAGACAAGAATTGAGAAAACCTGGTAGGACCTTCAACATGCATGCAATGTTATTATCACTGAAATTAATATTGAAATCACCCGTTACAATAATGTTTGCGCGATTTGGCAAATCACATAAAGTTATTCCGAGAGATTTAGACTTATTCGTGGTGTATCTAACGATCGTGAAAATTACAGAATATCACTCCAATAATTGAAGAAGATACGGGGGCGTTTCCTTGAATCCGTAAGAATTTTGAGCATATCTTGCCCCCTTATTTTTTTTTCGCAAAAATTAATATATCTATCGTCCCTGGCGCGCAGTGTATGTCAGTCAGATCAACTTCAGATATTTAGACTCATCCTCGCTATATCTAAACATCGTGAAAATTACAGAATTCTACTCCAATAATTACGGAAGATACGGTGGCGTTTCCATGGGAAATGAGACAAATTTGAATTTTTCAGAAACGAAAATTTTTCAGCAAAAATATGAATTATTACTAAAGTTGATATCCTGATCACGAATCCTTAAGAATTTTGGGCCTACATTGCTCCCTAATATTATTTTACACAAAAATCGGTACATCCACCGCTCCTGGCGCGCAGTGTATGTCACTCAGGTCAACCTCATGAAAAAATCTAGACCCGCCCCCAGTATATCTACCGATCGTGGAAATTACAGAATTCTACTCCAATAATTACGGAGGATACGGGAATGTTTCCATGAGAAGTGAGACACACTGTATATATATCTTAAATAAAAAGGTAGGCCGTATTGTATCAGAATGAACAATGTCAAAACATAACACGGTCAGAAAGTAACAACGTCAAAACATAACAGGAGCAGAATCGGAAAACGTCAGAAACGCATTTCATCAGAATTAACAACAGCAGAAAGAACTTCATCAGAAACTAACATTGCCAGGAAAGGACATTATCAGAACGTACTTTCATAACAACTGAACTTCATGAGAATTATCACAATCAGAACCGGACATAATCAGAAACAAACATTGTCAGAACCGGACATTATCAGAACGAACTTCTGTCAGAACTGAACTTCATCAGAATTAACACAATCAGAACCGGACATCAGCAGTATCGAACATTGTCAAAACCGCCTATTATCAGAACAGTACATTATCAGAAACGGACAATATCAGAATCAATCCGCATTGTCATTCGGAGTTCCAACGACAAACATTAGTTACACCACTTCGTCATAGATGGTGATATTTCTTCAAAAAATCAGAAAATAATTCATCATAAATGTGGTACAGGGAATTTAACGTCAAATCACATATGATATTTCGCATATAGCATTACTGCGTCGGTTTGATGATTTAAATCGACTTATTTCGGACAGAAACATAATTTTCGTTGTGGGAGGTGCGTTAGAGTAAACAGTAAAAGTTTGTGCTAAACATACGTGAGAATCTTTTAGTTATTTTCAGAATCGAGACAATACAGTGTTGCAAAAAAGGAACCTAGCAAAAAATTAAGCAACGGATATATATCATTAGGAATTCGTATAAGTAGGTTTTTAGAATGATTGAATACAAATTCATTGGTCACAAATGAGTTCACAATGGAGAATTGAATATGGCGACTGCTAAGTGGAAAATTCTTTTTTTTTGCAACATAAGAGCTTACACATTGTTGTATGTATATATAAATTTTGCAAGTAAATATTGACCCACTTCTATTCGTTTGATTACTTACTAATACGAAAAAATGAAATCCAATCTTGAAATAAATATACTCTCAATAGGCCTACAAAATATCCAGTTCCATTATACACTCAAGAAGTGGAAGCAGCTTCAAGCGCATGCGTTCATGCAGTATCTTCCATAAATCATTGTTTTTTGTCCAACCATGTAGACACAATGGGAAATGTAATCTAGGTATGATCTAGATATAATTTCCATAAAAAATTAGATTAGGAGTCACAATCAGAGGATATTCGAGTATGCGGAAGCTCATGAATATTCTCTTATTTCAAACGAAATGATGAGTCTATCTAATAGTCGTAGTAAAATTCATTGGAGGGTCCTTATTTGTTCAAAATTCCAGCTTCTCTCAAAACCAGCCAGGAAGCCCTGAACTGTTTTTAAGGACCCTGCGCCGCGCCCTGATTTTGGAACTATATTTTCACACGTATTAATTACCAGAATGGGTACTCTGCTCCATATCACGATAACGGTGGGTTGCACAAAAAGTTATGTTGAACTTCATATGTAGAAAGTTGAGAAAATTTACAATGATTTACAATGATTTTTCCACACAATTTCTGATTTATTGAAAAGGTAACACCATCTACGACAAAGTAGCGTAACTGATATTTGTCGTTTGCATCCCTGCATTCGGACGATTACTGATTCTGATATTGTACGGTTCTGATGATGTACCGTTCTGATGATGTACGGCTATAATAATATGCGATTCTGATAATGTACGGTTCTGATAATGTGCATTTCTGAAAATGTCCGGTTCTGACACTGTTCATTTCTGATGATGTATGGTTCTGATGATGTCCGGTTCTGACAAAAGTACTTTCGGGCAGAGTTATATTCTGCTATTGTTAGATTATGATGATGTTATGTTTTGTCATTATACGTTTTTTCCTTCAGATGCAATTTCATTCTGATTGGGTTCTTTCTGATGTTGTAATTCTGATCAAATACGTTTCGGATGTTTTCCGATTCTGATACTGTTATGTTTTGACGTTGTTATTCCTTAGCTTTGAGCGTTCTGATAGTTTTATATTCTGATCATTTACGGGCAATCAATAAAAATAGTATTACTCACCATTATAATAATTATGAGATACATAGTGATCAAATATAACTCGGAATCAATCGCTCCTTTATAGGTTCCTCCTTTATCCGAAACAGTAATCCAAAGAGTTAGGGTTAATCCCTCTAAAATGATAGCCATGGTGTACAAAACATAAAACAACACAAAGTAGCCGGAAAAGTCGTTTATATCCTGTACGGTGTTTGTGAGGATGTTGTGGAGCTTCGACATATTTCGCAGAAGTCGGATTGAACTGGATTGAACTGAACATATTTCCAATATGAATGCTTTGGAGGGCATAATGGTTTTGTGCAAGTTCCTGATGATGTTACCCAATGATTTGTTCAGAGCTATGAAGCGATGTAGGATTTCTGTTGCGAGCCAGAAATATAGAAATATACTCACATCCATACGATAGTCCAGTAAGTCTTCTTCATAATAATATCGTTCATATGTACTGAACGATATATGCACATGTTTCCATATGACGAAGTACAAGAAAGACAAATTGGCTAAGAGAAAACATAGCCAGAAATATATTCTCATCTTTCCACCAGAACTTCGAATTTCCTTATCAAATTCGTCAATTGATTTGATGATTCTTTTGATATTTTCTGCGTATGTGACCATTGATTGGTAAGTAGCCAATATACTTGCAAACTGGACAAAGTTTGTTGTCAATTCTATTGATCGAACCACAATATATTTTCCAATAGTGGGCGCGACATATAATTTTCCATAAATGGAATAAATTGACAAAATTATCATGAATGAAACCATGAATACCGAATACACGTAGAACAACTTTGTTTTCGTCAGTGGAGGGGTGAGGAACAAAATATTGCATAATCCCAAGACATATTTCAGGTATGCCATATTTAAACTCAACATTTTTTCGCTTTCAATGTTTCAGCTATTACTTCTATACTGGAAATGGCGGAGCACCACTTCCCTTGACAACCACAGACCACTCATGGTAATCAAACAAACACAAATTCACCTTTGATGGCTATAATGGATTCGAAAGAAGAAACGAACTTGAACTTGAATGAATTAATCAGGAGAGTGCCATCGACAACTAATTTATGAATAGCAATGGGAATAACTATAATCTGAAGTATTTGAAGTATTTGATTTCTATATTCCACAATGTCCATGTATTATTCGAAAAATCATAAGGAAAACAATACGTACCATTTCTTTATTTCAAAACCAAATATATTTCAATGTTTTCTGAATGTGTGAAATAATATTTTAGAGCGTGTGTAGAGAAGGGTAGTCTCTTGACTGGACTAGTTGAATAAAACTGAAGTTTAGAAAACACAAAATTTCTCTTTTTGTTAAATCATCGAGCTTTCGAAAAACTTTATTTCATTATCAAGACATCTGAACAGAACGAAGTCACATTGTAAAAAATACTATTTGTATATAATCTAAAAAAAAAACTCACTAACTGGAGGTTGCTAACATAGTTGCACTTCATAGTCATAATCTCACATACCAAATTGTACGAAACATATTAAAACTAATTGTAAATTCTCTACGATAATTTCAATCGATGATGATAAAGTTAATCACGTGGCTATGCCTGCCATAGGTCGCAGAGAAAAGAACGTAAGATTGTCAAACTAAAGTGACAAGTTGTTGAACCAATGGAGGGCGACCACATGTTTGATCCCACAATTCGATGATAGATTCATGGCGGGCGATTTGAAAGTTGTACAGGGTCACTTTCGCCCTTTTTATCAAAATTCAGTAAATTATTGTAAATCACGCTGAGATTTGCAATATCAGATTGTAACGTCGTCGTTCGCTATGTTTGAATGGACTATTATTCGCTTTCATTATGTTCATATTGTTAAGTTGGCTAGGCAAGAATTTATGGACTTTCAGTCTGACAGAAATATAAAAACTTGTTGTCAAGAATTTTGATTTATTTTAAGTTTTCTGACCAAAAGCGATTCAATATTTTACATTGGTCCTCGGCGCCTTTAGAAAAGTCCTATGAAAGAGAGGAATTGCGACAGAATGGACACAGAATCGAATTCAGCGGTAAATCATCGTAAAAACGCAGGTACTCACTCTTTGGATCCCAATTTTGGGTGGCCAATAGGGTTTGGCAATGCGAATACGATTTCAAAGGACCATGATGTAAATGAACCCCCAAAAGAAGACAACATCATGACGTCCCACCAGAAAACCCATTCCTTTCACACTACAAAATTGAGGCTCTCTAATAGTAGTACGGTTATCCAAAAAAAGACTCGCCATTGAGGCTGAAAAACAAAAATAGGATGATGGAAATTGAAATGGAAAAAAATAAAAAGGCAAATATTTGAAACAATTGAAATTGATCAAAATTGTAGATGATGGAGAGAAAAGATCACAGCCAACTTCAGTGAAATCGAGTATCACATGGAAATGTGTACACTGGAGTTATTGTGCATAATCCGAATGCCATGTGCTTCCAAATCATCACTCATGCCAGCTACAGGAAATCAACAATTGAGAAGAAACCAGGTATCCCGTGTGAACTCAACAGAGCCATGTGGAGTGTAATATTAGAAAACGAGGGACTTTGCAGCCTTTTTCACAACGAATTCAATATAAACTGAAACAAGTGGTGGACCAGTAACGAAAAACAACTATTTTTTTGTCAAATTCCACGCAGAACGTTGAATGATATTCACCTGATTATGTTTAATTCATGCCAAGTCCGCCTAACAATCCACATATCGGTTTCGGGCCGATATGGCAACAGAACACATCGACTACGGAGATATCTCATAATATCATCCACTACCCAGCGGCAAATCAGACACCTGACATCCACAACATGGCACTTATACAAAATATTGCGGTCAATACCGAAATTGAAGTATTAGACAAATGATCATCGGATCATAACCCTATTCTGCTAACACAGGGGTAGGAGGGGGGACGGTGACCAAAACCCTCAGATACTCAGCATCCAGGAAACTGATACACTTCGTGAGGAGTCTCGTGATCCCGGATCTTGATGAGATGAAGGGTTATGTACCAAAAACCCTACAATCTACAATCTATAGAGTCGGTGTCGTTCTGAATATTGAGACTGTCAACTTCGTCGTTAATGGTTTCGTAGAGCTTCAAATCATCTACATATGGTAAGAAATTCGATATTTCTGTATGACCATCTCTATCGTTGATGATCATAACAAATAATGAAGGCTCTAATATTGAGCCTTGAGGCACACTGGATGTGGTTATACATTCTTTTGATTATGAGTACGTTCAATACATGAATAAATAATGCAACAACAATTTGTATATGGGTCATTATCCGGAACAAAGAAACTGTGAACTATAGTGCCCACAATTGTCCGTTTCTTGCCTCCTGTCTGAAGTTACCAGCTGATTCACTGAAGATATCAGGGGTGTCATATAAATGCGGTCAATATAGCTCGCTATCTCCAGATGGTTTCAAACAATCTGAAGATTCTTTGAATTTTTCACAAAGGCTTGATGCTAAGATGGATTCCTTATCCTCACGGACGGATCTGCAAGAAAAATCGATGACTTCAGTACTAAAATTTCAACCTTTGAGGAAAAAAGTTCCCAAACTCGAATCTGATGTAACTTCAATATCCAATAATGTTTCCAGCTAACACAAGAAATTGAAAACTACAACAACAAGCGGGATTGATTTGTTGAAAAAATAAACAGGATGTTCATAAAATCAGATGTGGAATCATCTGCGACTGAAAGATAAACTTTAGTCACTATCTTCCATCGTCAAGATAACCTCTTGTGGGGTATTCATGTTGAAAAGGGAAACATTCTCAATTGAATATTGATAGAAAGATTTTTCTGTGAATTGAAAAATCCACGATTAAAATGAAGTTATTTTTTGTGAATGTCTAACAGAAAACAACTACTTCCCCGGCTAAAGCCACGCTGGACATTGAACTACATCTGATAGATATTCTGAAAAGGCCCTAACTCAAAGAAAAAATCTGAAATTGAAAATTTGCATTTTCATTCAGATAGTTATTTGACTTTCTATTCCAGTCTTAATTAAGAACTCATGAAGATGAATGAGGCAAAGAAGAATGTTTTCCAAAAGAGAGTACTCACCAGAAATCATTCGTAACATTGACGCAGGAGAGACATCGCATTCACTAGGTCTTCAATACATTTTTGTCGACGAAAATCTATTGTTGTTTTCTGTTAGACATTCACAAAAAATAACTTCATTTTAATCGTGGATTTTTCAATTCACAGAAAAATCTTCCTATCAATATTCAATTGAGAATGTTTCCCTTTTCAACAAGCAGGACTTATCAATTTAGAGAGAACTGGTATCCCAAAGGAAAAGGGCGAAAGTATCATTACTATCATGAAAAAAAACTTTGTTGCTCAAAAGTTGATGGTTCTTACCACTATAAAAAAACGAAGGGGTCTGAAATTGAGTGCGATTGGTTTGGAAGGATCAACTAATAATAACATTTACATCAATGATCACTTGACACCTACAGATGAATATCTTTTGAAGGCTGTCAGATACTTTCGTGAAACGAAGAATTTGAGCTATTGGACTTACGACTGCAAAATATATGTCAAGGAGGTCTCTTCTGGTGAAATATACTTGATAACTGACAATGACTCTCTGAATAAGTTATCCTCGAAGATTTAAACCCTCTCTTTTTTGCACCTAATTCCTAATGCTCCCCATCCCCTTTCTCTAACTTAATGGATTTATCGCTGTACTACCTCATCTTTGCACTCTGACTTTGACATCATCTGTGTAACTGAATCGAGGCTGCGAGCTGATGTTTATTCTGCAGAATTATTCAACTGCGAACCCTTCAATGTATTCAGACTAGACAGAGTGTTAACTGGTGAATTCGATGGAGGGGGTCTTCTATCTTTCATTCCGGAGGAGCAACACTGGTTTTTACCGGAGCAGGTCTGTTATCACCAATCTGATACCCTATATTCCAAGTATTTCTGAATCTATAGACAATAGATATGATGTCGACGCTGTGTACAACGATCCAAGGCGTTCAATAAAGTTGATCACTCTCTACTAGTACTAAAACTGGCAAATTACTCCAATTCATCGACAGTTACTTACGCAGCCGATATCAATTTGTAAAAATAAATAGTTGGAATCCTCCAAATATTGGAGTCATCTCAGGTGTTCCTCAGCGGTCCCATATGGGACCCTAGTGTTCTTTCATGTATTTATGATATTGGGACCATCTCCCAACACTTTTTATTCTCCATGTATAGGTACGGACGATATGAAGATTTACAAAGTGATTCCATCAGTTGATGATTGTTACGATCTCCAAGGAGACATTGATAACTTTCAATTGTACTGCTTTGAACATAAACTCCACTTGAACACTGAAGGATGTCATCAAATTACAAAATCAAGCTAAGTTCGTCTATAGTATACAGGGCCATTCGCGATCTAGTTATAATTTTGGAAGGTGAAAAAGACTTCAACAACCATGTTAATAGTATCATAAAAAAAGTCTCAGAAACTTGGGCTCCATCTTTCGTTCCACTAAGTATTTCTGGAATTCCAAGTCCATAATAACTTTATATAATTCTTTGGTTAGAGGTAACCTAGGTGTGGTGTGGTGTGGAATCCCATTTTTTGAAAGAACATAGAGATGATTAAAATTAAATTGATTAACCAAATCAATTTTCAAGGTTAGGAAGCTTACCTACGGAACTATAACTTATTCAAATTATGGTCAAGGAGACTCATTTTCAATGCACTGGTCTAACATAAGTTATTAAATGAAAGAATGAACTGTTTCCCTATTCTAAATAGAATTTTCTTGAGCACTGGAAGCTATTCAAGAAGAGACAGTAGCCTATTATATTGTCAGATTCACAATACAAACTTTGCACTTAACTCACCACTGTCTAGAATGCAGAGGGCATATAACACCTATTTCAGCAATCTTGATCCGTTCTATAACTCTTGTTAAGACCGGGCATATACAGGGTGTTATGAATTAACACACCACACCTGCAACACCATCTGTTATATGATCTTATAGAGAAAAAAAATCAGAGACCATTGGTTACGAATGCTCGTTAATGTTGTTGAGGTTAATCCTCAACTATACCGGTCGTCATTAATCCGAAGAAAAACAACAGAAGATATCTGCGGAGCGGATCGTAGAAATTATAACCAATATATGAGCGTGAGAAGGTTTATCTGTGATACGCCACTGATCTTATAGAGTTTTTCGGAAATAATACAATTATGAGAATAATAATATATCTATATGCAGAAATAACAAATTATGCACATGTTATAATTCAAAATAAAAATTTATAGAACAGAATGCATTTGAATATAAGATAAACTTGATAAAACAAATATAGTATGACTAGTAAAATAACTGTTATTCAGTTACTTGGCTACTGCTTTCATTATTTCTTTTGGTGAATCCAAAGTTTGAACCCAATATGATAATCAAATAGTTGAATGATTCTTTATTACAATACAAATATCTGGCCAACTAACAATGCACGCAATTTCTTACCCTTGACTAGAGAGAACAACACCTCGTTTTATTGTTAAATAGCGCACTGTACTAGCGGACTTCCCACATAGTCAGCATCGCCCCGTTGTGATTACAGTAGGAATCGAAATACCAATGGTCGACTCAGTTCCCAGGCCACGATGGAACTTCGGCAAGGCGAAATGGACTACCTATGCAGCGGAACTCGATATGTGCATCCGCTTCATCCAACCAAAGGCTAAAAACTACCACAAATTTATAGGCCTAATGATAGCTGTAGCCAAAAAACATATCCCCCGAGGTTTCCGCAAGTAGTAAATCCCTGGATGGAGCGAGGAAAGCCAGTCTCTTCACGAGGAATTCGAGGACTCAGGAAACCCGAAAACTGCTGACCATCTACTAAGATCCCGTGACGCCAGCAGAATGGAACGCTGTGGGACGCATGAACTTTGCACGTTCCAGTAGGAAAGGATGGGGTCTACTGCGGAAGCTTGGAGGATGTAACCGAAATGTCGTGGGAAATGCCTCAATAAACCCAAACCAAATAGCCAACCGCATAGTTGACGTTTCTCGTGCACCATCCGATAAAAACCACACAAGAGACGTTAAAAAACCCCTTAGAGACCTTGAACGTTCCACCCCCTCATCGTCCGAGTTCTCGCACGACTTATTTGCCGAGGAATTAGAACAGGGCTTCAAGGATACAAAAATTGGGAAAGCAGCAGGCTTCGACGGCATCTACCCCGAATTCCTAGTTAATTGTGGTAGGGCAACCCGACTGTGGCTTGTGAAATTTTCCAATGACATCCTTAACACAGGCAGCCTACCACCAGAATTTAGGAGAACAAAGATTGTTGCTATTCTAAAACCTGGGAAACCACAAAAGCTTTCCGAGAGCTACCGACCTATAGCTCTCCTCAGCTGCTGCTTTAAGCTGTTAGAAAGACTACTCTATAACTGTATATGTCCTGCAGTTGATGTACTGATCCCCGTAGAACATGCTGGGTTAAGGAGTGGCCGTAGCTGTACTGACCAAGTCTTATCCCTGACAACCCACATCGAAGCCCTCGCCAAGCTTAATGATTACTTCAAAAAATGGAGGCTGTGCCCAAGTCCAGCTAAAACAGAAGTCTGCTGCTTCCATCTATCGAACAGGCAAGCAAATGATACCCTGCGAGTGGAATTTGATGGCAGGATCCTTAACCACAGCAAAAACACAAAGTACTTAGGCGTGACGTTCGATCGATCACTAACATTCAATCTACATCTTAGAAACGTGGCTGGTAAACTGAGAACGCGCAATAACATCATAGCCAAACTTGCTGGAACAACATGGGGAGCTACGGCGGCAACACTTCAAACAGCAGCTCTGGCCTTGGTATACTCTGTCGCAGAATGTTGCTGTCCTGTTTGGATCGACAGTGTGCACACTACAAAAGTAGATGTGTAACTAAACCAAACAATGAGACTGATTACTGAAACTATACGGTCAACACCAACGCGCTGGCTCCCAGTGCTCAGTAATATGACACCACTGGATATCCGACGAACTGCGGCTCCCATCAGAGAATATGATGAAATCATGGCCTACGCAGACCTACTAATCCATTCCGATATCCCATACCTAGCAGGACAATATCATCGGCTCTAATCAAGACATCCAGCCATCCGATCAGCATTAGAATCGAATGAAAACTTTCATGCGACTAATAAATGGATTACCATATGGGCAGAAACTGCAGGAGACCACTACATTCAACTAGATGACCCAACGCAATGTTTCAACGGATCTGACCTGGTCAAAGCTCAACCGATTAGAACAGGTTGCGGGAAATGTGCTGATTCCTTACACAAATGGGGCAGGGCAGAATCCCCACAATGTGATTGTGGATCTCCGCGGCGAACTCTCCGCCACATCATATCAGAATGTCCTAACCGTTCCTACGATTATGACCTTGAATATTTTATGAAAGCCACACCAGAGGCAATTGAATGGCTACGCAATTTGGATGTAGATATATAGTTTGTAATAATTATGTTTGTCCTTATATATTTGAAGTTTCTCTGTTTATATTTAAAATTTCTCTGTTTATACGTATTGTGTATTTTATATCATTTTTATCATGTACATTGCACTGTAACCCCATACGCTACATAAAATAAATTGTTAAATGATTTTTATTTTGGATTACTAATTTTTACGCGTTCAATGATTCAAAATATAAGTATTGAGCTTTTTTTGAAATAGTTCCTATTTGCGGAATTTGTTGAGACACCATTACTTTGTAGTATAAGACCTTTTCTGCAATTTACACTTCCACTATTTTCCGACACATTTTTGATAACTGGCTACTTTATCAATAATTTTACGAATTCCGTACTCGTTACTTTAATTGAAGTTGATATACTTCTGAACTGAACATTTTCACTTGAGGAGTTAGAGCACTTCCAATACATCTTCAACTCGGGAACGCCTAATGTTGCGTTTTCGATTTTTACATTGCCGTGCACCAACCCTTGAATAATTGATGACAAATGTCGGGTATCGTCGTTCAGAACGACTAGAAAAACAATATTATCAACAACATTTAAAAAAAAACTATATATTCTGATTTGCCTCCAATTATCAAGATTTGTTAGCTAGAAGTAATAAAACTACTAGAAGTCACCATCCTGGTTTTATTAAAAACTTCAAGAGCGGTAGCAGTTTTTCCAGCAACAAAAGTTACAGTCCAATTGAAAACAAAATTCATACTCATAGACATGGTCCATCAACCGGGATATTGATCGAAATCTATTCTGAAATATTTACTGAAGTAGCTATACGAGCATTCGTCGCCGTCGAGGAAGTCCAAAAAAGTTTCCCAAGCTGTTCAGCTGTGCAGAGAGAAGAAAAGGGCCTTTCCGTGACTCCCGTTAGAGTTAGAGTCTATCTACCTACATTGTTTTCGATTACCCAAGGGCAACAAAAAGTCGTTGTCTTTCGTCGCCAAAAGTCAAAGTCAGTATTTTCCATGCCATTCCCTTTCCTTTTCACAATTGTTTGAAATATATTTCATCTTGATTTTGGTTGTAGTTGTTCGAGAGTTGACATTTTTCATAATCTACTGAGTCAAAATGGCTGATATAGACCTATTAGTGAAAAGGAGAGCAGTAATAGAAGGTAAACTAACAATTTTCTCTAAATTTGTCATGAAATTAGCCTCGCCAATAACTGACGAAAATGTATTGCTTGAATTAGAACAACGTTAAGAGCGCTCTGCTTCTCTTCTTAATGACTTTGAAGCACTTCAGTTGGATATTGAATTATTGTCTACTGAGGTAGAGTCACAGATTCTAGAACGCGAACCATTCGATAACATTTTTTATACCTCCACCACAAAGGCAAAGAATATTTTGATTTTTTCTAGATTGGATCAAAACAGTAGCGTAAGCAACTCGAGCATGACGAATAATTTAGTTTCAACGAGCCCTACTAGTAATATAGGGGCCCCGAGCCTAACTGATCAAGGTATGTCTCAAAATATTAGATTGCCAATAATTGACTTGCCAAAATTTGACGGCAGCTTTGACGTTTGGATAGAATTTAGAGATATTTTCGAATCACTTATCCATAGAAACACTTCAATCAATGAAATCTCCAACCGATATAACAATTCTAGAATCTCAATACAAAAACACGTTAAAGCTCTATTCAATTTGTCAAAAATTCATAATGAATCTTCTGTCTCTCTTAGAACCCTCACGGATAACGTTAAAAAACATATGCGAGCATTGAAATCATTGAACCAACCTACTGACAATTGGGATACATTGATATAATCCATCTTATTTCTATGAAATTAGATTCTAACACAAACAGGGAATGGGAGGAAAAGAAAGCTTCTTATCCATCACCCAGTTTAGAAAATTTATTCATATTCATGAAATGTGCAGACCTTCTTGAATCCATAGAGCATAATCAATGCAGCAATAAAAACTTGAGTAAAACTAAACAAGAGATCGAGAGCAGAACTTTTTCAACCTCGAATTAGTCGAACAAGATTTCACAGAAAGTTTAGTGTTCATTCTGTTAAAATAATCAACATTGTATACAGGATTGTCCGGAATTCATGAAGTTATCTGTCAATGATCGTATTGAAAAAACCAAGGCTTCAAAGCTGTGCATAAATTGTCTTAGATTTGGGCATTTAATAAAACAATGCCACTCCAGTTCTTGTAAACGCTGTAAATCTAGACATCATACCCTTTTACATATCGAAAGTGAAAATAGGACAAATTCTGATCCATCTCCAATGAATACTATACAGGAAAGCGTTAATTTAGCTGCTAGTCATATAACAAAAAGTCATCAGGTCCTTCTTTCGACAGTCCTTCTGCGTGTTATTGATAATCAAAATAAATCCGTGCTTTATTAGATCCTGGTAGTCAGAGTAGCTTTGTTACTTCAGAACTTTGTGATATGTTGAATCTTACCAGAAAAAGAGTTGATATCAATGTATCTTGCATAAATGAAAATCTAACCATTATAAAAGCTTCTTGTATGATATGCATACAGTCAAAACACAACTCATTTTCAATAAAACTTTTATGTCTTGTTGTTCCTCAAATAACTAGCAATCTGGTCGAAAAAAATACCATCACACATACAATTGGCTGACCCCCACTTTAGCATTCCTGATAAAATAGATCTACTCTTGGGAGCTGACTGTTTTTGTCAATTTTTGTGTGTTGGACAAATCAAATTAGGGCATCACGGTCCTACTCTACAGAACACTAGGTTTGGATGGCTAGTGTCTGGTCCTATACAATCATTTCCTCCCTCAGTAGTACATTGTAACTTCATTCATAATTCTTGTCAAATCAGCCAATTTTGGGAACTCGAAACTTTCTCAAATTTTAAACCTCTTTCTCAGGTTGAAAAAGCTTGTGAATCACATTTCTTAAAGACTTTTTCACAAAATGAAAATGGTCAATTCGTAGTCACTATACCACTGAAAGATACTCCCCAAAAATTAGGTGACTCCTATGAAACTGCTAATAAAAGGTTTCACACTCCAGAACGTAAACTCGAAAGGCATCCAGAACATAATATTGAATATTTCAAATTTATAGATGAATTTCGAATGCTAGGTCACATGCGTAGAGTAGAAAATAAGGATGAATCAAAATTGGCTTATTATATGCCCCATCATAGTGTTATCAAAGAAAGCAGTTTGACCACACGCTTGCGTGTTGTGTTTGATGCTTCTTGTCCAACAAATACAAGTCTATCTCTCAATGATATTCAGATGATAGGTCCAACTATCCAACCTGATTTTTCAAAGCCCTGATTCGTTACAGAAAATATAATTATGTGATATCAAGTGACATTGAGAAAATGTACAGAATGTGTTTACTAAACCCAAGTCAGACATCATTGCAACGAATTCTATGGAGAGACAATATTCAAGATCTTATTGATGTTTATGGAATAACTCGCGTAGTTTATGGTACTTCATCTGGTAGTTACCTCGCCATTAGATGTCTATACCAATTAGGGGTTGAATGCACCAACCCACTGATATCAAACGTTATTAAAAATCATTTTTATGTTGATGACATGTTGACTGGTGGTGATACAATAAATGAAGTGATTTCCATTGCAAATACAGTATCTAGTGGTTTCAAGTTGAGAAAATGGATTTCTAACAGCCCTGATATTCTTGCGAGTATTGATAGTATAGAAAGTACAGATATTCTTGATTTGAGGATTGAGGAAAATATCAAAACGTTTGGTTTATTATGGAATGGGAAACTTGATTGTCTTACATACATGATTAATGATAGGTTTCAGAAACATGTTACTAAACGCTCTATACTCTCTGAAATATCGCAAATATTCGACCCCCTCGGATTACTTAGTTTTGTTGTGATCTCAGCAAAAAGTTTGCTACAAGAGCTATGGTCTGAGAAATCAGGATGGGACGATGTATCTCCTAATCATTTGCATACAAATTGGTTGTCTTTCCGAAAGAACTAATTCATTTGAACGGTTTCAGAATACCCCGACGAATAACTTGTCTGGAACCCATCAGAATAGAATTACACGAGATTTCAGACAGTTCTTTGAAAGCATATGGTGCGTATATATGAAGTCAAAAAATTAAAATGGTGATACTTATATTAGATTAATTTGCACCAAATCTGAAGTAGCCCCTCTGAAGGTGCAAACCATTCCTCGGTTGGAGTTGGTTGCTGCTTTGATGTTAGCAAAATTAGTGGATGAAGTAAAATCCGCCTTAGAAATTTCTGCAGATGTTACGTATTGGTGCGACTCCACAATAGTGTTAGATTGGCTAAATATTTTTCCTAATAACCTTCAAGTTTTGGTTGCAAATCGCATTGCTGGTATCCAAGAGTTATCAAATGCTAACGACTGGAGACATGTCTCTACTACAGATAACCCAGCTGACTACGTGTCACGTGGTGTTAAACCCTGTATGTTACAAAAACTTGACATCTATTGGCACGGGCCAAATTGGTTAATGGATGATGAGCCTTCATGGCCCTCTAGGCATTCTCCAGAGGAAAATTCACCTGAAATGGAAAGGGATTTAGCAAACCCTCAAAACTCTAGAATTGCTCCATTCGAAAATTTTTCGAATTTGACCCGATTGGAAAGGGTTGTTTGCGATTCAAAGAAAATTGTAGGAAACGTAGGTTTGAGCGAAACTTCTCATATTTGTAATAAAATCTGAAAGGCTATTGTTCATATCATAAAAATAGTGCAGTTAGAAGGTTTCAGCGCAGAAATACAGGCACTGAAAAATAATGAACCCCTTCAAAAAAAAGTAAGCTTTTGAAACTAAATTCCTTCTTAGATAGTCAGAACGTTTAACGTGTTGGAGGTAGATTGGCTAACTATAATTTCAGTTTTGACAAAAAAAATTCTATTATATTATCATCAGAACTTTGGTTTACAAAGCTCTTATTTGAGAGAGAGCACAAGATTTTGTTACATGCTGGGCCACAGCATTTGTTGAGCTCCAATCTTGAGGAATTCTGGCCACTTTCAGGGCGAAATCTTGCTAGAAAGATAGTACATGAATGTATAGTGTGCTTCAAGGCTAAATCTCATACGATAAATCAAATTATGGGAAATTTACCTAGAAGAAGAGTTATTCCTGCTCCACCTTTCAACATTACTGGGGTCGATTATGCAGGCCCGTTTCCATCAGAGACAAAGAAGGACGGGGCTGTTAAATCACAAAATCATATATAAGTCTGTTTGTTTGCTTCACTACGCGTGCTATCCACTTAGAACTTGTATCAGACTCAACGAAAGAAGCTGTTTTGGCGGCATTCAGACGCTTCATTGGACGACGAGGAAAACCTGCTAAAGTCTACTCTGATAATGGTTTCTCTTTTATTGGTGCGAATAATGAACTCAAAGAGCTCAGCAAGTTTTTAGAATCCAATCCCAATTAGTTATCCGCTTGTATTGAAAATCATGGCATACCTTGGTCATTTATTCCAGCTCATTCTCCACATTTTGGTGGCCTTTGGGGGGCCGGAGTAAAGTATATGAAACACCATTTGAAAAGAGTAGCGGGTAATGCCACGTTAACTTTCGAACAATTTTATACTCTGTTGGTTCAGATTGAATGTATTTTAAACTCCCATCCAATATCTCCCTTATCCTCTAACCCTTTTGATCTTTTCCCATTGACTCCTGGGCATTTTCTAATTGGGCGCCCCCTGATGTTAGCCGCTGACCCGGACTTGACACATTTACCAATGAACAGACTATCCCACTGTCAACACATACAGCAAATTCAACGCCACTTTTGGAACAGGTGATCTTTAGAATACATATCCGAACTACAGCAGAGGAGCAAGTGGTCTCAAGAACATGGAGAACTGAAGCTTGGCGATCTTGTTTCGATTGAGGAAGACAACGAACCTCCATTGAATTGGGCGTTAGGAAGAATAGTGCAACTTCATCCTGGCAAGGACAATGTTGCTAGAGTAGCAACCATAAGAACATCAACAGGAACTGTCAAACGTGCATTTACTAAAATATATCCCTTACTGATTGGGAAGAAGGAATGAATGATTTTATTTTTCTTGTTCATTACTGGATCATTCCAAATATTATTTTGCTGTAGATTAAGTTATCTCCATTGTTTTTTTCTTATATATCTCTTTTGAAAGTGATTCTTTCAATGCCGGGGGCGATGTTGCGTTTTACGCATTTTTACATTGCCGTGTACCAACCCTTGAATAATTGATGACAAATGTCAGGTATCGTCATTCAGAACGACTGGAAAAACAATATTATCAACAACATTTGAAAAAAAAACTATATATTCGCATTTGCCTCCAATTATCAAGATTTGTTAGCTAGAAGTAATAAAACTACTAGAAGTCACCATCCTGGTTTTATTACAAACTTCAAGAGCGCTAGCAGTTTTTCCAGCAACAATAGTTACAGTCCATTTGAAAACAAAACTCATACTCATAGACACCTGAACACTTCTGATCTCTCTGGTTATGTGGGGCTAATATTTATATAGGAACAATAGCGGGCTTCAAAAAGCACGCGTAGTGATAAAAATAATTTATTGGTCTACTGCTTTTATGTTTCCCCTCGCATGCCAGCGTGTTACAAATATCCCGCCGTATGAGGAAATCATCGTATATGAATTTATCACCCGTCGTCTTTTATGACTGTTGGTTTCAAATTTACGAACTATTAGTTGTCAGTGAACAAGGAATGTTCATATTTATGATGCGTTTTAATGGGTGGTGCTATCATATCAAATAATTCACTAGACCTTACTTCTTTGTTGGAAATCACCCCGCATTCCTTCCGTTTAATTTGATAGCGTTTGCACGGAGATATGTATTTTGGACGGAGGGAAATAGTTTTTCACCCTTTTTTGTCGCGTTCCTTCAGTCAAGCAGGGCATTTCAATTTTTAAGTTGAAACGACCTAGTTGATCCAGGGCGTCACAATCTTATGTATCATTCACAAATAGTGCCAGATCTATTCTATGTTAAACTCTCATTATATCCCCCCTCTTCTCCTTTTTCGTCTTCCTTTCTTCTGCCTTCTTTTCATCCTTGCCCATAACTAACAACTCAGTTCACACTCATTGTAATCGATGATATTGTGAAAAGATGGTAAACTGCTGAATATTGCACTTACTTGCACTAACTAACTCAAGTAATCAATCAGTTACTTGGTAACTTAGTTTCAAGTTTTTTCACACATTTTTTTCTTAGTTAAATTTGCGCACTATGTCACCTAATCTTAAGTTTTGTATTGTCTATCACAGAGCGTTCTTGTCATTGGATTGTTATTAACGCCGATAAATAAAAACAAATAGATAAACTGCTATTTTTAGATGAGAACTATATCAACCACACTAGGTGAAATTATCCAAAGAGAAAACGAAACCCAACTGGAGTCTATGAGTTAATATATGGACGAATATTGTTTGAAATCTATAGGTTAATGGTAAATGATATATTGAAAGAAAAGACTCCAAAATCATAAATAATGAGAAATATTATCTTAGTAGAAAACTGTAATGAATTTCACTCACCAGTAATTCAAGTATGAGATATATCGTCATCACACGTAACTGGGAATCCATCGCTCCTCTATTGGTTCCATCTTTCGGTAACAACGTAAACCAAATAGTCACACTTATCCCTTCCAAAATGAAAGCCATGATGTTCAGAACATAGAACAAAATGAAATAGCCGAATATGTTGTTGAAATCATCTAGGATATTCGTGAGGGAGTTGTGAAGCTTCAACATATTTCGCAAAAGTTGAATTGAACTAGGTTTGATTGGAGATATTTCCATTATAAACCCTATGGAGGCAACATCAGTTTTGTGCAGTTTTTTAGCAATATTCTGCAATGAATTATTCAGAGATATGAACCGTTGCAGGATTTCTGTCGCGAGCCAAAAATACAGAAATAAACCCACATCTGTTCGATAGACGAGTAAGTCTTCTTCATAAAAATATCGTCGATACAAACTAAACGACCAATACAGCATTTTCCATATAACGTACAATAAACAGGAAAAATTGCTCAGGAGAAAACATAACCAGAAATATATTCTCATGACTACACCAGAACCTGGAACTCTTTCATCCAGTGCTTCGATCGTGTTAACAATTCGTTTAATATTCTCAGGGTGAACAAACACTGATTGAAGAGTAACCACAATACTTGCAAGAAACTGGAAACAATTTTTCGTCAGTTCGATATTCGGATCACTATATAGTCTCCGATAGTTGGCGTACAACATAATTTTCCGTGAATCGAATATACGAACACAATCTTATGAATAAAACCATGAATAAGGAGAACACGTTGAAACACTTTTTTTCCTCGAGAGGGGGGACTAGAAACAAAATATTGCATAATATCAAGACATACTTCAGGTATGACATGCTTCTGCTTATATTAAATGGTTATAATAATTCATACGTTATGCATCTTTTTCATCGAAAAACACGAACCACTCACGATAATCATACAATGACTCTTAACATTATTCGAACTGACATTCCATGGCGATAATAATATTGGAGGGAGGAATTAAATGAATTACCGTAGATCATTATCGAGTATATGAAATAACTATAATTTGCCAGAATTATGAGAATTGTTATCCTTATCAGGAGTTGAATGTTCCATCGGTAGATATTAACAAAGTTACACTGGACACTGAAAAAGATATACAGTGCGTTCATAAAGTGTGGAAACGCTCCATTATCTAAGCTCGAACAGGTCGATTTTGTAATTCAGTTTTCCACCTTCAAGAAAAAGATGATTTTTCACCCCACCACCTTACAAGTTCAACCATACCACATACGTAATATGTAAGACTTCAAGTGACAGTATACTGAGTATAAAGGAAACCAGTGTTCATATTTCTTAACATTCATTTAATTATTTATTTTGCAATTAAAATATCATAAGTAAGTAGTAAAAATATACGAATAACAAATTTACAACAAATGCTCGAACTGAGTTCCTTGGGTTAGTTGACAATATCCAAGACGTCCGATGAATTCTTGGGTTACGTTTGATAACATCTCTAGTGTAATTCGTTGAATTTCAGTTCGCATTATCTCTTTAAGGTCTTCCAAATTGGTGGGTCGCTTTAAGTAGACTTTACTTCTCAAGTAACCCTCCAAAAAAAGTCCATGGAAGTCAAATCTGGGGATCTAGCAGGCCATTCAATCTGAAAGCGTTGACCAATCCAGCGATTGGGAATGGTTTCATTGAGAAAATCTCTAACCACTCGAGCATGATCAAGTTAATCAAGTTTGTTTCGTTTGACAGACATTGTACATTTGAATTGACAATTTTATTATTCGAGTTATATGAAGAGTTATGTATAATGTAATAGTTTCATCATCATTTCCTCTTAAACTTCATATCCGCGACGACGGTGATTCTTTTCGGTATGCATCTGCAGATGACATTTTCCCACACAGAAGAAATATTACTTTCAAGAGGTTGGGAGAATAATTTCGAAGGGTTGAATAGAGGTCACTAATCTGTTTGAAAAAATTTTCTAATATAAATGGCATTCCGTTTTAAAAAAACTTACTCGACCTGTAGATTTTCCACAGTTCGTACTGTATGTTCGGCAAAAATGTATGGTTATAGACTGTAGTTACTCTGTTGTCTAGTTTACTTTCGTTTTTGAATCATATTTCTACCTAGAGAAAAATAAATCCATTACTATGGATACAAGGAGCATGGACGAAGAAAAGTTAGGAACTTATTGGTGCTCTTTTCTGTGTATAAGTATTCTACAGAACCATCATTTAGGCCAAGTGATGGGAGGTTTCTATTCGCAGAAGGTCGGAAATAAATGAAATTTTGTGGGATGGTATAGATAGGTTCCCTGATACTACAAGTTTGCGACCTCGGAGGGTTGCCGCTCGAGGGGTGAGGGGATGAAAACTCTGACTCGCGGCGCTTGGTGGAGAATAGCACTGTTGGGGTAGGTGCTATTGAAAAATAGTTTTCGCTCTACGGCGCGCCAAAGTTGAGGGGTGTAATTTGCAATTTTTAACAAAATCCAAATTTAATCGCGGATTAAGACAAATATGGCTACCAAACAATTCTTTAATATTTTTTCTGTATCAGTAAGGTTTTCCAAGAAAGCAGATGCCGGATGCGATACATTTGATCTCATATAATGAAAGATATGATTCTTTGAAGTGCCCCTCACATACTTCGAAATGTGCATTTTTTAATTATCATGAACTACGGTCAATATTGTCTTATTATTGTTGACCTTAGCGTTATTCGGTAAGTTCTGAAAATAGAAATATAATATTGTTTTTTCTAGGTGTAGAGAATAATCATCCTGAAATGAATGCAATGTTGGCAGTACACGGAAGCATACGGTTGTTATTATCGCAGATTCCGGCGCTTTACACCAATTTCTGTAGTTTCCCGCCTCTTGCCTCTTTTCGAAACGTGCAACGTGCCATCGTGCCAGTATTGTGGCGGTCATTGATGAGTGCAGTGTACATCATGGCTGTACATCAAATTTGTTTCATATGTGAGAAAACATTGCGCAACGGAGATACCGTAGTGGTTAAAGCGAAAGGCTTAAATACATTAAAGAGATCTAGCCAATTGCGAGAAGACGGCAAAAGCGATACAGTGTTGGTAAATCAAGAAACAGTTACTGTGCATGACGCGTGCCGCAAACGTTATATAAATCTTAAACTTCACTGTACAGAGCTTATGTGCCCGTAACACCAGTCATAAACGTTGACACGACCATGCATGTTGTTGACGGTGGCTTCTTGCTCCATCGTGCCGTCAAATTACATTCATTATATATTACAAGGCATTATGGGCCGAATACTATCGTTGTTTTTGATGGATATTCCGAATGTAGGACAGAAACAGGTACGAAATCTGCTGAAAGAAATCAGCGCTCAAAGCAGCAAAGCAGCACTGATGTAATCTTCGATGAATCCATGATTCCAACTGTGTCGCAAGAACATTTTTTATCGCAAGAACATTTTTTATCGAACAGCTTTAACAAAAGGCGCCTCATCGCAATGCTGCAGACAAAGTTGGAGGCACAGAATTACACTTTTAAGCAGGCGGTCGAAGACGCGGATACATCAATTGTGCAGACTGCTATCGAACTTGCTTCCTCTTCTTCCTCCGTATGCGTTATTGGCGAAGACGTAGATTTACGTGTGCTGTTGACTGCTCATTCACTTCGGAGCTACCAATATAACGCTGGCGAACTGTTTATGCTGAGGCAGTATGGCGCAGGCAGCAAATATCGTACGTTGGATTCTCTGCGGTATACGAACTTTGTACGGACCGTCTCCAAAAATTCATTTAATCTCGCGTCACAGCCACCAACATCCGATGCGTGCCATCATCATTCAGAGATCAACTGGTGACCTGCTCGCTTACGTCTCACATATATGGCAGCTATCTATTGAAAAGTATGGAGAAACTTAAGCTGTGGCATTAGATATTTCCAAGGCGTTCGATCGAGTTTGGCACCAGGGACTCCTCGCCAAGCTTCCGTCTTACGGCTTGCCCCCTCAGCTGTGTTCTCTGCTTGCTAGTTTTCTCTCAAACAGGTCTCTCCATGTAGTGGTCGATGGAGTTTCATCTGACACTCTACTCATAAATGCTGGTGTTCCGCAAGGATCCATTCTCGCACCAACACTATTTCTACTTCACATCAACGACCTGTTGAAAGCAACTTCATGTCCACTATACAGCTTTGCCGATGATAGTACCCTCCATACCGCTTTCTCTTCCAGGGCCCCTATATCAGCCCGTGAAACCAGAAATGAACGAGGAAGAAATGTTAATAATATAAATATGGACTTAGCAACAATTCTCGAATGGGGATCTAATAACTTGGTAGAATTCAATGCAAACAAAACACAAGCATGTCTTTTCTCTAGAAAAGCCGATCTCACTGTGCCTAACATAACTTTGTCAGGAGTAACCATACCACTGAAGCCATCCATATCGATGCTTGGTATTACTTTCAGCAATAACCTTCCCTGGGAAAATCACGTGAGGTCCATTGCCAAAAGTGCATCCCAAAAACTTGGTTTTCTGTTTCGTGCCAAGAGCTATTTCACCCCCAGTCAGCTGCTTATGATCTATAAGGCACAAATCCGACCTGTCCTGGAATACTGTTCCCATATTTGGAGTGCGGCACCTAAACATATCCTGAGGCTATTGGATTCTGTCCAAAAAAGGGCAATTCGTCTCGTCGGTGATGCCTCGCTTACAAACTCGCTCACTTGTCTGGAACACCGTAGAAAAGTTGGCGATTTGTCTCTATTTTATAGATATTTTCATGGGCGATGCTCTTCTGAAATATCAACAATCGTTCCTGCTTTGGCAGTCTCTTCGAGATTAACCCGTCAAGTTCAGTCATCACACCCCTTCGTGGTCACTTTGGAGACCTGCAGAACATCACTTTCCAAAGACTCGTTCATCCAACGAACAGCGAGGCTTTGGAACTCATTGCCTAGGGAGGTGTTCCCCGAGGCATACAACCTTCAGAAATTTAAGAAGAACACCAACTCCTACCTTCTTTCCCTAGTTTCCCACGATGTTCTCTGAACATTACAGGATATCCCTTTTCGTGGGACCAGAACATAAAAAAAAAAAAAAAAAAATTGCGGACTTATTGTCAAGTCCAGAGCTGACCAGGAGTTCAGTAACCTCCAGAAGATCATGGATGGCAAAAAACAACAACAGGACTGGACGCAATACGCATCTGAAAGGAACCAGCTACAAAGGTTTTACTTAAGAGTATCGTGTGCAGATGCCACAAAGGTTGTGGACCTGCTTGTGGTTGCCGTAAAGCAGGATTAAAATGTTCGGTTTTGTGTTCACACTGTACTGGGACGTCCCCTGCGAAAAAAACATTCTTGACCAGATTGTGCTAGACGACGACAATGCAGAAGATGTCGAAAACGTTTCAGATCAAATACAGGACGATGAGGACCAAACAGACAACGCCGAGCTTGCCGAAATGGGGCGAATTGATGTCTGACGATGATAACAACAAACGCGACTCAGCTTAATGTCATAAGCGACATAAACTGAAATAAACCGCGATATCGACAGTGGAATAGGCCTCTTGGAGATACCACATTAAAAAAAAAGCCGATCAACTCTACCTCAAGGGTGGTGTGGAAACGAGTTGAAAATAATATTTTCTCGTATCATGTTTGCACAAAAATTGAAAACTTAGTGTATACACTGATAACAAAATATTGACCGTAGATCAGGATAATTAAAAAATGCTCATATCGAAGTAATGTAATGTAAACATCATATATTTGATTATATACGATGGAGTGTATCAAATCGGGCATGTGCCGACTGGGAAAATATTACTCTTATAGCACAAAAATATTACAGAATTGTTTGGTAGCCATCTTTGTCTTAATCCGCGATTTTGTTAAAAATTGCAAATTACCCCCCAAATTTGGCGCGCCGTAGAGCGAAAACTATCAGTTGGAGCCAAAACATGCGAATACCAGAGTTGTGCATGATTTCGTTCTCTACATATTTTAGCTGATTTTTTTTTCCAATAGCACCTACCCCAACGATGCTATTCTCCACCAAGCGCCGCGAGTCAGAGTTTTCATCCCCTCACCCCTCGAGCGGCAACCCACGAGGTCGCAAACTCAGGTGGACTATCAGGGAACCTATCTCTATCATATCACAAAATTTCATTCCTTTCCGACCTTTTGCGAATAGAACCCCTTATGTTGTACCCATCGCTTGGCCTAATTCTACTAGAGGAAATATTTATTGAAAAAAAAATCACCACTGCTGTGTACACGACGATTCCAAATAGAAAATTGAAGTTCGGAGGATTCAATGTTCCTTCAGGAATTGGATCGCCACAATAATGTAAGAGGTGATACTGGAAATGATGAAACCCATCATTGTGAAATCAATGTTGAAGAAGCCAGCGGCCGATAAACGGGGTGTCCTCTGGGCGACTTGATCTACGAAATGCCTAAGTTCTCTCTTCAGTACTTCTGCTTCTTGTGTTGAGTCATACTGTAGTGCATCGATGATGTTGTAGCATATAGTCGTAGTCCTCCTCGCTTCCCTCAAAAGAAAGGTCCCCACAGCAGCAATGGCTATCACTCTCACCTGGAATTGAAATGAATATGTTTGTTATATTCCACAATTTGCTGTCTGTGGGGCGTTCATTCATGAATATTTGAGGTGACTCAGCGCTTAGGAGACTAAATTATTTCTATCGCAGATTCCAGGCCGACAGAGGGCAATTGGTAAACATTCTATCAGGATCAAGTATTTTAAATTGAGAAAAAATTCATACAGTGCGATCCAGGGGTGCGTTCGAGCTCCATAACTTTCTTATATCCAAGCTATCGAAAATGATAGACCACAAGCCCTGGCCAATTTCGGGGGATCATGTGATCCAGCATGAATTACATTCAGAATTATAGTATCACACGAATCAACTCCTTTAGGCACTGTGCCGTCAGTTGTGAGCGGTGTCATGCCCCCATGAGTACAGAAAAACTTCCAAGCATGAGAAACAACAATTATTGATAAATATGAACTCCACATAATTCTGCACTATTCTACACAAGGCTTGTTAGAAATATTTTGTCACCGCCAGACAAGGAATGCATACGAAAAAAAAATACCCCTTTTACGAATGAGAAACAACTCATCCGTTTCGATGTTAGGCATATCTAAGGAATTTCAAGAGTAAACAAATACGCTATAAATCATAGGTTTTGACAGCTCATTAATTGCAACCCGACCACGAAATAAATAGATCATTTGTTGTTATATATTTTTTGGAGACAATAACAAGCCATTGATTACCAAGCCGGTGATTTATTATGACAGCTAGAAGATAACTAATGTCAGGAATTTGACCCGCGAACGATCCGTGAAAGGGTGGGGGATATAAAAGGCGCGACCACGCGGACAACATGATGATTCGGTACATAGACGTTGCTCAAGTAACATGTCCTCTCAAAAGAGGTTAGCTTTCATTCGATTACAATGAAGTGAAATGAAGTGAGAAGTGTACGCATATAAACATCTTGCAGTGAACTTGCGAGACTATTGAGAAATAAAGTTCCAATCAAGTTAAACCGGAATTGCCCTAGTGATGACTCAACAAAGTGATTTTGAGACTGACAAAAACTCCACTATTCTTTGACTATTGTATCATTTTATTCGTGTATAGAACGGATGAAATACCTTGTAACTCTTATAAAATATATTTGTATATTCCTAAGGCTTTTCCAAGTGCATTATTTCACAATATTTCTGAGACGGTACATGTTTCCTAGATGAACGCCCCACATTCCTAAGTATATAAAAAAAGAGATATTTTCTCGAAGCCGCTCTCGGGAAATAATCTCGGTTCAATTATTCCCAAGTAATTGATGCTCCCTATACGTCAAAGTAATCAACTTTGGTCAGCAACTTTACAAGGCAGGATTAATCAAATATAGTAACCCTATATTGGAGGATTTCCTTAGCGTTATTGGGTCTCTTCTTGAAGGAGTGATCCCTCAATAATAGGTCAGTGGCGTAACAGCGTTGCAGGTGAGTACGCAGGTAAAAGAAACTTTCCCATCGAGGAAAGAGATATTTCGACAAAATATTCTTCAACGGCATTTCTCAAGTTGATAGATCATTGAAAAATAATCAAGTGGGACCTACTGCCGTACAAAATTAACGGTACTAGAAGCCAGAAAAAAAAATGCGAAATTGTTCCCAACATAGGTGATTCACCACTGTACGGCGTTTGTATATTTAGATTTTAATAACTACGTAGATTCAATTTTTAGCAACGCCATACATATTTGCCGGTACAGGGGAGAAAAACCCAGCACGCAAACTCCTACTCAGATCTGTATGGTTCAAGGTCATTGCGAAATGTACGGCACCGAATCCACAATAAAATTTAACACATAAAATCATTTTCAGAAACTATACCGTCTAAAAATTATGGTTATAAATATAAATATAATTGCACTTGGGGGTTGAATCTTATACTTTTGGACATAATATGCCTTTATATCATTGTTTTACGTGATAGCCGGCTATAATTGATGGAACTGAATGAAAATATGAATAAAAAAAATATTAAATTTCCGAAATTTATAAGATTTTTGAATTGCACTGTGAATCATCAGAGGAGTAATTCTCAGAATATTATTGCTTTTTTTATTTCTCAAACATCAAAACAAAACAAAATGATGTACATTTTTAATTTGAGGATTTTTCACAGTGATATGATTGTGCATTATGTTTTTACGGAATCTTAGTGTTCTATCAAGGAAAGTAATTGATAATTATGTGGAGTATTTTTATATTCAATAAAGTCAATTCAATATGCCACAAAAGTCACTTAGTCTTACTAGATCTATATCAATTGTAATATTCAGAGAGGAAAACAAATATATAACAGTTAGGGTCATTGATCATTGAAAGACATTTACAAAATTTTATTGGCAATATAAAATAATGATTGAAAATACCGTTGCCGTTCATATCATTAGTTGAAATATACTTCAACTATAGGCTTTCTCTCATTTCAATGTACCTATATTATTCTACTGTACGTTACAATCTTTGTAATTTACGTTCTTTACTTTGACGTTTTTTCAAACATCCCCATTTTGATCTCAATCTCAATAAGAATTTCTCCATAGATTCTGTTGAATAATACAAAGATTTAAGATATCAGAGGATATTGTGCGTAAAAAGTGAGGACATGTAAAAAATTAAATTAATATATTTCACACACTTGTTACGGAAAAAATACAAAACTGAACTGAACTATGGATTGTTGATAAACACTTGAATAAAAATACATAAAGTTTAAATATTTCATGAAAATTCACCCAAAATTATTCTGTAAATAACTGCAAAGATCTTTTTATAACTTTCGTAAAGTTTTATAAACATTTGTTACTGCAAATAAAATTTAGTTTTTATTAATTATATTTATGGCTTGTGAAAGTAAGAGAACGAAGTGCCAAAATATAATTCTTAGGTAAAAAACAAATTCAACTTCATTCTTCATCAGAACTTTTACTATCGCATTCAGATTCCGTAGTATCTGCATCAGAATTGGGCTCTTTTCCGCATTCTGAAACATATCATTTTATGATCGAAATAATAGGAACATTTATTTTTCAATTAATTACGACAGGTTAGAAAAAATTGTTGTAGAATTTTTCAAAAATAATTTAAAAAAAATCGGTAAAAATAAATTTCTATCACATTACCAGAGAAAATTGATTTTTATTGAAATATTTTAGATTCGAAAATTATCCCAACCCGCAACCTCTGTACCAGTAAATAAGTACGGCGTTGCTAAAAACTTGATCTAAGTAATACTAGAAATTGAATCATATAAACAGGGTACTGTAATAAAAGACATATATGAAGAGGAAAAGAGTTGCAGAAATAAAATACATGTTTGGGGTGACAAAATACTTTTCCAGTCATACAGAATCATTTTTTTTTTTGTAGGCATATAGTTTTTATTGATTATTGTTATTTATATTTACTAATAAAATGTGTTCATGCCGTGAACAAATTTCAACCGAAAAATTACCCTTTTCAGAGGGAAATGAATTTTCCAGAGGCAGCCACATGTTTCATGAAAATTGAAGGACATCACACAAAATGACATCGTTTCATAAAATGGTGTTCAGATCATTGAATTCGGTGTTGTATCAAATGGCCTCAACTATACTAGTTGGGGTGTTGCGAGCGGGGCTTCTCACTCCTGTACTGGCAAATATGTACGGCGTTGCTGAAAAATGAAGCTACGTAGTTATAAGAATCTAATTATACAAACGCCGTACAGTAGTAAATCACCTATATTGGGGGCAAAAGTTTGCGTAATTTTTTTTTCCAGGCTTTCAGTACCGTTATTTTTGTACGGCAGTAGGTCCTACTTGATTATTTTCCAATGATCTATCAACTTGAGAAATGCCGTTCGAAAATATGTTCTCAAAATATCTCTTCCCTCGATGGAAAGGAGTTGTTTCGTATAGTTCTATAATTCTGAATATAATTCATGCTGGGTCACATGACCCTCCAAAATTGACCCGGGCTTGTTGTCTATGAGGCACATTCTAAAAATATTTCAATTTATATGCAGGATGTCCCAAAATAAGATACACAACTTAGTTCTGTTTTTAACAGCTACTCCCATTTTTGGCACATTTTTTGGATTCGCCACTAAATTGTCGATATAACATAACACCCAAGTTTCTCAGACCTATCTTCAATAGTTTTTGACTTACGTCAATTATTGCGTCAAAATCCGAAAAAAAAAATCGTAACTTCGGAACCATTCAAGATAACTCAACAAACTTTTTCCAGTCGATTCCTTAGGCTTAAGCGCATGTTTCAGATGCTGACAAACTTCGGAAAACTAAGGGAATCGAGTGGGTCACTGTCGTAACATTTGATACATCTGTTACACTTTGTATATAGAGCCTGATGAAAAAATAAGACATTGAAAGATATATTAAATGAGAAAAATCACACTTAAAAACTCTGAAGGAAAATCAGTACCAAATATATATTTTACGAGGATTCACAAAGAATTCGTGTGGAAAAAATTATTCAAATATTTTATGGCTGAAGGAATGCACTCTTACCAAGGGGGACTTGGAAATAACTTGAAAATGAAACCATAAATTAATGTGAACTCCAGCGACCTGAGTTTTCCCAGGCCCACTAGAAAACCTATTGATATTTGAAATCGAAATAAGGAAACAATGACTCATTGCATGAGGTGTATTCCAAAATAAAAATTAAATAAATTAGTAATAGAGATGATATTATAGTCGTTTATAAATACGCGTTCTGGGTGGGAAAAAATGTTTTCAATTTTTAACTATTCTATTCGGGCATTCATTCAAGTCAGTATGTAAATTCCAATTCGTATCGATATCTTCAATTGAGTTAATTATATTCGAGTTGCGATTCAGTCAGATATATGTAAATTCTATTATTAGTTCAAAATATATTCAGTCTTCAAACAATTTCAACATGTACCAGTTATTAGAACTCACACTGATGATGATGATATTTGGCTTAGTAACAAGAAGAAGAAAATCAACATTAACATAGCAGCTACAAAGAAATGACATGAACTATATACACCGATATTTATTCATGAGAATTCTCAGAACTTCACCATTGGAAACAGTAGTAAATAAATAAATAATTTTTAACTGGTTTTAAAAGAGTAATTTGATTGAAAAAGAATTGAAATATTCGCATTATAAATTACTAGGACTGAACCAAGATACGTTTTCAGTGGTTGATCACAGGCAGAGTGAATACAGGGCGAGAAAAGATATTTCTTCTCTTTTTGAAGGTCACTGTTAATTTTTAATTCTGTTATTACATCATCGCTAGGAGAAATGAATGGTATAATTGTGTATCATCTGCGTACATGTGTATATTACAGTAATCAAAAAACTCTGGCAGTTGGCTTGTATATATATTGTGAAGATCAAAGGGCCAAGGATTGATCCTTGTGGTACACCACTGCTGATAATCGTACAGTTAGATAACTCATCTTTGACTCTAACTACTCATGTACAGCCTGTTAGATATGACTTGCACAGCTTCAAACCGTTGGCACATATGCCGCAGGACTAAAAAATTGACAATAAAATATCATGTCTGATGCTGTCGAAGGCTTTACTAAAGTCTGAGAGCACGAGAGCTATACATTGTCCCTCATCGTTGGATTGGACAATATCGTCGATTATATTTAATAAAGCAGTTGTGCAGCTGTGATTTGATCGAAAACCAGAATGAGTGGACGGTATAATATTATTTGATAAGACTTTAGTTAGTCTGCTGGACGTCTCCCAGTTTTTGGTATGAACACCACTGCAGCCTCCCTCCAGGATTTTGGTATGTGACCGAAAATGAAACTGGCCTTTTTAAGAAGCGCTCTATTATTCCAAGGCCATTTTGTAATGAGGCGTCGTTTCCGGTCGATTTGAATGGTTTTAAGCTCCTTATGGCCCACTTGATCTTTTGGATGGTGAAGTTTTTTCCCCGCTAGGCTCCTGTTGGTTCTGTTGGGGTTGGAGACAACCACTTCCAGCTGAGCACTTTGCAGTTCGTCTTCAACAACCCAGGAAAGTGTGTCTGGATGAGAACACTTATGCTTTCTGAAGGCATCGGGCCAGGTCTAATTCCGTAATCCCCCCGCACATTTAACTTGTTATTATCAGAAAGAGCCGCTTTGTAGACTTTCAGCTCTATCGGAGAGTTTCCTAATTTTTTTTGACATAATCTACGTTGTATGTATATTCTGATCTCATGTCTCAGTTTTGATTCAAGGAATCCATATGTGAATATTTTGTTACTGGATCGCATGCTCATAAAAAACACCTCAACCCCACGGATACATTTGGAGGACAAATTTCACTTACCAGTACTCCAGTAATCGAGGACAAATTCAGCCAATGTAAAGATGAGATACTCCCATAAACGTGGAGATAGTCATTATTTAGATAGTTAAACCAAACGGCTAAGAAAAAACTATTCATGACGAATGTAATAACAAAAATCACATAAAACAAAACGAAGTAGCCGAATGAATCGTTCAACTTAGAACCATGTCAGTGAGGAAATTATGAAGCTTGGATATATTACTCAAATCTCGAATGGTGTTACGTTCAACGCAATATATTTCCACTTCATTTCTACAAGAAAGTACTTTTATGTAGCGCATATTCTCGAATGTGTTTCCTAGTGATTTGTTCAAATGTTTGAAACGTTGCAGAACTTCTATACTTAGCCAAAAATACAGGAATATTCCCATATTCAATTGGAAGAAATGGAAGTCTTGTACGATGTAGAATTTGGAATAAATAGCTGTTGACCAATATATTTGTTTCATCATTATGTATAATGTTGTTTGTATACTGCTGAAGACGAACACAAGCCAGAACCATTTTTCAATACTGTTGTGAGGCAGAAGTGTCTTCTCATCGAATTCCTTGACTGAGTTCACGATGTGCTTGATATTTCTTGAACTAATAAAAACACATTGAAGGGTTGCTACAATACTAGCCACAATTGCAGATAAATCCTTAACAAGTTCAATTACTCTGACTGCTATGATTTCACTAGGAGTTTGCATCACGAAAAATTTTCCGTAGATACAATAAATCGATCCACTTATCATAACTAGAAATGAAATGATAACGTATGCTTCAAAGAATCGATTTCTGTTGAGTAAAGGAGCTATGAACAATATATTACAAAATTTCATAGCGTAACTCAAGTATGCCATATTAGGGCACAACATGTTTGCAGTTACGTTTGAGGAAAACTGAGTAACCAGTTTTCCTCAATACATATAACAACGGCGCATACATTCGATTGCTACGTCAATATTATTCAGAAACTTGATTAATACCATTAATTAAGTATGGAGCACTTTAATTGCTATTATTTACCAATGTTGAAGGGACCGATATAGAAGAATATAAAAATGAAAAAAAAATAGGGAGCTTTTATACAAATACACTGGAAAGAAAAAAATATTCCTAAATAATTTGTGAAAAGTGTAGTGGAATGGAATAATAATAATAATAATTTTATTCAAAAAAAATTTTCAAGACAGACATGCAATTTAAACAATTCAAGTGAACATTCTGGAGTTGGCAGGAAGTATATCTTGATGGATATTTTCTAGGCAGAGCAGGCCTGTGGTGGGCGATTACTCATTCTAAAATATTATAGTTGTTGGTAAACACATTTTAAATTAAGTTCAATTGAATTTTTATGTCAGAAAAGTATATAACAATATAGTGCTGAATTACTAGAATAATATAATATAAGATGAAGTTGTATTAAATATGATAAAATCATATAATATAAATAAAATTGTATTAAATATGCTGAAACAGGGCTAGAATGCAACTTACATAGAATTATTGAATCATAAATATAACAAAGGAGAGAACGAAAAATAATAATAATAATGAACAGGTCTTGAAGATAAAATATTTCAATAATTAAACAATGATTTGATAACCATAGTTCTGAGGAAAAAATATAATATTTGGTCTGTTTTTTGAGGAAATATATGTTTGAAGATTCTTTTATTTTTGTTCGACGAAAGTTATAAAATCTACCAGCTGAAAAAATATGATTCTTCTGCCCTATTCTTCTTCGGGATGATACCATTTTCAGAGCGTTATTCGTTTTTTGACGTGTTTGGTATTTATGGTTGATGAATGGTAGATTGAATCTATTTTTGAATTGTTTCATCACAATTTCATAATAATAATGCTGACGTAGGTCTAGTACTTCCGTTTCTGTGAATATTAAATTGGATGAGTATCTAATTGGTTTTGATGTTATAATTTTCAAAAATATCTTTTGAATAACTTCGAGATTCTGCAAGTGTGCATCTGTTGCTGCCCCCCAAGCTGGAATACCGTAGGTAAGGCTTCCACCAATGCGTGATAAAGAATGTTGGGATATTTGGAGACCAGTATAAGCTGAAAGTGTTAGAACTTATATAGGAGCGAACAGAGAGTTTTGCAGACTTGTATCAGATGTTACAAAATGACAATCAACTATTATGCCAAGATATTTCACGTTACTGGCTCTTTGAATCCTAATACTGTCATCAGAATGCACATCAATTCGTAAAGTGTCATAGTCAGCTGGGCCACTAGCGTGACAAGAAAAGGGAACAAAACAGGTTTTTCATAATTTATCGAAAGTACTTTTTGACCGAAACACTGGTTTTTCTTTCAACCCGTCCCAAGTATCATCCTTGTATATAACGACGGTGTCATCTGGAAAACTGGAAACCGTACCGGAACTATTAAAGGTAAGTATGGAGTTTATATACATTATGAATGGGATTGGACCCAGTACGGTTCCTTGTGGAACTCCGCATCTCATTCTCAATTGTTTCCTCAATGTTTCGTCAATTTCCACACATTGTTTTCTATTTAGAAGGTAAGTTTCCATCAATTCAAGTGCATTTCCTCTAAATCCCAGGACTTGAAATACCTCCAACAACTGTATATGGTTGACAGTGTCAAAGGCTTTTGCAAGATCTAAAAAAACACATAAGGATGGACACACTCTGGCTAAATTTTCATAAATTTTTGTTGTAAGTTAGTGAATCGCATCTTCCGTAGATTTTCCATCCCGAATTGTCTATTTGAAATCAAATTATATTTTTCCATATACTTTACCATTCGAATTTTTATAACTTTTTCCAATAATTTTGCCAAGTTGCTAATAGGAGAAATTGGGCGATGGTTACTTGGATTCTTCTTACAATCCTTCTTGAATAGAGGTTGGACAATACTCTCATTGAAAATTGATAGAAAATGGACCTCTATCAGTATTTTATTTATTAGATGTATCAGCGGGCTTGCGATGACATTTTTAATTTTTTTAATGTTTCAGATTTGATTCCATCAATTTCTGGTGCTTTGTTGGATTTGAGAGAATCAATAAGATTTATAACTTCTCTTCCATCTGTTGGCATCCAATAAATTGGTCAGTTTTGTGACCTTGAATTCAATAACAGAAAATTGTCGTCAATTTGAACTTGACAGAAAAATTGATGAGTTTAGGATCGGTTTTGATTTTTCATCAATTTTTAGTGACAATTGGCAGTAACTTTCGGCCATGAATTGAATGCCTGCTAGAACAGAGATTTCCAGGTTATGTTCGCGATTTCACATACCCTACCCTAACCGCGAGAAAAAATGATTGTGCGACAAAAAAACATAATTTACGTTGCATTACATTCACAGCAATGTGCTTTGCTGCATATGAAAGAAAGAGATGTAGAAGATGGTAGATTAGACCTTGGGTTGACAAAAGGAAGGAAAGGAAACTTCCACGAGGAATTTCTGAGTGCAGATCCTGATCAATTTAAACGATATTTAAGAATGGATCAGAGTCAATTCAATAAGCTATTGAATTCTGAACTTTTCTTATAGTTGAACCATTTCTTGTCAGTATATTGGTATTCCTAAGGAAAAACTGTTCCAAAATTTACCAATGAATTGTCATATATATATTATTATTGTCCGATTCATTTATAAATTTTATTGGATCGTGTAAATTGGCACTAAACTATGATTTTGGTGGAGCTCTATGTGCTGAACTCTCTGCAGGCGGACACTTTTGGGAACCGGAAAACTGTTCCCCAAGGGTCCGATTTTTCACGAACAGATTTTTTTTAAATAGTGAAGTTAATGTGCTGTGTTATGTGTTCAGGGTCCGATTTTATTATAATTGGTTTGAGAGTTTTTGGTATCTGGAGGTTTTTTGGGTAGCAGATCATATTTTATTGTCAAAATTCAAGATGGAGGATCTATTATGGCGGACGATTTTTTTTATTTATTAACTGATTTCAATATAAATTGGTATGTAGTGGTTTTTGGAGTCGGAAATCTTGATTTGTCAAAATTCGTTAATTCGAGGAGAAGCTTCAAAATATTCGATATTATATGAATAAAGTTTTCATTTTGAAGTGCACTAGCGTGCGACTCGTATTTATTCCAATACACCAGTTCATTCAATGCCACACGCCATACTCATAAATAATATATAATACGGAGCAAATCATTGCATTTTATATAATTATTCTGTTTCCATTGCTGTTCTGGATTCAATTCTACGTGATTAACCCAAGAATACAAGAACGTTTTTTTTTATTCGGACCAAATTGTATATTACAGCAATTCTATATGGATAAAAATTTACAAAAAATTAAACCGACGAATACGGAACTGAAAAGTAAAAAAAAAAATCTTTTAGTCTCAGTAACTGAGCTCCTAAACTAATGTAAGTAACTAATTTTGAGTCGGCGCCAAACAAACAAGCAAATGAATTAGGTAAGGCGTAAAATGATGGCATCGAGTTGCGCGGTGACATTCTGATAATTTTTTTGAAGTAACTTTATGATGTTCATTGATTGTTCGTTTGGCGCCGACTCAAAATTAGTTACTAACATTAGTTTAAGAGCTTAGTTACTGAGACTAAGAAGGTTTATTTTATTTTCTACTTTTCAGTTCCGTATTTCGTCGGTTTAATTTTTTGTTGAAAAAATTAAAATAATACTTACTTACCCACCTCACTTCAACTATTACCAGTTAAATAATATGATTATCTACTTTTACTATTTGTTGTAATATAAATTATTTTTGTTGTTCTGGTTAGTTTATTTCATTACTTTATATATCATTCTATCCTCTCATAGAATATAATGATTTTGACGGATGTGGAACAAAAATAATGTCAGTAGCGATCTGTCATTGTCAACTACGTATGTGTGTGCCAATGTTCACAAGTGAACAATCAATTATCCCCTATTTTTCTACTCGTAAGGGTAGATAATTTCATTTGAAATCCAAGTAAAAGGTATACCCTATCATCCAAATCGAAGAACCCAGTACAAAGTTATGCCCGATAGAATCGGTTAACGGACCAGAATTCAGAGGGTGAGTGATCAATATCCGTCATTTTGCTACCCTTAGGGGTGGATTTCATTTTTAAATTCAAATGGGACCACCTCCGAAGTACACCCTATCCTCTGAAAGAATCATCGGAATAGAACGCCTCAGTAGAAAGTTATACGTGATCATACATTAAAAAAAAAAAATATGATAAAAAAAATATACGCATCGACTAGAGAACCTCCTCCTTTTTGGTTTCGTCGGTTAAAAAGTAACTTGAGTGCCTAACTGTCTCACCTTTTTTAAAACTGCTCAGTGCTTAGTGCTGCTGGGTCCAATTACTTTCTGAAAGTTCTTAGTAATCGCGAGCATTTCAGAAATAAAAGTCTTAGTGCTCCAAACTCGGGAGCACTTTTCAAGAGTGCTCAGTGCTTAGTGCTCGATGCACTTTTTGTCAGCTCTGTGCATGACTGAAATAAACGTTTGATACATATTGACGATATGATTTGTTGTTATTGAATATAAAATACCTAACATCTGAACGTGAATTTTAAGAGAGAGGATGTAAAACCAAAGTAGATAGCAGTATTTTTAAATGAAGGTGAGAAGGTCAAAAATTACCAGGAAGGAACCAAAGTAATGTCCAACTTAAACAGGTGGCATCCTTTAAAGTAGATAAAACAAAGTTGGAAATTAGCTAGTGGGGTATTTTATTCATTGAAAAACAAGGTATTGAAGAAACTGATACAATCAAAGTTGATCTGTTCATTCAAAGAAGTAACATCACTGTTATTGCTGGAGAAGTTGATTTCGAAAATTTCAAGGAAGATTAAGTTGAGTTGAAGTTTATTTTCAAATTGATAAAGACCTAAAAATCTTACCTAAAGAACACCCATATACCAATATTGAAAAGATGCGCCCCATAATCAAGAAACTCGAGCGCCATTTTGTTTTTTTCTGCAACAAGAATTTCATAATAGATTGTCACCGGAATCATGAACTCCTGCCAAAACTAATCGGACGACTCGAAGTGGATCAAAATTTATTTGCAAAATTTCACAGAACGTACAAATCGAGAAATAAATGATAATCACAAATAAAAAAGCAAGTTGGATAAGAGAGAAAATATCAGAGTTTTGCAAAAAAATACACTTGCCTATTATCAGTCGGGAAAAGCTTCGTTATATTATACAGATTGAACCTCCGGGCCCCATCACTGATTGTTGATTTTTATTTATTTATTTATTTATTTATTTATTCAACGGCAAAGCCAATTTACATTTAACAAAGTGTGATAAACTATAAAATATTATTGAACTCTTATGTCTAATGTCTAATGTCTACACTAAAATTTTACAAAACATTTAGCGAAGTGTGAAATACAAAGTACTAATGAATCCTTATGTCTAGTTACTATATTACTAATAGATGAAACAAATAGATGAAAGAAATCTGGTATTAACAAAGAAAATGATGTAACCAATCTGGTACTTACAAAAGAAAATGGTAAGGTAAAGAAAAGTTTCGAAAACGCTATAGCCTTCCCAATTGATTTTTAAAGACCTGAACTGACACATTAAACAAATCTAAGTTATTATGACAATCATTTCCCAGCTTCAGAATACGAGGAATCGGGCTGTTCATAGCATAATTGGTATGGAAAAAATTTATATGAAAAATATCAGGATTTCTCGTATCTTTTTGTTTGATATGAAGAGTTATTAGTTGAAGTAGTTCTGGGCAGTTGATCTCATTATTTATTATTTTGAAGAGGAAACTCAAGTTCATAGAAATTCTCCTATCTTCCAATGATTTTATATTTAACTTGGTTAAGAGTTGACTGTACTCATATTCATTTCGTTGAATACCAAAGTGAAAAGCACAATTCCTCAAGAATTTCTTTTGAACATTTTCAATCAAATCGATATTTACATTATAATATGGGTCCCATATAACCGAACAATACTCAAGAATGGATCTTACGAAAGCACAATATAAAATCTTTTTTGTTTTAATTGAAAAATCAGTAGAAATTCTCAACACCAAACCTAGCATTTTGAGACTTTTTGCCACAATTTCTGATACTTGAAGATTAAAATTAATTTCGCTATCAAATTTAACTCCCAGATCGCGAATAAATTTTTCTTTTTTAAGAACTATATTATACAATTTATATTCAAAGAATATTGGACTTCTAATTCTAGCGAACGTAATGATTTGACACTTATCGATGTTTACCTCTTACAAATTATTTCTACACCACATGGAAAAAGCTTCGAGATCTTTTTGTACTAATTCGGCATCTTCCCGGCAAGTAATTGCTCGGTAAAGTTTGAGATCGTCCGCAAACATAAGATATTCAGAATAATTGGAAACAAACTCTATGTCCGATACAAACAAGTTGAACAGCAGTGGGCCCATATGGGATCCCTGTGGTACCCCTGATGGAACCTGAATGGGTGTAGATGTTGAATCTCCGTATTTCACAGACAGGGTTCTACCAGTTAAAAAGCTATTGATTACTTGCAAAATATTCCCGTCTATACCAAGCGCTTGAATTTTAGCTATAAGTAGGCCATGGTTGACTCTGTCAAATGCTTTGGAAAAGTCCGTATAGACAGAGTCAACCTGTAGCCTCCTCTCAAGATTTTCAGTTATGTAGTTTGTGTAAAGAGCAAGGTTAGTACAAGTGGATTTACCTTCTGAGAAACCGTGTTGTTGGGGATTGAGTAAAGACTTACAGTCCCAGGAAAGTTTCTTTGTAAGCATAGAATCAAACATCTTAACCATCTCTGACTGATTGCAAACTGCTCTATAATTCCTAATATTTTTCTCATCACCTAGTTTATGTATTGGTTTCAGGAAGCTATGTTTCCAATAATCTGGAAAGGTTCCTAGAGAAAAAATTTGATTGAAGATATTTCGTAATGGAATTGCTAAAGTGTATAGACATTTGTGTATAAAAAATAAAGGTATCCCATCAGGTCCCATTGTGAGCTTGGGGGAAACAGAGAGAACGTAATCTATTACATCCGTAGCAGTAATACTGTAATTGTTGATATAGACTTTGTTTTCAAAATTATACTCAGGAGTAAAATTCACTGCCTGGTTATTATATACAGTTGAAAAATAAGAGGCAAACAAGTTGACAATCTCGGAAGTATTATTACTGACTTCATTTTCATAAAACATGGCTGAGGGTAACTTATAATCCTTTTTTACTCTGAATATAACCCCAAAAGGCCTTTGGATTATCAAAGATATTATCTTCAATTTTATTAATGTAATTTTCATAGCACTGATCTCGAATAGCTTTACAACTGTCCCTCAATTTACAGAAATCATAATAGTAATCAATGTTGCCTGTTTCCTTATATTTTTTATGAGTGTTCTTTTTGTCATAAATCATTTTTCTGAGGTTAGAACTGAACCAAGAGGGAAAGGTAGAAGTTTTGAATTTTTTTAAAGGAGTAAATAGATGGATTGCCTGATAAATAATGTCATAAAAACTATTAATGTTATTATTAACATCTGAGTTACAGAGAATATGTTCCCATTTAACGTCAGCTAAAAAGTCATTTATCCCAATATGATTTCCATTTCTGAAATCAAAAAAGTATTCCTCATATTCAGATTCTTTTGGAATAGAAATATTTAAAGAAAATTCAGTGTGCCGAATACTATTTTTGAAGATTTCATCTGTAGCGCTTTGTACGGAGAAATGATTGTTGGAAAATATTAAATCTAGATAAACATTGGTACTATTTGGTATGGTATTCAGTTGGAAGAAATTATGAAAGCTGAACACTTGGTGAATTGCTATTCCCGGGGAGTTTTCATTACAGTTAACATTTAAACCCAGATTGTCATTAAACCATGTGGCATCCGGAATATTATAATCTCCACATATAGTAAGGTTTTACTGAGCATAATGGCTGGTAACAAATTCAACAGTACTAATGTGATCTTCATATAAACTGATAGGTGAAGATGGAGGAATATATATAGCACCCAGTACTACGGTTTTGTTCTTAAGATTGAAATAAATTACTCTCCATGATTCAATTATGAATAATCTCCGAATCCCAAACTTTCACTTTCTCTAATGCTTCTACTTCTGAAGACGTTATCAGAATCACATTCCCAATTCCATTATAGTATAGTGAGTTCCGGATGAATGAAATTCACAATGGCGCTCTCTATCCGAAAACAACTGGACTAAGAAATCAGTAAGAATGATGGTAAAGAAAGAACTATTTCTCGCTATGTGTTTGAATTTGGCTCTTCGCCGCCCATTTCGTATTTCAAGTCAATGTCCCAAACGAAATTGTCCGGAGTTTCGGAAGTTGAAATATTCCAGGGTTTCGTTGGAAATGAAAAGAAGCATGTATTGGCCATTTCCTTCAATTTTCAACAAAAAAATCTAAATTTTCGAAAATAGTCTCAATATTTTCAATTAGTACTGTAATCCTTTCTGAGTTCACTCAACCAAATTTGAGTTCTCAAAGTGTAACTGTTTCTCGATGCAACTTGAAATGAAAATACACCACATTGAACGCCCGCCTAACTCACGAAAAAAGAAGGTGATACTCCGGTCGAGGTGTATATTTTTTGTTATGCGTGACCTCGCATAACTTTTTACAGAGTAGTCCGATTTTGAAGTTTTTCTATTGGATCCCATTTAGATTTGAAAAAAAAAACATTCTAAGGATAAGAAAATAGGGGATTGATTCACCCACTGAACTTCTATTGCATATTAACCGATTCTACCAAGCATCCCAAAGAATTTGGGCGGATTTTAATTGATATCCGTCGAACACCAATCAGAATTATATGTTCATCGGACATTTAAACCAGTTTTGGGAACCTCACACAAGTTTGAGAATACGATAAGTTAGTGACAAATTGAACTATTTTTCTACAGTCAAAAGTCATCTGGGGGTACGCAGTAATTTATAGGGACACATGATTTATTTGCATTTCAACATTTGTGCACATTTTTCTATTTTCAATGAAAAAGCTTTTGTACGAAACAATATTCCTCCACAAAAGTTGGTTTAGATAAAAATTATAAAAAAATTTTTAGAGGCAAGCTTTTCATTTTACAAATGCACTAAAAAAAAAAAATAATTCATTGTTTGATCTAGGTTATTCTGTGAGTAACAGATTAAAAATTTTGCCCCGCAAGGTTACCTATTTTGTATCCCGGCGAATTTTAATTTAAAATAAACAAAAAAAAAAAATTTTTTTCAGTGCATTTGTATAAATAAAAACTTGTCTTCCAAAACATTTTTTTATAATTTTTATTTTCAACTTTTTAGTTCTGTTTTTTACTAACAACTGATAAAAGCTTGTTTTAGGAAAAAACGATTATTCATTTTTAGTATTTATGATGTTGATAACTATAGTTTGGTGATTTCTATCTAATTAATTTTTAATTTAAAGAAAATCATAATCTCCGACCTCAAAAACCCCTAGATACAAGTTTTGAAAAGTGTTGTAACCTGCATATAGAGCCTGGAAACGAAAAATGTTTCGAAATAATATATTCATTCAGAAAGATCACATTCAAACTATGGAAAAATCCAGTATTTATAATAAATTCATATTACGTGAAAGTTATTATATTCAAACGAGTATTGAACTCAATAACCAAAAAATTATAAAATAACACCATATATGTGCTGGAGACGAAATCTAATTATATACTGCACGTGGAAGCCATGAATTTTAAAACAGGGGTTCCTAAAAATAAATGTACAAAAAAATCGTCCTAATTATGAACTCCAGTAAACTATGAGTTCATAAGAAAATAGATTTACCCATTTATAATTGACCCCTCAAAAAAAAAAAGCGACACAGCTGCATCATCATAGGAGAGACACTGTTATTATATTTAAAAATGAAACAAAGCCAACTTGGGATTTCATAATGGATTAAAGAATTTTTCTGCATGGGGTAATACGAGGAAATATAAACCGTTTTGTAACAATGAGAGTCATCCATTCGGGTATTCATTTCAATTCAGTATGTACTATGATGCGTATCGGCATCTAATTTAAGTTAATTTATCAGATCATGTTTTAGTCAGATAGATGACAACTTTTAATTGTACTTCAAGTTATATTCAGATACAAACAAGTTAAAACTGTACCAGTTTTTAGAAGCCAATCAATTTCAACATCGTAGCTACAAAGAAAACGAGTCGAACTACATACCCTGATATGTACTCAGAACAAGTCATCCGAATTTCATCATTTGCTTCAGAAGTAAATAAATAATTATATCTTGACGGGATTTCCGAAGATTGAACTAAAAATCAGTCAAATAAAAATATTTGCAACATAAAATACCGGAAATGATTTTGGTGAAGTGATCTTCGTACCAAGTGTATATATACAGGGTGAGACTACATATTTTTTCTCTTTGATTGTATTGTGTACCAGGCTTTATATAATGAACATTTCTCCACATTCATACCCTACATTCCTTAAAGTTTAATTCAACTAGTCTGATAAATATTTCTTCATTTCATTAGATTTTGATAGTTGCTTGTTCTAGAAAGATGTATACTATGAATAATACTATTCAATGATACTAACTGAAAACTTTTGCTATTATGTTTTCAAGTCGAGCAAAATATCAAAATTGTTGTTTAAATAAGAAAAACAATTACAATGATCATTGTTTCAACTCAGATAATTGACCTTGGTGTTTTAGATTTGTGTACATTGATAAATACAAAATTTTAGAATATATTGATGAAGCACAAAAAGAAGTATTAAAATATATTGCTACGTTTGATTGAAAATATATTGTCCATGCCTCAAAATTATAGAACATTGTATGATACTAATTTCTGCTATGGTTTTATTGCTATTTTATACTCATATTTTCTGGTGATTTTATAGGAAATCATCGAATTATGGATTCGTGTAATGGTTTTGATGATTGATGTTAATTATATCTTTTAAATTTACAACTATATTATTATTTCATTTTTTTTATAACTTGTGATATGAGTAGAATGAATCCAAATAATACAAGTATAGTTTTACATCATTTGGCGGTATTTTTTAAATCCTTCTATTGGGTTTTCTAAAGTGTTCCTTTGGTAAAAGTAAATGTGGGGTTCGATAAACAATTGGCTAGGCAGGTGTGTGATTTTTGAATAAATAGCACCCTGTACAAGTTATTACAATAGAATCAGACCATAATCACAAAAATTGTCCGCCATATTGGAGCCACCATTTTGTTTTTCTTCTAATAAGAATTTCATAAGCATTGTCACCGGAATTATGTACACGTGCCAAATTTCAAATCAATCAGACGATTAGAAATGTGTCAAATTCAACTTGCAAGATTTGATTACAGACAGATACACATACAGACAGACCCACAGACAGACACCGTAACAGGTGAAACTGAATAAGAGCTTCTAAAAATGGATGTCGTTGTTTCGAGTTGAATAATTATACTTACTAGTACTTCAGTAGTTGATATGAAATGTATACAACGTATAGCGAAAATATCCATAAATCCATTGATGAAGCTTCTAAGGGAAGTTGTGTACCAAAACGCCGAGGCAATACTGTTCATCACAAAAGCAATGACGAATACCACATAAAGCATAACAAAATATCCGAATAAATCATTTAAATTGTGAAGAATGTCAACGAGGCAATTGTAATGTTTGGATATAATCCCCAGTTCTCGAATGGTGCTTCGTTTAACCAAGAATATTTTAACTTTATATCCCCTGGCAAGGATTTTGGTAGTACGTGCATTCTTGGAGATGTTTTCTAGTGATTTGTTCAGAGCTTTGAATCGTTCCAGAATTTCTTCCGCTAGCCAGAAATATAAGAATATTCCCATATTCAATTGAAGGTAAATCAAATCTCCTCCATTGTAGTATTTTGAATAACCAGATGATGACCAGAACATTCTCCTCATAAATATGTATAATGGTGTGTATAAACTGCTGAGTATGAAACAAAACCAGAACCATTTCTTCATCTTGTTGTCGAGGGCAGGATTTTTTTTATCAAAATGACCGATTGCACTGACGATGAGCTTCAGTTTTTCTGGATAAATAAGAACACATCTAATGGTTGCCACAACGCTGGCTAGTAATTCGCTGATATTTCTTGTTAGGTCCGCTATCCTTATTATAATAGTGTTACGAGGAATTGGTACTACGAACAATTTTCCGTAGATACCGTATACTGATACACTTATCATCATAAAAAACAAAATGACTGTGTAAACTTTGGAAAAATCGTTTTTTGTTGAGTAATGGAGCTATGACCAATATGCTACACAACTTTATACAGTAATTCAAATATGCCATATTGGAGCTCAACATGCTTGCAATAATGTGATAGAAAAACTGAGTTATGAATATTTTTTCCTACATAGATTAATGGTGCATATAGTTGATTGATGTGCGTTGGCCCAATTCAGATAATTGGAAAAGTATTACCTGTTAGACAATGTAATGGATTGAACAATTTGATGTATTGGAATTGTAATTGTTCCAAAATGATACATTTAGAAAATAATTACAGATTTCCAGAATTTGTGGAATAGTGATATTCTAAGAATACTGAAATTTATTCATTTATTTACACTGTTCTACAGAAAAAGATGTCCAATCACAGAACAGGAATTAAGTAGAAAAAAAAATTGCACAATAATACTAACATTAGTAGAAACTCAAGAGTAATACGCAATTTGCACAAAAGACTAACAATAGCAGAAAGCTTAAGTCTAAACGGAATGTTACTCTGAAAGTAAAGTTCCTAATTTGTCCAAACTGCAATAGAATATATCAAGTTGATCACTACTAAATTATATTTTTTTTTTTGGGAGAAAAAACACTCAAAGTCGTCTATACGAATGTATTATCCCAGCGGGATTCATGAAAAACAGTGAGACATGTACAAAGCCTCATCTTCAGTTACAAATGACTTATAAGAGAAAAAATATAGTCAAAAAGAGGGGTTACAAGGTGGAGGAAAATCCTACATACTAAATATCCTAGAGGGAAAAAAAATTAGACAGGAAATCTCAACATATTTGAAAGGTTCACAAAATGTAATCAATCTGTTATCCAAAATTTAGGGGCAGATCCCCAATATAAACGATGTGATAAACACATTTATTAAGATTTTTCATATCGCTGGCAACTACTAGCAATGGCGAACGTGGAGTGAACAAGAGATTTGAGATTAGATGAAAAATAAAATTTGGAGAAGGAGAGGGTGGAGCCATCTCCAGGCAAGCAGACGAAGAAGGTGGGAGAAAACTGTAAGCTACCTATGACCAAGTGGGTAGATTTGATAGAAACCTGTCACCATTCACGTGGAGATGGCGCTAGTTTTGTGTGACCGAGCTGAAGAAGAATTAGTAATTATTGTTCAATGACCTGAAGAAGGAAGAGCAATCGAAGTTGATTTGGTCATTGAGTGAGATTACAAAAGGGTTGTTTATGGAATTGTTTATATGAAAAATTTCACTGAGGTTCAAAATCATCCCTTTGTGAAATTTTCCATATTAACAATTCCATAAAGAACCCTTTTGTAATCTCACTTAATGACCAAATCAGTTTCGATTGCTCTTCCTTTTCCAGGTCATTGAACATTAATTACTAATTCTTCTTCAGCTCGGTTACACAAAACTAGCGCCATCTCTATGTGAATGGTGACACGATTTTATCAAATCTACCCACTTGGTCATATCATTTTTCCATCCAATCTCAAATCCCTTGTTCACTCCACGTTCGCCATTGCTAGTAGTTGTCAGCGATATAAAAAATCTTTAATAAATGTGTTTATGACATCGTTTATATTGGGGATCTGCCCACTAAATTTTTGGATAACAGATTGATTACATTTTGTGAACCTTTCAAATATGTTAAGATTTCCTGTTATTTTTTTTCCTCCAGGATATTTAGTAAGTAGGATTTTCCTCATCTTGTAACCCCTTTTTTGACTATATTTTTTCTCTTATAGTTGGGTTGTAACTGAAAATGAGTGCTTTGTACACTTGAAATATGCCTTACTGTTTTTTATGAATCCCGCTGGGATAATACATTTGTGGAGACGACTTTGAGTGTTTTTTTCCCAAAAAAATCACAACTTTACTTTGAGAATGGACTTCTTCCTTCGTTTCAAATTATAGTTCCTACATATGGTATGAACGGGGGAGTTTTTATATATATTTGTTCGTGGCGTGGTAGTGTAGAATGAGTCGGTGTATCGAGATGCCTGACGGGGAATTTTAAAGTTTATCTAACGAAGCATTCATATCTGATTTCATTGTTGATCATTTTGTATAGCGTAATGATACTTGAACATTTTCTTCTTATGTCCAGACTGATGAAGCTGTGTTTCGACAGTAGGCTCTCATGTGACGTGCCAAATGGTGGATAAGTCTGATCTATTTGAGAAAGCGTCTTTGTATTGCCTCTAGTTTATAGATGTGCACTCGATAATAAGGGTTCCAGATTTTTGTATGTATCTATATGGTTGGAGTCATGGCCTACTCCAATTAGAAATCCATACAAACGGTTCGCTGAGGCGGTTATATTGTCCATTTGTTCTTTGAAAAGACCGCTCTAGTTCGAAGGTACCTCTTAAAATCAGATGGTCTGTCTAGATAATGATTATCTATCTTATAGTCAAATATAACAGGTTCAGATATCAATGTATACGACATTACGCAACATTTTGGGATTCAACGTTAACTTATTACGATTGCACATTGATTGACTTGAATAAGATCTTCTGATGGTTTCTTACAATCATTATGTTAGTGATAGGGGAAAAAATTAAGATCATCAGCATACAGCAAGAAATTTAGATTAATTATATCACCAATGTCGTTGATGAAGATGTTAAACAACAGTGGACCGAGGTTAGATCCTTGCGGAACATCTGATGTGGCTAAGTATTCGTTGGACCTAAATCCAATCAACGTTCTATTCCTGATGCTGCATGATGGTGGCCTTCTCTGACCAATGGGTCTTTAGATCTGACTACGGTAGAGATTAGATTAGAGTATACTGAGTCTAACAACTAATTATTATGGTTCAAAATAAAGTTGAATTGAGATTAATCAAAAAAGTTTGCGAAGGTATTTAGAGTAGTTGATCTGCATTGGAACATGAATTATTGAAGAGATGAAAAATAATCAGGGAGATTGAAGTCGCCTACCAATATAATTTTCGATTCATACCAAAATGTTAGTGATTCTAACCACTCAAACAGAGTCTCACATTCCTCTAGAGGAGTTTTCGATGGAATATATATCGTACATATATAAAAATTATTCGGGTTCATCTTAATTTTCACTAAAGAACATAAAGGTAGGAGTTGAATGATTTTTAAGATTAATTTGGGATGAGATGTATCCTCATGAACAGCAATCAAGACACTCCTGCTACTAGTTGAGTCGCTAATTGCAAAATTCGATTGGACCTATAAACATTGAATTCAGCACTGATGGATCTAGCCGACTCTCAGTCAGAACAAAAATATGAAGTTAGCTGTGAACAACCGAGTTGAAAAAGTCATGTTTTTGTTCTAAGGCCACGTGTGTTAAAATGGTGATAATTTGCTTCCCGATGTACCTACCTTTGGATTGTCTGGAACTGTTTTTACGGGGGAGAGTAGAGAATAAGTGTTCAATCGCTAATTTATGGCATTTAGATCTAAGGTTTCGGTGTACGCCATACATTTTTGTTTCTCCCATTCTGCGTGGTCACTAGCTATATTTGGTCAGTTAAGCTTTTTGCAGTTGGAGCGATTTTTGCTATTGGATTTACAGTTTTTAAGATCATGATCTTGGCTGCAAATTGGACAAGAGATAGTTCTTGAACATTTCTGTGAAGAATGATTGAATTCGTTGCATTTAAAACACATATATACGTCAAGTGCATCATATACGCTACAACTATCATAACCCACAAATGAGTTACCTGCCGACAACATTCATACACCGACTTATCTAGTCTAGCAAGATATAGCTGTTTGCACAGTCGGAGCATTTCCAGAAGAGCCCTGGTATAGTGTTCAACAGATTAATAATGTCGGCAGTTTTTGTGATACAGGTACTATGGATCTCTCTTTTGCATCCGTTACAAGATACTGCTGGCCTGCTTCTACTTATTGGATTCAAATAAGACGTGCAATTTACCATGATGATTAGATTTTTCACACATACCCGTGTCCGTTAGATATTGAATGAGGTTTCAATGGGGTTCAAATTCCACTGTTAACTTTTTGAAATCAGCTAATTCACGGAGCACTGATAAAAAACGGAATATGATGGAACATAATCAAATTTCAGGAAGTCACATTGATATATTCTTCCACAAACGCTCCTTGATAAATCGCGCCAATTGGGCATTCACTAACCGACATATCTCGTGCACCTCTAAAAAAAAATGGGCTGGTTTCAATTTCAGGAAGTTATTCTAAATATCAGTTTTCGGAAACTCAATCCCTCCAGAGTACTGTGCAGAATAATTTTGGGCAATTTCATGATGAGATTTCTTCCATTCACCTGAGAGAAAGATTGAACTAAAAAATCTAGCTTAGCTAAAACATTTGATAAAATCATCAAACAAAGGGTCTGGTGTTATCTAAAAAAATATAAAATCCTATCCAAAAAGCAATATGGACTCCAAGAAGGTATCTCAACCCAAAACCCAATTGCACATCTAATTGAATTTTTTTATCGAGGTCTAGATAACCAGAGACCTTCGCCAACTATATTTTTAGACCTAGCGAAGGCTTTTGATACAGTGAGCTTTTCGCTCCTACTAAATCCCTAGAGGATATTGGAGTATGGGGCCTACAACTAGATCTATTCCGGAACTCGAACTCAACCTGGAACTCTAAAATACGGTGTACCTCAGGGAACAGTTCTAGGTCCCATGCTGTTCATCTTTCACGTAAATAACAAATTTTTTTGGATACAGCTGGAAAAATTATTACTTTTGCAGACGATACGGTTATATATTACAACTATACAGACTGGGACAAAATCGAAATTAAAGTTGAAAAAGATTTAATTCAAATTGGAAAATGGTTCAAAAGTAGATCACTTACCATAAATTACGAAAAAACCTTTTTTATACCTTTCACCTCGTATAAAAAAAATCTACCAAATAGAGAAAAATATCAAGATAAATTCAGCCATGAGCGTAAAATACTTAGGTATACATGTCCACAGTCATCTGAAGTGGCACACCCATGTGGAATCCATCATGAAAAACTACGTTCCCTAATCTATTTATTCTATAAATTCAAAAATTTTCCCAATGAAAATGATCAAATAACCTTGTTCAACGCATTGGTAGTATCGCAACTCACCTATGGAGTAGTTGCAAGGGATGGAATACTAAAATCCCATCTACATTCACTAGAAAATTTACTCAAGCGTTTCTAAAAAATTATTTGAAGAAAACCCTATACTTACTCTTCGGAAAAATCACTCCATGAAATCGAGCTCTTCAATCCAAGCAAATATATTTCTACAATGTTGCTAACTACATTTACAAAAACAAACACTCCCTTGAAACCGCTCAAAACTCGAGATATGACACCCGATTAAAAACTCCATTCTCTGTCCCACACATGAAAAAAACTTTTGGACAGAGAAGTCGAAATTACTTAGGCCCCAAAATTATAAACTCACTTCCATTGGAAATTATAAATATACATCCCGCAAAGAAATTCAAATCACTCCTAAAAAATTTTTATCGGAAAATAGAACAGAAATAGATCAAACTTTCGACACTGAAAATAACTGAGAACAAAGAAAACAATTCTTCAGGCTTATATTTATTTTTGTATGTCAATACTTTTGTGTTATATCATATATTATCATTATATTATATCGTATATTATTACATTGTATTTGTATATTTTTATTTTGTATATTTATTTATTTATCTATTTATTTAATGGTCATGAAAGATACAGACAGACAAAAATCCACTGAAGTACCTACATCATCACATTTAATTTTACTTATATTTAAACTTATATACTAATACTAATACTAATTTCAGACAGCAATTGAGACAAAGTAGCAAAGACAAAGTGGTTTTTTATTAGTTGTTTGCATTTACTAATTTAAGCAGAAATTCCTTGCTACATGAGTCGTTCCAAAGTGGTCTTCAATTTGTCGTGGGATGTAGAGAAAATATCGATATGATCAGTGTACCTGTTAGTATTCCGAACAATTCTACATAGAGGAGAGTTTTGAGACGAATTAGTTCTTCGAAATGGTATGCGGAACAAGTGGTTAGTTCTAAGTGGCCGAATGGGAACGTTGATTTGAATTTGATTGAGTATATTGGCATTATCTGCGGAATTTGTTATAATTTTGTGAAAGAATAAAATATTAGAGATCACTATTCTACTTGATAGTGATATAATATTGGAATGTTTTTTCGCATTTTCAATGTCGCCGTTGTAATTGAAATTTTGTTCAGAGCAAATATATTTGACAAATTTGTTCTGAATGTTTTCCAGGCGGTTTATATACGTTTTGTATTGATGACTCCATATGATAGAAGCGAAATTTAGCTTACTGTACACAAATGCATTGTAAACACAAATCGAAGACTTGATGTTTTCGAAATGTTCTCATCACATAGCCTGACATTCTTGAGGCGGAGTTTGCGATTGATTCGACATGTAGATCAAAAATCAGTTTGGAATCGAATATAATTCCTAGGTCCCTAATCTTACTTACCCTGGTTATTTTACCATTCCCTATAAAATAATCGAAGTGAACCGAATTGATATTCCTTGAGAATGTGATACAATGGCATTTTTGAAAATTCAAATATAACTTAGATGAGTTACAATATTCAGTGACATCTTGGATCTTGTAACAATCGTTTAAATTCCGTACGGTGAGGTGAAATTTCATATCATCTGCATATAACAAAAAGTCGGTATGTTTAAAACACGACTTTATGTTATTTACATAAATGATAAAAAATAAAGGTCCCAGGTGTGATCCTTGAGGGACACCTGATGAGGAAATATACTCTTCCGAACGAAATCGTTGAACTGTTACAGATTGGGACCTATTCTTTATATAAGATTCCACCCATCTCAATAGTGAGCCTCGTACCTCAACCTCAGCAAGCCGCTCGAGAAGATTATGGCTAACTTTATCGAACGCCTTGCTGAAGTCGGTGTAAATGGCGTCAACTTGTAGTCTGTGGTCTATGTTACTATATAAATATTCACTATATTCTATTAAATTCGATTCCAATGATCGCCCTGCAAAGAAACCATGCTGTTCTGATATGATGATGGATTTCATGAGAAAATGCATATTTGTAAATCAATTTCTCGAATAATTTAGGAATCGCAGATAGTTTGCTGATGGGCCTATAATTTCTTATCATGTTTTCTTTCTATTTTTGAAAATTGGCATTACATCCGTCTTTTTCCAGTATTCGAGAAATTGTTCACTGTTGATTAATTGGTTAAAAATTGAAGTTAGGTTAGGCTAATGATTTAGAGCATGTTTCCAAATATATTGGCGATAATCCATCCGGTCCAGCGGCTTTATTATTATCAAACTCTTTCAATCCGTTTTCTACCTCATTTTCTGTGAGTTGAACGTGATGTAGTTCGTTATTGATATTGGTTGACGGTGAGCTGTTATAATTGAAGTCATGTGTTTCTGGTGTGTACACGCTTTGAAAGTAAGTTGAAAACAGGTTGCAAATATCCTGTCCATTATTGGCTACGGTGTCATCATAACTGAGCTCGTGTGGAATTTTACTTGCGCATTGTTTTTTGATAGAGGCGTATTTACAGAATTGTTTAGAATTGAATGTATGTAATTTATATTGTATGTATATATACTGTTAATTCATATTCGTACCTTTTTTCCTGTATTCTATATAGCTGTCCCATATATTGTCTTTCATTTTATAATTATAATGATTTTTTTTTACAAAAATGATATTGTATATTATTATATTGTATTTGTATATTTGGTGCTTCTTCCCTGTAAGTACTAGACACTCGCGAATATACTCCAACGTTTTATTTCAAACATGGGAAACATTAATCGCGTACCTTCTGAGTTGCTTTCTTTTAAAATGAAACTGAATCTGTGGAATGAGCAATGAACAATTTTTCAAAATAAGTTTTGGAATTACGCTCCGCGCTTTGGGTGATAGTTGATAAATAGAAATTGATTCGAAATATTGGTTGTTGATACGAATATGTGAAATTGTATAATGTGTTCACCCTCCATGAATTCGTAAAATAGCTGTAACCATAAATGGATCGGAATATTTTTATAACAGAAATTTCATGCTGACATTTGATGACTCTCCATTTAACCAATAAGAAAAAAAACTTGGTATGGTTGAATTATATTATCATATCATTTAAGTATGAAGTGAACCCAAGATGATCTACATCTTTTAATTATTCGACAGTATGCATTTATTGCGAATCTAGTGTATAAAAATGCGAGAAGACATTCTAATGAGAGAATTAGTATCCCATAAAAGTACGGCCCTGAACTCAACCGTACGACACTGTGCTTTTTTCGCTCCCGAAGAAATACAAAAATACCTGTGTTCAAGAAACCAGCCAGCGTCTTGTACCATGGAAGGCGAAAGAACCAACCTCCCAACCACTCCCCACATTGGAGGCAACGACGAAATCCTACTCAGTAGAATCAGATCGACCCACTGGCGAGTGGAAGGCTACGGTTATAGGGATGAGTTTTCTGACGAATCCTTCAGAACTCGTGCAAATGACTCAAATACATAATAAATTATTTACTGCGGTTATAGTGCTTGCGTATCGTTCGTCAGATTTCGTAGGGAGTCGTCAGAAGAACAAAATCGTTTAAACGAGTTTGATTTTTCATGCAAATTGCTGCAATAAAATGTATGGATGTAGAAGAACTTCTTAGTTTAGTTTTTGAAAATATACTTTTATGGGATGTGAAGCAAAATAACTATCTTACTTAGTAGGGATATTTATCACCAGTATACTTCCATTTTGCGTTTGTTTCTTTACTTTACTTTCAGAGCGTTCCTGGTACAATCATAAAAAAGTTCTGGCACGTGTCCATAGTTGCCCAGATTATTAGTAAAGGCGCTATCAAATATATTTGAGGAAAAGGAGCTCGCCTAGCTGGATTGGACATCTGTTATCTGAAGCCGCATGATTTACGCAGTTCACAATATTTCTTCATCAGTGCCGTGTGTTGGCGAGGTTAGGAATTATCCATTGAAAATAATTGTATCAATATGGCTTTCTGGAGACCTTTCGAAACAAATAATAAAATTCAGTTGAGATAACATGTGTCTATTTTTACATAGGGTGATCAATTGCTATTATTGTAAGAATAAGTAACTGAAAAAATACCACTGAAAAATAATATACCGACGCCTTTGCCAAGGCGGCGACTGCAAAGAGAATTCCTTCCCGAAACTTTTGATATCGGTCCAATTGGGATTAGAAATACTATACCTTAATGTTATAGTTTACCCAATATCAATTGCAGAAGCATAAAAAAGTCTTGCGGCGAAATCCTGTGAGCAGCAGTGGCGGAGATAACTAATTTTATTTAGATATTTTAAGATTTCAAAAATACATCATAAATTATGAAAAATGAAAAAAAATTAAAGACAAGCTTTTATTTATAAGAAAGAAAAATAATTTCTTTCATTGTTTGATGTAGGTTTTAATTATATCCTAAAACGTATTTCGATCGGCACACACCAAGACCACAGACGCTACTGGTTTTTAATCTTTCAGAGCTATTAAAACACAAATATAACGCGTGATTTATGACCTCCCATCGTATAGACGCACCCCAAGCATTGTTGTCCGTTTTGATTGGCCCAGACGAATTGGTGACAGAAGTCACTCAAGTCCACGTTGACTATCGGCTCTTTTGATCTTCCCGACGGTGAATGTTTACGAGTAGTATACATTATTTCTCGTTCTGTTTCTTCGCATATACGCTCGTGTTAGCGAAGTGAGTTTTTATTTGCTCCCTATAGAAACAGCTTCTGCAATTAATGGATGGACTATAATGCCAGTATGTATTTAGCGGAAATACATTCACAAAAATCTGATTGCTTTGTAATAGTTTCTTCGATTCCTTCTAAAATGTAATAACATGTTTCTGGTAACATTCTTAAGTACTCGAAAAATGTATTCGGTTTGGTCTTGAAATAACGGGTGGTATTCTTCCTTAATTGGTTTCGAATACAATATTTCATTCACACGCTTCATTTTGCCCGTCATAAGAGGGATTTTTAATGAAGAGCTTTCTGAAAATTAGCACCTCTATGCTAAATTCACATTGTCATCCTTCTTTGGATATCATGACAAAACAGAATTCGCATGCACTATAACGTGAACAACACTTCTGATGTATTTGTCAGAACAAGTGTTCGTCAGAACCCGCATACACTATAACTGTAGCCTAACCTGGCAGGTAAGGAATCGGTGATGCCGGGATCGGCTCTCTCTCGAGGGATGAAATCGTTCCTCTTAGGTAGGACATTTCAAGTCAGGGTCGACAATTCTCTATCGGATTCGAGAGAAGTTGAGGCCGGCGTTCCTCAGGGGGCAGTATTATACGCTCTCTACACGTCAGTTATTCCTAGAAGCAAACATGTGAAGGTCTCCCTGTTTGCCGATGATACGGCTTTGCTTTCCTCTGCAGCCGACCACTTGGAGTACAAAAACAAAGTCGAATCCTGAAAAATGCAGGCGATTTCGATGGGGCGCAAGAGGAACAACCCGGAGAGGGGAGTGACTATCTCTGGAAGGGAGATAAAGTGGTCAGATCAGGTCAAGTACCTGGGAGTTACTGTGGATCGCCGGCTCATCTAGAGACCACATGTCGATACCGTTAGAACAAACATTGTCAAAAAAATATGTGCTTTATATCCTCTAGTCAACAGTTAAAAACAAGGTGATGATATACAAGATGATGTTCAGGCCTGTCATTCTGTATGCCTCAGCCACCTGGGGCCAAATCTGCAGGTCTAGCATTGGCGTCCTGGAACGGTGGCAAATGCGAGTTCTGCGGATGATAACAAACGCTCCGTGGTACGTGCGGAACGATGGGATCCTCGAAGACCTGAACCTGCCTTCCATCTGAAGCATCCTTAGAGAACGCAATCAAAAAGTATTTGATTGTGCAATATCCCACGAGAATCCAAGAATTTTTTTATTGAAATTCCCTCTCATTTTTCGAGATACACCCCCATGACAAGCACTAGAGACCGGTCTCTAGTCCTTGACCAGTCAAATTCTAAATTCTTGAATGGCTGAGGCCCACTTATTCGAGGTCTAAAGAGAGAGCCTTAGGGTAACCCTTGGATAATTAACAGTGAAAGGAGATAATGAAAGTATCCCATATTGTCAAAATAAGAGAGAATGGAGAGAATGGAGAGAATGGAAAACCCAAAATATGGAAAACAGAACTTCTGCCATTACTGATATGAATTAATAATTATTTCTTGAAATACTGTATACAGAGAGTCATAACGATTGAAAATGAAGTTATTCAACGATCTTTGATGAATTGAATCGCCACAATGATGTAAGAGGTGATACTAGACATTATAAAACCCATCATTGTGAAATCAATGTTGAAGAATCCAGCGGCTGATAAACAGGGTGTCCTTTGAGATAGTTGATTCACCAAATTCCTCAGTTCTTCCTTCAGTATTCCTGCTTCTTGTGTTGTGTCATATTCTAGTGCGGAGATGATGCTGTAGCATATAGTCGTGGACTTATTTGCTTCTCTCAATAAAAAGGTTCCTACAGCAGCAATGGCCATCACTCTCACCTGGAATAAAAGAATATATACTCGTGAGGTACTCAGGATTCCAGCACTTCAACCCAATTATAAGAATATACAGTGAGTTTCAAAAAGTTTGCATCCTATGGAAAACATTTTTTATTATCCATTTGTCAGAAAATTTATTCCCTATAAAAATCTAGGAATTGCAGAAAACTTTCTTTCAAGTTGTCAGAATTCTAAATTTCCAAATAGTATACACATTATCAAAAAAGTGTACTTCAAAAAGTTGTTATGAATCAAAAACAATATTCCGATTTGGAATCACAGCCAACGTCCGGCGAGGCATTAGCCAGGAAAGTAGTTATTTCTTAAAGGATATATGACCAACATACACCTATTGTATAGGTATTTGTAGTCAACAGTCTTGAGAAAAAAGACATTTTTCATTTTCGATGAAATGTCTATTATTGCAGCTCCCTATTAACATTTCCTTATTCATCGATATTTTGAAATGGTCTTCAAGCATATACCTTCTTCTTAAGGTACCCACATAGACAAATTAAAAATAAAGAGACTGTTTGAAACATTGGCGATCTTGACCACCAAGTTTTTGGTACGGCCAGTCGCGCATGGAGGCGCTGCCTGCAATCCACAGACGACTGATGACATGATAATTTTCCAATTTCGACATTTGTCAGAAAATGACAAACACGTAATAATTTCAGAATAATTCTACTGTTGTCATCGAAAAATTAATTATAGAAATTATACCATGGACTTGAATTATGAACCCAACGTCGAAAATGGAATGTTTTGTTATTCGAGTTGACGCTGAAATTCCTCGAAATATTCTCTCACAAGGTAAAATATAAAGCTGCTTTTCACAAACTGATACTTATTTCCATCCATCAGTTGCAGAATTTTTTTCACAAACTGGTACTTATTTCCATCCATCAGTTTCCATTTCCTATCACCATTTGAGGAAGTACGAAGTACATGGTCTCCTTTGTGCTAATAAATTAACAAAATGATTGAAGGTTTGTTGTAAATGTAATTTGTTTTTATTTGGGTTGATTTGATGATAAGCGACTGGAGAATATTTTTAATTTTGTTGTTTTTCGGAGTTTTAAAATTGTTTTGTCTGTAGTTGTACCTTGTCCTAGATACAATAAAATGTGTTTTTATAGTGTTCAACTTATTATTCTTGTTTTATAAGATGTTGAATTTTGTTCTTGATATCATGAAATAAAGATTTATTTTGATACTTTATTTTAACCACGAACGAACTAACAGATTCTACGATTCGATTACTGTATATATTTTATTAGTGATCGATTTGCCATTCCTGTATTTCATACGATACAACTATTCATATGGAATACAAGAATGGCAAATCGATCACTTATAAAATATATACCATATCAATCATATAAAAGTAACGCAATTTGAAAAACCCGCCTTATCTCAATCGGTCTTACCAACTGTACTTAGTTCGGCCAGTTGCGAGATATGTAGCCACTGTCTAAACGTGGTGCCAACTTTTACTGCAGTTTTGACAACTCTCTTTATTTTTAGTTTCTCTATGGGTACCCCCATAGGAGAAAAATTTTTTTTTTCAAAACACAAGGTAATATGCACTATTAATCGTAACATAATGGAATAATTTCATATTTCACATGGGAAATTAATTCAATTATTAGAATATCCATTTTTCATCTCTTGTACAGGGTGATTCAAAAGTAATTTGACAAACTTCAGGAGGTGATTCCTCACAATATTCCAATATGAATGGATCGAATGAATATATGTCCGGAAAAGCTTCGTTTCCAAGATACAGGGTGTTAAAGTTTTATTTTTATTCTCGTTTTTTTTAATAACTTTCGAAATACTGACCTTAATCAAACCAAAATTGGTATTGAGAGGTTTTTTGAGGTGTCGAATTTGAATCTGATGTTATTATTGCTCTCACTTTTGGGGGGCGCCACCTACACGTGATGTTATTATTGCTCTTACTCGTAGGGGGCGCCACCTTCACGTCTTTTTATTTTTTGAAGATTCATAACTCTTCTGAGCGTACTTCTAGCACATTTCTCAGTAGAACAATCATTTTTTCTATCATATCTACGCAAAAAAGCTACACGTGTTACAAGTCACTATAAGCAACCGTTTTCTAGATATTTGGACTCAAGTCGATTATTTGATAATCGTGTTGAAGTTATTACCATTATTTTGCATTTTTCACAATAATGCTTAGGAAATGAATTCTACGTATAAGTAGTTTTGGTTATTTGTAGGGGGCGCCACCTATTCTATCTACTTTTACTCGTATGAAATAGTTATTTTTGTATCAAGGGTGCAAAATCTGTATTTGCTTCAATAAAATTTTTGAGCGTACCTCTACGCTCAAAAAATGTATGAATCTTCAAAAAAGAAAAGGACGTGTAGGTGGCGCCCCCTACGAGTAAGAGCAATAATAACATCGGGTTCAAATTGGACACCTCCAAAAACCTCTCAATACCAATTTTCGTCCAATTAAGATCAGTATTTCGAAAGTTATTTAAAAAAAAATAAAAATAAAACTATAACACCCTGTATCTTGGAAACGAAGCGTTTCCGGACATATATTTATTTAGACAATTCACATTAGAATATTGTGGAGAAGTTTGTCAAAGTACCTTTGAATCACCCTTTATACCCCAATTTACTCATAATTTTTCGACAAATAGTTAGTGTTTTAGGATTGTTTTTCATCCGATTTTCGATTTAAAACCATCAATGGATCCGTCGTAAAAATAAGAATCTGAGGAATGTGTGTCTGGAAGGTGTTGTTTGAATAAATTGTATTTTTTGCAATTTGTGGTTATGGAAATCTCAAACCGCCATAGGTTCTCAACTAGGCGAAAAAAACTGTCTATAATATTTTTTACCCATCATTCATATCCATCAGATTGGTTGTAGTGGGTCCAACGCACTCTATATGCAAAAATAAAAATGCTTATGAAAATCAAATGTACCAATTGTCGTCTCAAAACTGGGTGATCGTACCCAGATTTGCCCTAGAACTCAAAAAAGTAAAAATATACAGGGTGTTTTATTTGAAATTCCCGAGGTGGGGTCGTTTTAGGTGAAACCGGAAGTGATGAAAGAGTATAAAATATTGAAATATTTTCCAATTCTTGAATCCAACACCCCTGCCAAGTTTGGATCTCATCCCTTCAGAACTCTAGAAATCATGGCTTATCTGAAGAATACGACCCGGTATTATTCGGCTAGATGTGAGTGAATTTCTAGATCATCCGCGGAATCCCTAACAATCTTGCGAATTTCATAATTTCACCCCACGTATCACGACCTGTCTTGTCAGTGGTTAGTACTTGGATGCGTGACCAACAGCCAGAGAATACTCGCGTGAAAAAACGTTAAACTGCAGCCTAGCAATATATTCACAACTCGCAGTCGTTATATCAATGATCCCGAAATATAGCGACATGTCTTTGGAGGGATGTGAATATGACGCTTCCAAGTTCATGGATGTAGAGCTCATCAAATGCTCCTGAAATTAATTTTACTTGGGAAGAATGGAATCGCACTGAACATATGTACACCTATAAAATGACTTTTTCATTAGAACACGTTGATAAAATTTACAATCCTTTCATATGGCCAACTGGAACAGTTATCTGGAGATTCAAATTTTCAGAAAACCAACAACCTAGATGTTTTTAATGGGAATACAGCGAACTCATGCATGTTCCATATAAACACTCAGTGCTTGACAAATAAAATAGAACAAATGGCATTTTTTCTCGATGAATTTGAATTTGATGTGCTCTGTTTGAGCGAGCACTGGCAGAACGGAACTTATTCAACAACGATTAATATTTCTGGGTATAGACTTGCAAATAACTTCTGTAAAAAAAGCCATAAAATGGGTGGTGTAGCTATTTATCGAAGACAAAAAAATATATCATTCAGACCCCTCAATTTAAGTTCATTCAATGTGAAGATTCATTCTGAATTCTGTGGCATTTAGATTCAGAAATTCAAAATATATGTATTCACTCTACACAGGTCTCCTTCTGGAGATTTCAAGATATTTATTGAAAACCTAGAACGCTTACTAGAACACGTTTTGAGAGTGGACGAAAGACTCATAATTTTGGGTGATTTTAGCATTCATTTTGAAATCGAGAATGATACTATGCTGAATGATTTATTATGTTCGCTAAATTCTGTTGGCCTTTCTATTCATGACCACCCTAGAAAAACCGCAGAAAAATCGAGCTGTATTGATAATGTATTATCTAACTTTGACGCGGATTTGATAAAAACTGGAACCATGTTTATCCGGCCATTCTGGGCAATATGCAATCATGAATAAAGAACTTAATCCGTCCAAAAATATGTCTTCTTATGGAAGAATTATCACAACATCTGGTTTACAGAAATTGAGAAATACGCTCTATGATGTAAACTGGGAGATATTCTCAACATTATGAACCTGTCGTTGATTATCTCGCAAACTATTTAGTGAATACTTATCAAAGTTTGGTGGAAAAACGATTTACATAGAAGGAAAAATCTCCACAAAACAGTACTTGGTCAATTGGTTCAATGAGGAGCTGAAGGCTCAAAGAGCAGTCTTGTCAAATGTAAAACTGATATCCGACGTAGGTAAAAACCCTGATGACATAAGAGTTTATAAACGGTTGAAAAAAGGAAATGAAAAAGACATCAAATCGGCTAAGAAATATGCATATAATGGGTAGGGGAAAAGGGGGTAATGGAAGTCACTTAAGCAAGATATAGAATAAAACACACAATGTTTACTTTATTTTTATCTCAATCAACTATTGAAGTATTTTAATCATTACACTATCAGTCTCAGACAGTTAAATTACCTTTGGAATCATATATTGATTGCCATTTAACCTAAAAAAAAAAATCTTTGACCACCATTGTCCATATCTGAGGGTAATTATAGTCGCTATGGGGACTATGAGAGTCAGACTAGCTTAACAATTGTCACATACGTAACCTTTTGGCAAGGCCCATCCTGTGCAGCTAGCGTATGCCCATAAGCCACAAGAAGTGCATATGTACCATAACTCATTGTTGCGACCAAATTCATTTCATACCAAGACGTAGATGGAATGACGATTGAGGTATCTTGAATAATTACTTCAGATTGGGTTGAGACTTCAGCTGCGGTAAAATCTTCTTCAGAAAAAATATTCGGATTATATGGGCAATACCTGATGCCCGGAATCCTGATTCACCTTCAATTATAGATGCCACGGTAGAATATGCTTTATTTAAAATAGCCGCCACGTCGTATGGAGTTATTTTCTCTGCAATGCGATTTTAAAAAAATAAATCGCACTCCTTTTTGTAAATAGCTTCAGAAGGACAAAAAAATGTGAGATCTGATAGCTGCATCCTGTGGGATGTATGTGGAGGCAGTGACAGCATATGTATATAATTTTGTTTATAAAAATCATAAATCATCAAAGAAGTATGACTGGCGTGATTGTCAAGTATTGATAAAACAGGCGCCTGTGACGATGGCTTGGTATACATGGCAAAATGTTGCAGCCACTCAAAGAATAGATATTCATTAATCCACCCATTATCCGAACATTTGTATATAGCTCCTGCCGGACCGTCTTTCTCAAGCTGAGGAGTCATTTTTTTTCTCGGAAAGATGAATATTGGTGGGACAAAACCACCAGCAGCGCTCATGGCACACAAGAGTGTAATATTTTTTCCTCTTTCTCAACTTATTATGGAGCCAACTCTTTTCATGCCTTTGGGAGTTGATATTTTTCCAGGATCTTGCACTGTGGGAATGCCTGTCTCACCGCAGTTATAAATATTATCAGGAGTACATTTATATTTGTTCATTAGATCTCCTAATGGTCTGTAGAACAGTTGGACATCTTCTGTTTCCGAACAGATATGCCATTTCTTTTTGAAAAGCCATCTTGCCAATCGCGTCCAGCTCTTCTGCATACTGGTATGCTGCTTTCCTTATTTGAATCGCTGTGACTCCATAAAAAATAGAAGATAAGTATTTTATCGGGTCTGACATAACCTTTTCTACATCTGCTGTCGTCTGAGACGTGGTTCCGATAAATTGTTCTTCTTTAACCGCTTTTGGAGGCTTGAAAAAGGTATATTCATGGCTTTAGCAGCACTTCTCATAGAGTGGCCTTGACTCATGAGAACCTCAATTTTTGACAGTGTTTCAGATGACCACTGAGCCTTATTTGTGGACCTGTGACGAATTTTTTTAGGTATGTTACAATGATTGCGGGCAATGGGAGTTAACCTACTCTGAGTATTTAAATTTCGTGTAATGATGTACCGCTTATTTTGTGCACACGTAAAATTACATGAAATGCGCGCGAAACTGTACAGCGGCCTTCCCGTGCAAACGATGGACGCGTACTGAACGGTCGAGCGGGGGGCCGCGAGATGTCACTTAACGAGTCTTTATGGACGATATTCGTTTGTTTAGCTACTTTTGTCTAGGAACCAGAACGCTGACCACCATTGCCCCCTGACTCTCCTTGCCCCTTTTTTTATACATTCGATCCGCAGAAAACAAGTCAAAAGCTAGCTGGCAAATTATCAATTTTGAAAGAAACAAGGCTGAATCAACTCCCCCCATTAATGAAAACACTACCTCAAACGATTTCAATGATCATTTTGCCTACGTGGCCAAATCTTCCATAAAATCACTACCTGGTATTCCTTAAAAAGAATTACTAAATTTTTCAAAGATTTTTCCAGCACCTTCGTCTTATTCCTTTCTACTTCCAGTTACCAAATGTGAACTTATGGATACCATAAAGTCGTTGAAAAATTCTTCGTGCGTCGACGCTTATGACTTAAACAGTAAACTCATCAAAGAAACATCAGATATGATTCTAGAACCGTTAACTGAACTAATTGTTCTGATCTTTAGTACAGGAAAATTTCCAGATATTTTCAAATTTTGGAAGGTACAAAAATGGAGATGCTTTCGTCATTGAAAATTATCGTATTTGTATTTTTTCCAAAATTGTCGAAAAAATTCTGAAACAAAGACTAACAAAATATTTTGTGTATCACATTGTGCGACCTGTCAAAGACCTTCGACTGTGTCGCTCATGACATTCTGCTGGAAAAGTTACATTTTTATGGGATAAGAGGGGTTGCACTTTCCCTTTTTGATTCTTACCTAAGAAATCGATTTCAGGCTGTCCGTTTCAATAATACTAGTTTTGATTTTTTTTAAATGAATACCTCAAAGCTCTGTCTTGGAGCCACTATTATTCATTATTTATGTAAATGAGCTAAGTAACTCCATGACCCCCTTTAAATGTGTCTTTTTTGCCGATGACACGTCATTCATATGTTCGAGTCCGGATTACCATATTATATTAGATCAGTCTAACGAAATTGAACAATGATAAGTCTCAGAAGCTTCTCGTGACTACCCGTTAGTTTAAAGAAGAAGAACAGAAGATAAAGTTACTCGGTGTTACCTTGGACCATAAATTGAATTGGAATGCTCATGTAGAACAATTAAAACATGAACTGTCAAGTATTCTGTTTCTTTTACGTCAGCTCATACCTATTCCAAACTGGGACACTTTAAGACAGTTTATTTCTCACTTTTTCAGTCACATATTGGTTACGCCATTTTAATGTGGGGTAATTTCTCAGCTGCAAGTACTATTTTTATTCAACAAAAAAAGCAATAAGAATATTAGGTAATTCAGGGTATAGAGATACGTGTAGACCTTTATTCATTGAATTCAGAATTATGACTCGTCAGTCCTTATATATTTACAATTCACTTCTTGAAATACATAAAATATAATCTAACCTCACCACACATGATATATCAGAATTCCTAGATGTAGGCTTTCTATTTCTCAGAAAAATTCCCTAGATTTTAATTTTTATAATGTACTACTTCTTCAAATGAGAATGTTAAGTATATAGTAATAAATTCGAACGTACAATCAAGTCGTATCTATTAATAAAAACCTTTTAACAAAAAATTATACCGTCGAAATACGGAACTGAAAAGTTAAAAATAAAATAAACCTTCTGTCTCAATAACTAAGCTCCTAAACTAATGTGAGTAACTAATTTTGAGTCGGCGCCAAACAAACAGGCAAATAAATTAGGTAAGGCGTAAAATGATAGCATCGAGTTGCGCGGTGACATTCTGATATTTTTTTTTAAGTAATTTAATGATCTTCGTTGATTGTTTGTTTGGTGCCGACTCAAAATCAGTTACTTACATTAGTTAATAATAATTTGTTCATTTCAGTCGTTAAAAAGTACATGACAGCGGATAATTCCATCAGTACAGTAGCAAGGAAAACGTCATGTGAAGTTGTCTGCATACAAAAGTTTTCTTATTCATACATACTAATTAATTCAGACACATTTACCTATATATTTTGTAGGATTTGAATTAAAAAGTTAAAAAGATGTAAGGATCCTAGTCAAAAGGTAACAAAACACTTCAAATCCATAAAATAATAGCACACACGCTTAACAGTTGGAATTAGATTTCACACTAAAAATTGAAAAATTTTAATAACCAGAGAGTGGCACAAATGGGAGGAGAAAACACTCAAACTAGAAATTCCTCGAGGGTCTAGCAATTCTTTTCTATGAGAGCAGCTTTCAGTCTGGATTCATATGAAAATATTGACATTTGCCGAATTTTTTATCGATTCATCAAGCTTATTGTACAGTTTTGGGCCTAGGAAAAGATGGCTTTTTTGGTATATGGTAGTTCGGTGTATGTGGGGTATCAATAAATTTTTGGAGCGGGTCTGGTATTGATGATGGGTTGCAGCAAAGTTCTGCCCGTTTTTGTACACATACATGCATAGTTCATATATATATATATATATATATTTTTTTTTCCTTTGGTTGCGGTCAATAGGAAATGGCCATTAAAAAGACTCTTTTTGAATTTCTTTCAAATTTTTTTTAAAGATACTATATAGAAATATATATATATGTATAAATGCTCTTTTTTATGAACTATAAAAAACTTACTAACTCGAGGTTGCTAACAGGAAAATATCGGTGCACATCACAAATAAAATTTTAAAAAATCAGTTTGTAAAAAACATCTTCGACTACTTGAAAATCTCATGTTGAATATGCAGATTCATGTCGAATTTGATTGAAATACACACGTGGGTTGTCGAGAAAGGACCGTGAACGCGGTCAGAATAATTGATATGATGTTAGAACCAATGAGGGAAGAGCACATGTTTATCCCACTCTTCGACGATCATCTATGGCGGGCGATTCAAAAGTTGTACAGGGACACTTTCGCCTTTCGTGTCAAAATTCAGTAGATACCACGCTTAGATTTGCAATATCGGAACGTTTATTCATACAATTAGGTTGATTGTTGATATGTATCATTTCTAGAAAGTTTCTTTTATACAGGTTGTTTTCCTTAGCCAAAATACTGGGATTATTGAAATTGCTAAAATGGTTGAGTTTAATCGAATGCTCTGCAAGTGCACAGCTGTTTTTGTTTAAATTACAATCACTTTTATGAGACGTAATGCGGCCTGATAAATTTCTCCTGGTTTTATCCAATATAGACTTTCTCACAATTCAGACAAGGAATACTATATATGACATTAGAACATTCTAAAGTTGTTAGTGGAACTTTTTTTTAGTAAATAAGGCCGAAATCGTTTTTAAGTTTTTTTTGGCAAACCGGAGACCTTCAGACTTGAAAATGTTTATGAGTTTTGGCGTTAGCTCTTCAATGTAAGGTAAAGTTCTATATGTTAATAATGTTGGGTGAGTAGAGGACTCTTCATTGTTCGTGGCAATGTTGGTGGCTATGTTGTCGACATTAGGGTTTATATCTATTTGTGTTGATACACTAACATTTTGTTGTTCAGAGTTAAATGAAATATTGTTTATTAATTTTACTGGATATGAATTTTCCTTAGGATTTTTCTCAATTCCCTCAAGTCGGTGGGACGAATGTAACTCTGTATTTTAAAGCGGTAATTAAGTTTATTTCCATGTTTGCAGGATGGTATGAATGGTAGCTTATGAACCTATTGCTACATATTGGTTTTCTATACCATTTGGTGCGGAGAATATTATCATTCTCTCTGCAAACCCTCATGTCGAGGGAAGAAATACTATGTAATTCTTCCTTTTCAGCAGTAAACTGTAAGTTAATGTCGTAACTGTTAAAATAGAAAAGCGCTTCATCCACTCTGTCTGCGGGTACAGCAAGAATCAGATCAGACTATTCAAGAATTTGACCAGGTCATTGGCATATATGAGGAAAAATTAGGGGCCAAGTATTGAGCCTTGAGGAACGCCCTGCTCAATGGTTACTGACTGACTGACTGTTTTTCGAATCACTACTTTCTGGGTCCTGCCATGTAGATATGACTTCATCAGTTTCAAGGCAGTACCTCTCACGCCATATCGTTCCATTTTTTGGAGTAGAAGCATGTGATTTACGTTATCGAAAGCTCTGGAAAAGTCTATGAACAATTCACAGATGTTTAGTTTGCCATCGAGAGCATTCATGACATGTTCATGTTTAGGAGCATACTTATTGAGACTAGGAAGGTTTATTTTATTTTTTACTTTTCAGTTTCGTATTTCCTCGGTTTAATTTTTTGTTAAGAAGTTTTCATTTTTCAATTTTCTGTGGCTGAAATCTACTAATTACTACCTACTTGTTTTTTGATTACTTCCAAAATACTTACTTACCCACCTTACTTCAACTATTACCAGTTGAATAATATGATACTTTTACTATTTGTTGTAATATAAATTATTTTTATTGTTCTGGTTAGTTCATTTCATTACTTTGAATATCATTCCATCCTCTTATAGAATATAATGATTGTGACGGATGTAGGAGAACAAAAATAATGACAATAGAGATCTGTCATTGTCAACTACATATGTGTGTCAATGTTCACAAGTGCAGAATCAATTATCCCCTACTTTTCTACCCGTAAGGGTGGATTATTCCATTCGAAATCCAAATATGAGGTATACCCTATCCATCAAAAAAAGAATCATCCAAATCGAAGAACCCAGTACAAAGTTATGCCTGATAGAATCGGTTAACGGACCAGAATTCAGAGGGTGAGTGATCAATATCCTTTATTTTGCTACCCTTAGGGGTGGATTTCATCTTTTAAATTCAAATGTGACCAACTTCGAAGTAAACCCTATCCATTATCGGAATCGGAAGTCTCAGTAAAAAGTTATGCGTGCTCATACATACAAAAAAATATACGCGTCGACTAGAAAACCTCCTCCTTTCTGGTTTCGTCAGTTGAAAAATAGTTTTTATTCCATTCCAACACCTCGAAAATATTCCAGGTGCGACTTCGGCCACTGGGAACGTACTTACTGCTTATCTTTTACAATTTGCCAGAATAAATTGTTTTTATGTAAGTACTTTTCAAACCATTGTTATGTATTTATTTTCTTTTTATCTTTATATGTTTTGTACTTACTTGTAGATGGTAATTTGTATCACTTCAAATTTTTTCTCTCCGTTGAGAAACAAATGACCTGCTATGAATATGCATATGTATGTGATATAGTCAAATAAACTATCTATCTATCAAAAGATTCCTTCCTCTGGTTGAAAACACCAGAGGTTGGGCAAGGTTCTTGATTGGGAAAAGGCTACTCACCGGTATTGGTGTTTAGCCCTGGTGGTTGAAATAAGTTAACACACACTGGGGCAACAGACCCTTGTAGTTGGCAAAAAAAAATAAATAGCTATATACTTCACCTACTATTATTTTTTAATGTACCACTACCCCCTACGTAATAAAACAAACAAGATTGGTTATCATTCCTACTCCTCTCATTGCCACAGTCAAAAGAAGTTAGTTACCTGCGAAGACTATACTTGCATTATCATTGCGTAGATTTCAACCTGTTTTTGTGCTGTGTTTGATCTGTATTCTGATATTTTTTTCAATCTTTCGCATTGTACCTTTCAAGCTCACGTATTTATCAACATTCAAATGAATATAGAATTGCAGAAAAGTTTATGAAATCTTAAAATAATAGTGTTAAGTGAAATGAACATTAAATGTTGAATTTTTTTATTATTCTCAGAAACATTAAGTTGTGTTCCAAGGCACTCCAAGTTTCAGTTTTCGATTTTTTATAATAAATGTTGTTTATACTTTTCAGAATCGTCTAATTTTTGTGCACTTAATTGCACTTTTCGAAGTTAGCGACTAAAACATAACAGTGGTTTTTTCGATTGTAAGCCTATATAGAAAAACTACGGCGGAGGTGAAAAGAATTGAATGACATCCAATTCAATCTGTCATTTGAACCTAACCTAAAAATAAAAAAAATCCCTAAGAAGTATCCTAATTAAGCTTGAAAAATTTTTTTTTTACAGAACACGGCAGCGAAAGCTTATTAATTGTCTCGTACACATTCAACTTCCACGGCTAGCGCCTCGGCAGAGAAATATACGTGGTGTATGATATAATGTTCTCATACAGGGTGACTCAGAAGTACTTTGACAAACTTCAGGAGGTAATTCCTAATAATGTTTTAATATGAATTGTCCAAATAAATATATGTCCGGAAACGCTTCGTTTCCAAGATACAGGGTGTTAAAGTTTTATTTTCATTTTCGTTTTTTTTAATAACTTTCGAAATACTGATCTTAATCAAACGAAAATTGGTATTGAGAAGTTTTTTGCGGTGCCGAATTCGAACCTGATATTATTATTGCTCTTACTGGTAGGGGGCGCCACCTAGACGTCTTTTTCTTTTTTGAAGATTCATAACTTTTTTAAGCGTACTTCTAGCACATTTTTCAGTAAAAAAATCAATTCCTCTATCATATCTACGTAAAAAAGCTACCCTTGTTGCTATGAGCAACCGTTTTCTAGATATTCGTATTTGAAAATTTCAAGTCGATTATTTGATAATCGATGCGTGTTGAAGTTATTACCATCATTCTGAATTTTTCACAAGAATGCTCAGGAAATGAATTTGACGTTTATGTAAGTAGTTTTGTTTTTTTGTAGGGGGCACCACCTTTTCTATTCATTTTTACTCGTTTGAAATAGTTATTTTTGTATCAAGGGTGCAAAATCTGTATTTGTTTTAATAAAATTTGCAAGAAATATCAACATTTCATTTCAAGAAATTTTGAATATGTAGAATAAAATAAAATAAAGGAAACTAAATTGTATTCAAATGAATTATTCAAAGTGTCCACCTTCAGCGAAGCACTCAGTCTTCTAGTCATTAAATCTCGTACCCTTTCAAACATTATTGGTGTGTTTCTTATTGCTTAACAGGCGTCTACTATTCGGTTTCTTAGATCTTCCTCGTTCGCTACTAGAGTTTTATGAACAAGTGATTTCAAATGTCCCAAAAAATAAAAATCTAGCGGGTGTAGATCTGGGGATTTTGGTGCCCACGCCTGGTTAGGTTCTTTTACACTCCTACCGATCCATCGATTTGGATAGACAGTGTTAAGGAATTCCCTGGCTACAACGCTAAAATGATCCCGAGCCCCATCATGCATAAACCACATGCGGAAACGAATTTCTAATGGTACAATCTGAAGTAGTCCCGGTGATTCATTTTCTAAAAAGTCCCTGTAAGTTGCGCCATTCAGTCGGAACGGAAGGAAGAAAGGACCTATCAAGTAATTATCAATTATTGCCGCCCATACATTTACAGAAAATTGATACCGATAATGTCTATCACTAACTGCGTGCGGATTTTCCAGATCCTAAACATGGTTGTTATGAATGTTTGTGATAGCATTTCGGGAGAAGTTTGCCTCGTCCGTTAAGAGTAATATCTTGAAAATTGAGGATTTCTAGCCAATTTTCTCAAAAACCACTGACACATAGTTATGCGTTGGGGAAAGTCTCGTGGCAAAAGAGCTTGTACCCTTTGAATATGGTATGGATAAAATTGTTGATAGTGGATAATTCTCCAAACTCCAATTCTGGAGTTTGGACTGCTCGTGGTCTTCCAATAATATCAGCTGCCCTCTTAAAGCTACCTGTTTCTGCCAAAAGACGGTGGAGACTGGTGAATGTTGGAGCTGAAGGCAGTACTCGATTAGGAGATCGCTGCTGGTAAATAAGTCTTGCTTCGCGCGCATTGCCATCCGCAAGGCCTTAAACGAAATGCATATCGGCTAAATGAGCATTATTGTTCAAATAATACATTTTTCAAAATTAGTGTTTTAAAACTTACAGAAACTTCAACAAAACAACAAAACGTTTAACTGTCACATAATATGTAATTACCAAAACTACTTACCTAAACGTCAAATTCATTTCCTAAGCATTCTTGTGGAAAAGGCAAAATAATGGTAATAACTTCAACACGATCGATTATCAAATAATCGACTTGAAATTTTCAAGTCAAATAATTAGAAAACGATTGCTTAGCGACTTGCAGTATGATAGAATTTATTTTACTGAAAATGTGCTAGAAGTACCTAAAAATATGACCTCAAAAGAAAGAGACTGAGTGCGCTACAGTAAAGCAATAATAACATAGTTGAATTCGACACCTCAAAAAACCTCTCAATATCAATTTTCGTTCAATTAAAATCAGTATTTTAAAAGTTATAAAAATACGAAAATGAAAATGAAACTTCAACACCCTATATCTTGGAAACTAAGCGTTTCCGGACATAAATTTATTTCGACAATTCATATTAGAATATTCTGAGAAATCACCTCCTGAAGTTTGTCAAAGTACTTTTGAATCACCCTGTATATCAATTTAATTTATTTTTATTTTATTTCAGGAACTACGTTCATAATCATCAAGAAGGAGACTTCTTGATATTATGAGAAGTTTTGTAAACAGTCAAATTGATCAGCAATTCAATTGTTTGGGAGGACAGGTCAAGAAACGAACAAAATGTAATGAAGGGTTCAAATAAAATTTGTCATTTTCAAAAGTACAATTTTGGAAATATTTGAAATGGCGGATATCTAATATCATTTCGAACCAGAGAAGAAATAACAAAATGAAGAAGGAGGCTGTAATAAAAGACAGAAGTGTGTAATACATCAATAATTTCATTGAAAATAAAGAACTACTCCTTTCTCAAGTCAGCTGACTACAAATACATATACCATAGGTGTATGTTAGTAGAGTATCGATAGAAAAACAACCACTTTCCTGACGAATTACATCCGATGGATAATCATGCAAAGTTCCACATGGTTTGCAAATGTTTGTTGCGAAATGAATTAATATTCACTCGGTTTGTCCACCTGTAGACCAGTCCCAGGGTATTTGTTCCTCATCAGTACAGGGCAGGTCAAGCAGACAATGAATAATGTCTACGAACCCCGAAAGAAACAATCAAAATCCATCCACTTCCGACCCTGTTATCACGAGCAAGCGGAAGTCACAGAAGAGAAAATTGCAACACCTTCTTAAAGAAGCAGTAAATTTGTGGAAATCACGTCCCGTCCAGCTCCTTAGCCATGGGGATATTGATGGTGCAGCTGATAATAGTGGAGACCATAATGAAAATAAATATGTCTCATGACATTCTGAAGACGATGAAATATGTTGAAAATTATCATAGCTCTCCTAAATCAAGTTATTATAATATTATGTTTTTTGAAGTAAATAAACACTCAAGACGGCACATAAGTATTTTCTTCTGCACTACCAACACCTCTTCAGAGCAATATTCAACTTGGGAATTAATTTATAGAGTTTATGATTTATTACCAACTTTGAGGGCCTGTTGCGACGTCGAATAATAATTTAACAAACAACACCTGATTGATTTGTTGAAAATATAAACAGTTAGGGTCTTTCCAGAATATCTATCAGATGTAGTTCAATGTCCAGCGTGGCTTTAGCCGGGAAAGTAGTTGTTTTCGCATTAGCCATTCACAAAAATTAACTTCATTTATCGTGGATTTTTCAATTCACAGAAAAATATTTCTATTCAATATTCAATTGAGAATGTTTCCGTTTTCAACACCTGATTATTGAAGGGCTGAAAATGTTCATGAAATGAGGGTGTTTCTATAAAAAGCAATAAAATGAGATAGCATGGCCCATAGAAAAAAACGAACAATAGCTATTGATATAACGAGATTATTATGCGATGTATAATAGTCGAGGACATTGCTAGGTGACGAGGCGACAGCCGAGTCACCCGCAATGTCCGAGACGGTGTTAAATCGCTAATAATCGAGTTACATTCAAAGCTTTATCGTATCATTGACAACGACGATGCGAAAATAAAAGCAACAAGGTTTTATGTCATTTTATTTTGGCATTTCAAGAAGTCATCATTACAATCATGCAAGATTTTGATATTCCTGACGATATATTAGCTGCAGCCAACACTATAAGGTTGAACCTGCTTCCGGACAAATCTAAAATCCATTATGAAAAAGAATATCGACAGTTTTGTGAGTGGCGAAACAAAGTACATGTATCGTGGACGCTAAAGGCAAAAGTGTATCCATCAAATTTGAAAACTGTAAAAATATTGTTTTACATGTTCATGAAAACTAGTTCTAATATTATTTGGTATCTAACGTATTATGATTTCGTAACTAACGTATTAAATTATGGTAACTAATGTATTATGAGTAACTGAGGTTTTATGTAGGTTTTGGTACGTTTATGATGTTTATCGTATCATTGAAGATTAATACATTTTTATATGAAATCTGTATTAATAATTATCAACATCATAAACGTACCGAAACCTACATAAAACCTTAGATACTCATAATACATTAGTTACCATAATTTAATACGTTAGTTACGAGAGCATAATACGTTAGATACCAAATAATATCAGAACTAGTTTTCATGAACATGTAAAACAATATTTTGACAGTTTTCAAGTTTGATGGATACACCTTTGCCTTTAGCGTCCACGATCATCAGTTACAAAACTGCCGATATTCTTTTTCATAATGGATTTTAGATTTGTCCGGAATATCGAAATCTTGCATGATTTTAAAGATGACATTTTGAAATGCCAAAATGAAATGACATAAAACCTTGTTGCTTTTATTTTCGGATCGCCGTGTCAATGATACGATAAAGCTTTGAATGTGACTCGATCATTAGCGTTTTAACACCGTCTCGGACATTGCGGGTGACTCGGCTGTCGCCTCGTCACCTAGCAATGTCCTCGACTATTATAAATCGCATAATAATATCTTTTTTTTATTGGTGCCCCTTTTTACCCATTTAAAGCACGCCTCAGCGTGTTTAAATCGAACTTTAAAAAACGCGCGTTTTTTAAAGGTAACCATGACAACATCAACAAATCGAGAAACGTGAAGTCTAAATGACAAATTTCTGATTATTGATCTGACAGGAGTACCTTGTAACGTCACATAAAATATTACTCACAATTCGGTCATTTATATGTGCTCCTCCATCCATTTGATGAACTTTTCATATTCTTTTTTATATATATCACTGGATTTCCGCGTATTTACCGCGATTCTGCCTCACTATTCAAAAAATCGATATTAGAATCATTCATTTTTGAGCTCTGGTGACAACAAATATTGATCTTTGGTAACAAATTGCAAATGAATGTTTTTCTCATTTCCATGACAACGAAAGGTATACTGATGTCATATCACGAATTCAACCTTCTTGCATTATTAGTTCTTAGTTCTATTTTTTGTAGTAATAATACCAGTATATATAATTTCAAAGTGCACCAATAAAAAAAAATAACGTAAATTATTCGTGGATAACTGGTCTTAAAAACACTTGCTCTATTTCGAGCACTCCGGCTGCGCCGTCGTGCTCGAAAAATCGCGCGTGTTTTAAAGCCCTTTTTATCCACTTATACTTTAATATACTATTATATTAAGAGCTATGATAATTATTAATAAAGATTTCATATAAAAATGTCTCAATCTTCAATGATACGATAAACACATTGATGTATTTCTGGAAAAAATATACTCACGAGTACTTCAGTGGTTGAGGTGAATATCATCAAACGTTCGCCGAAAATAGTGATAACATACCCGTTTTCTGTAATGGCGAACCAGAGGGCTACTAAAAAGCTCATCATCACAAATGCAATGACAAAAATCACATAAAGCATAGCAAAATAGCCGAATGAATCATTCAAATCATCAATGATGTTCGTGAGAAAATTGTAAAGCTTGGATATATTCCTCAGTTCCCGAATGGTGCTAGGTTTAACTTGGAATATTTTCACTTTATATCCCCTAGAAATAATTTTTGTGACATGTGAATTCTCGAAAAAGTTTCCTAGCGATTTGTTCATAGTTTTGAACCGATCCAGAATTTCTATCGTGATCCAAAAATACAAGAATATTGCCATATTCAATTGGAAGTAATGGAAGTCTTGTGCATAGAAGAATCTGGAATATGGATTTTCTAAGGAATCCATTTGTCTCATGAAGATGTATAATGTTGTGTGGGAACTGCTGAGGACGAAAACAAGCCAGAACCATTTTTTCATCCTGTTGCAGGGTACCGAAGTTATTCCATCGAATTCATCGACTGAGTTGAAAATGTGCCTTATTTTTCTTGGATGAATGAGAACACATTGAATGGTAGTCACAATACTGGCTAGAACTGCGAATGAATCCTTGACAATTTCTATCACTCGGACCGTCACGTAATCATCAGGGGTGTCCATCACGAAAAATTTTCCATAGATACAATAAATCGATCCACCGATCATGATCAAAAATGAAATTAAAACGTATACTTGAAAAAAACGATTTTTGTTAGTTAAGGGAGCTATAAACAATATATTACACAATTTCATATAGTGATTCAAGTATGCCATATTAGAGTACATCATGATTGGAATGATGCGTGAGGAAAACTGAGTCACAACTTTCCTTTCGTACATATAACAGCGGCGCATACTTTCGATCGCCATTCAATCCAATATAGAAAATTGATGAAACTGGTCTATCATCCGTGAAGCAGATTGATGGCTATAACTGGGACCCATTTGTAGCATAGCAATTCCACCTTTGTAATACTATAGTATAATCTGTTCACTTGAAAGAAATTATAATCACAGGTCGGCGATAAAAAAAATGTCTGTATAATTTTAGATGAAACATATGGATTTGGCTCTACTGATTCCGGATATAATGTAGCAAAACATATATTTATTTCAGCTAATGAAATATCGTGGATGCATCTGTTCAACAACAAAGGCCACGTTATAAAATGTGTGACGGAAATCATGAAAGAGTCAAAAGTCTCGGTTTTAAGGAGCTGAGATTTTATGGTTTCCTAGAATACATAAGCGACAAGCTGGGACGTAATAACCTACGTCGCACATCCAAAGCTTGTCTTTGAAAAGGTTTTTCATTAATTATTTCATTTTGTGCTTTTTAGTAAGTACGCCTTTTTCCCTTGGATGCTGGTCTCGTCGCCAGCTGCACCTCAGCCTCTTGGGCTCTTTGTGTTTTCCGGTTTTTGTTTTACAGCACCCACTCCGTAACTCTGGTCCCCTGAAACAGTCTGTACATATTCTCCACCGGTTGGCTACTGTATTCTTCGGGGGTTAGCCTTGGCTGTCCGAATATTGCTTGAATTTTGCGGCCGAGTGCCTCGCAATCTGACAATATATGTTTGGCCGTTTCTGTCCCTTTGCCACCTTATCTTCAGGACAGTTCTCTGTTGTACTGCCCTATTTTGTGCAGGTGTCCTCTCATTGGGCTATGACCAGTGAAAAGGCCCGTTATTGTCCTGACTTGGTTCCTACTCATCTTTAGTAGTCCTTCAGTTCTTCGTTCCGACGGTTCTATAATATATGTTTTCTCGTGGTGCATGAGAGTGTCTTCCTTCCAGCGCTCTCTTTGTTCTCGTTTGACCCAGTTCCGTATGCAGCCTCAGATGGCAGATTTTGTCACTTCGAGTGCAGGCTCTGGGCCAATATATGGAGTTGATGAGCTATTCCTAGCTAGTTCATCAGCTTTTTCATTGCCCTGGAACATCAGAGATATTTTGTTGTATTCTGCGGAGGCACTGAGTTCTACTCGGCATTCCCATACCAATCTTGATATCACTTTTCAGTGAGAGCCTTCAGTGATGTCTGGCTGTCTGTGCAAATTTTGATCCGTATGTTGCGCACTTCCCCCATGTTGTTTTCTCTCACACATTGCAAGATTGCGTACATTTCCGCTCGGAATACTGTTGGCCACCAATAGCAAACCTGGATAGAGGATCTGGGTGTATCAGATCCTCTATCCAGGTTTGCTATTGGTGGTGTCGTCTGTCGATTCCCTTTGGTATTGTATTGTCACAAAGCAATCATAATTCCAGTTCATTATTCAAAATATTAAACAACAAAAAATAGGCCGACAACGCAAAACATTTGTGCACATTTTGAGCGACCTAGAAAGCCCAAATTAAAATATAACAAAGTAGAATTGCTGAATTTCTAACCTCGATCCCTTTGATGGATAAAAACAATTGGGTTTCGAGGCACGGGGAAAAACGAAGATGAGTTAGTGGTTGTCAGGCCTGGGTGTGGGTTACAAGTCGAGAGTCGGGAAGTGACCTCCCCTGAGAGAAAGAGCTGGAAGCCAACGAAGTGTAGAAATGTAGTTTCTATTTTTGAACTGCCGTTCTGACAGCGTCGTAAGTATATTTTTGTATATATTTCTTATTGTAATAAATATTGATTGTTTGTCTTTCGATTCTGACTTCATAATTTGGTTATCACAAAATCCCTCTGAGCTACCAACCCCCTTTAAGGCCCTTTAGGCAATACACCTATGACAGTATGATCACCTCGACGTTCATTTCGAAAAGTATCTAGAAGTTGTCTGGTCCGTTGGCTTCATTTCAAGAATGTTGCCTCCCACTATTTTCTTTATCTTGTTGTGGGACGATCTGTTGCTCGTATTTTTCAGCCTTAGACGTCTCATTCCTGTCTCACTCATGATTGTTATGTCAATCGGTGGAAGGTCTCGTAGTGCTTCCATGGCTGCTGTTGGTGTTGTTTTCATTACCCCCGTTATGCTGAGACAGGCAAGTTTTTGTACCTTGCTCAACTAGCCGCGGCTATTTTTTGGGTTATATTTGTTCACCATACCAAACATGCATAGGTAATCATGGATTTCACCACAGTATTGTATGTCCAATACACCATTTTGGGACTCCCCATGTTTTTCCGTGTGCTCATCTGGCTACCGTAGGTGTCACCTCAGCTTTCTTTTTTTCTTCTGCCAGTTGTTGGTTTGATGTTAACTTGGAGTCTAGGACTACCTCGAGATATTCAACTTTCCCCGACAGCTGGTTGTTGGTCCCTTGGAGGGTTAGAGATCCCAGGCCCTCTAGTTTCCTCCTTGAAAGCTTCTATGGGCTGATATGTTAACCCTCTTCATTTATTCATCTACTGACCAGATTAAGAGAAAAATTGCATAATCTCCCTAACGGTGGTGTTGAATTTCCCTTGGACTATGATGACTATGTCGTGTGCGTACCCAAGTGTTTTTTGTCCATTCCTTTCTGGTGATTAGCAGGTCTTCCACCACCAGATTCCAGAGCAGTACGCCTTGATCTATGCTTCTTTGTTAATGCATCGTCATTATGAGGCCTTTTTGCTGTGAGTTCTGAGCTATCTAGTTCTTCAATGAGGAGACCATCTAAAGTTTAACTTGTCCACCATCCTGGAGCTGCCATCTTCAATTTATGAATTTTGACAAAACATTCATAATCTGCCACCCCAAAAATTTCCACATACCAATTTTGAGTAGAATCGGACCATAATCACAGATATCGTCCGCCGTCTTGAAGCCGACATTTTGATTTGATCAATTTTGACAGAAAAATCACAATATTCGACTCCGAAAACCCCCACATACCAATTTTGAATCAAATCGGACTATAATTACAAAACTCGTCCACCATCTTGAATTTGTTAATTTTATATGAAAATTCATAGTCTCGGAGCCCATGAAACTTGCACATACCAATTTTGAATAGAATCGGACCATAATCACAGAGATCGTCGGCCATCTTGGAGCCGCCATTCTAATATTATGAATTTTGAATCTTGGTCCTTAAAAACCCCCACATACCAATTTTGAGTCGAATCGGACCATAAACACAAATCTCGTCCGCTACCTTAGAGCCGCCGAAAGCGGGGCCTTCTTACAGATAGCAAGAACAAAAGTGTACATAAAAACATTACTCACCTACGTTAATGTATGGTAATATTTTGACACTTAGGCCCGATTTCACCAACCTCTTTGAACGCGTTTTGTTCAAATTGAATTTAGATTAAGCTTTTTTACTCGTCATATTGGATTTCACCAGGAACTATGAACCGGGTGAATTTGGCCAGTTACGAAGTTAGTTACTTCAGTAAGGTTAGGACAGTTTTTCGTTTTATATATTTGTTTGTTCTGTGGTGAAAATTTAAATTTGTAAATATGCGAGAGCGTATTTATTAGATTTCGAGGGCAGTGATAGTGAAGATGATTACGTCATTCGTCGAGTTCGCTGGATAAGAGACTACGTTTTGGCACACTAAAAAAACTGTATTCACCTAGAATATCCCTCCGACAGGTGAATAAAGCATATCCATTCATCTATTATCATATCGCTTTCAATATATAGGACCAGTTTGTTTGGAAACAGATATTTTATCATATGACATACATACACAGTGTGCAAGAAATTATTTTCAGACATATTCTTTTTCTACTTAAATATTCCTTAGTGTAGGTATTTGAATGATCAGTACCTACATAATGAAAAAATGAATTCCTCGAAACTTGAATGTATATTGTTGAAAACTTTTTTTATTCTAGCACACTAGCACAAAATACATTCTGTATATTGTTTATGTTAAATTAACGTTAAATTGCAATTTTTTTTGAGAGAATGGATTTTCCAATTGAGTTGGATGAGGCCGTAGCGCGTTACGAACTCACCATCAAGAATGCTTTGGAGGATTCCTCTCGCAGAGAACCGGCTCCTAAGTTTCACGATGAATTTCCTCGACGTATTAAAGATCTTATTCGTGAGCGAAATCGAGCGAAGAGGGCTTATCAAAGGAGTCTGTTCCCTGTGGACAGAATCCGAGCTAACGAACTGAAAAGGGAGGTTAGAGAAAACATATCAGAATTCAGGAATGAGAGATTTGGCACAACACTTCGAAATTTAGAGAATAATGATCAACTTTGGAAACTTCATCGAAATTTAAAAACAAAAAAATCTGATTTTCCCCCTATTCATGGTGAGGCCGGTATGTGCTATGACCCTGAGTCCAAAGCTCAAGCTTTTGCAGACTCGATGGAAAGGCAATTTAGATTGAATGAGCATCCAGATGATGATCTGGATCGAGAACTTTTGCTGGAAGATCGGGTTCGTAGTACTCTAAGAGAACCCAATCATGATGTCATTCGTTCGGCTTCGATGGATGAACTCAAGGCACATATTGAAGGAGTAAATCCCAAAAAAGCACCTGGTTATGACGGAATTACTAATCGTATGATTAAATATTTTCCGGACAACCAGGTGCAGTCACTTCTAAATATAATCAATAATTCTCTACGCCTTGAAAGATTCCCTCGAAGGTGGAAGCATGCCATCGTAGTTATGATTCCAAAGGAGGGACAAAATCCGACCTTCCCGCAAAATTATAGACCTATCAGTCTGCTTTGCAGTTCAGCTAAGTTGGCTGAAAAAGTCGTTCTAGAAAGGCTTGACGAAGAAGTGGAGGACAGAAATGTCCTACCGAATGAGCAGTTTGGCTTTAGGCGTGCTCATTCCACCGAGCTTCAGGATCTGAGGCTGGTGGAAGACGCCAAAACATATTTGAATGTCAATAACAGTGCCCATATAATACTGTTAGATATCAGTAAAGCTTTTGATAGAGTTTGGCATGAGGGCTTACTCTCCAAACTCATTGACTTCCACCTGTCACGGAGCCTGGTGAAGTGGATCAAGTCGTTCCTCATGGGTAGGACATTTCAGATAAAGGTCGGCAATTCTCTCTCGGGTTCGAGAGAAATTGAGGCCGGTGTTTCTCAGGGGGCAGTGTTGTCTCCATTATTATACGCCCTCTATACATCCGATATTCCAAGGAGTGAACACGTGAAGATATCCCTATTCGCTGATGATATGGCTTTGCTTTCCTCTTCAGCCAACCACTTGATGGGTGTCGTTTACTTGCAGAATGCATTAAACGACCTCCAGCAGTGGTACCTGGAGTGGAAGTTAAAGTTGAATCCTGACAAATCCTGATTAACGACAAAATTGCGAAGAAGATCTGCACATTGTATCCACTCATCAACAGGAAGAGTAAACTCTCCCTGAAAAACAAAGTTCTGATTTATAAAATGATGTTCAGACCTGTCATTTTGTACGCCTCAGCCGCCTGGGGCCAAACCTGCAAGACTAGCATTCGCGTCCTGGAACGGGCGCAAATGGAAGTCCTGCGTATGATAACGAATGCTCCGTGGTATGTGCGGAACGATCGGATCCTCGAAGACTTGAACCTGCCTTCCATCAGGAGTATTATCAGAGACCGCAACCGGAAAGTTTTCAATTGCGCAATAACCCATGAGAACCCCCTCGTGAGGGAAACCACTGATTATAACATAGACGACCCCTCACGCTTTAAACGTCCCAGAGTGATGGGCTACTTACCAATCCATACTGGGTAGTGAAAGCTGCACCCTCTATAGAAATTAACATTTTTCCAAATTCAGATTCAAACTTCTCTTCTCGGCCATCTTTGGGAACCATCATCATGGAAAGTGCTAGAGACCGGTCTCTTGTCCTTATCCAGTCAAAATTCTAAATTCGTGAATGGCTGTTGCCCACTTATTTGATGTCCAAAGAGTAAGAGCCTTCAGGTTACACTCGACTTTAGTAACAGTGATATGAGATCATGAACAAATTATCCTAATCTGAAATTCATTTCCAGCATTGTTATTGGAGTTATAATACAGGTATAATAAAAAATAGCATATGATACACTTGTATAAGTGCCTTCAAAGCACTTGCAAACTCGTTGCGCGTGTTCTTAAGGCTCACTCATACACCTGTATCATAATATACTATTCTGTTTTGAATTTTTCATGACGAAAATTATTTGTTTCATAATTTTCCTCACTTTCTTCCTATCCATTGGTGGAATAAAATAATACTTTTTACATTTCAGACATTATTTTGTTCAAAGTAGGCATTATTTTTTTCAAGTAAACCGATTGTATGATTCTTCTGATGGCAGCCTCTTCATCCTCATTCATTACAGTTTCTTTTCTTCCTGTACATCCCTTTGGTGACCTGATGGGGACGCGTTTATCCTCGTGCACAAGTAGATATATTGTTGACTTGCCGACTCCAGTCATATTTGAACATATTTCAACTATTTTTGTAACTCGGGATGTTGAGTGTTGGTGGCGAACAGCGTCGAATACATTGAGAATAATAATTTTTTCATTTTTAGAAAGCGCGCTTTTACTATTCCGTTTCTCAGCAACAAATTCAGAAACACTAGCCATTTTCAAGAACGAACTTTTCCAACAACTGCCGGAAAGTAACTGAACATTTCAAATTTTTGAAACACTGAGGCACAGTTAAGTGAACTACCTGTGCCTCTACCTGAGCTTATAATCGTTTTCCTAAAAAAACTCCATTTGTTATCCATTATCGCAGTGACGGATTTATATCTACATATATTTTTTTTAAACTTCCGAAGTAAGGAAACGATAATTAGGTAGGTGAGTGTAAATTTATTATTTTATTGTACCTGGAACAGGAAATTACAGAGCATACTTGCGCATACTCAAGCTTTGTTTGGGGCTTATCATATTAAGTCACTGAGCTGGTAGGATATATCTTTGAACCAACTTCACAGGGTCATTGGTTATATTTGGACCAATAGGGAAGTTGTAGCATTCTTTCTGAACCGCCAGGAAATGTAAATAGAATAAAATAATTAATAAAAAAACCTTTTTAAAGACAAGCTTTCATTCAAATGTGCTAAAAAGTAAAAAATAATAGCTTTGGATGTGAGACGTGAGTTATTCCGTGAGTTATTCCGTGAGTTATAGATTCAAAAGCTTGTCGCGCAAAGTTTTCAGTCCGAATACAGAAGCGACAAGCTTTTGAATAATCTACGTCGCACATCCAAAGCTATTATTTTTTAATTTTTAGCGCATTTAAATAAAAGCTTGTCTTCAGAAAGGTTTTTTTACTAATCATTTTATTTTGTGCTTTTTAGTGAGTACACCTAAATCTATGCATTTTTGTTAATGCATAGTCATTATGAGGCCTTTGTCCTGTAAGTTCTGAGTTATCCAGTTCTTCAATAAAGAGACCATCTGAAGATTAACTCCTACACCATCTTCAATTTATGAATTCTAACAAAAAAACAACAATCTTCGCCCAAATTCAAAATTTTTGGGGGGAAAAAACCCCCGACATACCTTTTTGGAATAGAAACTTTATTATCACAACCTTGGACCCGCCATCTTGAATTCATAATTTTTGGGAAAAAAAATTTCAGTTTTTCCCCCAAAACCCCCCAAACCCCCCTTTTTTTTAATAGAATGGGCCCTTTTAATTAAAAAACTTTTTCCCGCCATTTTTAGGCCATCAATTTTAAAAAAATTTTTAAAAAAAAAAAACATAATCCCCGCCCCAAAAACCCCCCCACTAAAAATTTTTGGTCAAATCGCCCAAAAAAACCCCAAACCCTGTCCGCCATTTTGAATTCGTTTTTAAAAAAGGGAAAATTCAAATCCCCCGAAAAGCTCCACAAAAAAAATTTTTTGATCAACGGATCTTTAAACACAAATATCTTCGCCATCTTAGACCCGCCTTTCAAAAAATTTGGGGAATTTTTGAAAAAAATTTTAAATCCCCCCCCCCAAAAAAACCCCCAAATCAAATTTTTTGGTGAATCGGACCATAAATAAAACTCGTTCCCCATTTTAGAGCCAATTTTTTTTTAAAAATTCCATAATGTTTTTCACGGGCCCTTTTTAAAAAAACCCCCGCCAAATTTCACGTTATTCGGGGCTGGAAGTGGATCAAATTCAATTTCAAGATTTGATGACAAACATCGGGACAGGTGGGAAAATAAATAAAAACCCCAAAAATTTTTTTTTTTGCCCAAATTTAGTAATTTCTTTATTTAATGTTAGTAAAATTTTAAAAATTCAATTTCAAATTTTTTCAAATTTAATTCAAGTCGTCCCGGGGAAGGCAAAAAAATAGCCGGGAAACCCGATGAATTTCCCAAAAAGGGTTTTTAAAAAAAGTTTTTTTCCCCTGATCCCCCAAAACTTTTTTATTTTCCTTTTTGTAGGAAATTTTAATCACAATATTATATATTTTATATTTTTTATTTTTATATTTTAATATTTTATTTTAATAATATATATATATATATATATATATATATATATTTTATATATAAATTATTTATATATTAATTATTTTATTAAATTATAATATATATTATATTTTTTTTTAAAAATATATTTTTAAAATATTTAAAATTTTAAAAAATATATATTATATTATATACCGGCCTCACCATGAATGGGGAAAATCAGATTTTTTGTTTTTTAAATTTCGATGAAGTTTCCAAAGTTGATCATTATTCTCTAAATTTCGAAGTGTTGTCCAAATCTCTCATTCCTGAATTCTGATATGTTTTCTCAACCTCCCTTTTCAGTTCGTTAGCTCGATTCTGTCCACAGGAACAGACTCCTTTGATAAGCCCTCTTCGCTCGATTTCGCTCACGAATAAGATCTTTAATACGTCGAGGAAATTCATCGTGAAACTAGGCCGGTTCTCTGCGAGGAATCCTCCAAAGCATTCTTGATGGTGAGTTCGTAACGCGCTACGGCCTCATCCAACTCAATTGGAAAATCCATTCTCTCAAAAAAAATTGCAATTTAACGTTAATTTAACATAAACAATATACAGAATGTATTTTGTGGTAGTGTGCTAGAATAAAAAAAGTTTTCAACAATATACATTCAAGTTTCGAGGAATTCATTTTTTCATTATGTAGGTACTGATCATTCAAATACCTACACTAAGGAATATTTAAGTAGAAAAAGAATATGTCTGAAAATAATTTCTTGCACACTGTGTATGTATGTCATATGATAAAATATCTGTTTCCAAACAAACTGGTCCTATATATTGAAAGCGATATGATAATAGATGAATGGATATGCTTTATTCACCTGTCGGAGGGATATTCTAGGTGAATACAGTTTTTTTAGTGTGCCAAAACGTAGTCTCTTATCCAGCGAACTCGACGAATGACGTAATCATCTTCACTGTCACTGCCCTCGAAATCTAATAAATACGCTCTCGCATATTTACAAATTTAAATTTTCACCACAAAACAAACAAATATATAAAACGAAAAACTGTCCTAACCTTACTGAAGTAACTAACTTCGTAACTGGCCAAATTCACCCGGTTCATAGTTCCTGGTGAAATCCAATATGACGAGTAAAAAAGCTTAATCTAAATTCAATTTGAACAAAACGCGTTCAAAGAGGTTGGTGAAATCGGGCCTAAGTGTCAAAATATTACCATACATTAACGTAGGTGAGTAATGTTTTTATGTACACTTTTGTTCTTGCTATCTGTAAGAAGGCCCCGCTTTCGGCGGCTCTAAGGTAGCGGACGAGATTTGTGTTTATGGTCCGATTCGACTCAAAATTGGTATGTGGGGGTTTTTAAGGACCAAGATTCAAAATTCATAATATTAGAATGGCGGCTCCAAAATTCCATAATGCATTGTCACGGGACCTATGAACACCTGCCAAATTTCACGTTATTCGGGCAACTGGAAGTGGATCAAATTCAATTTGCAAGATTTGATGACAAACATCGGGACAGGTGAAACTAAATAAACCCAAATATTTTTTCTGTTCCTCATATGTAGTAATTTCATTGATTCTAATGTTAGTAAGTACCTCAATACTATACAATTTCATATTGTTATTCATTATAATTCAAGTCGTCCTGAGGAAGGCAATAAAGATAGCCGAAACCTTGATGAATTTCAAAGAGTTTACTTGAAACAAAGCCCTTTAACCTGACTGCATCTCCACAAGAAATCTACTTCTATATTACCGTTCCAGTCACGAATACTTATCACTATATATATATATATATATATATATATTTATAATTATATATATATATATAATATATTTATATATAATATATATATATATATATATATATATTTGGCTTGTTTTTCTTGGGTTTTAGGTTCGTGGATCTGACTTTCATAAATTAATTACAACTTTGTTCTGGTATAACATCTGTAATTCATAGAAAAATCGAATTAAACGGTTTTCTTCACATAAAGGATTCAATATAAAATTGAACCAGAAAATGGTAGATCTCAGGTGAAAAACAACTACTTTCCTGGCAAATACCACGCAGAACATTGAATGATATTCACCTGAAAATCCATGCATACTTCCATATAATATCAATGGACATTGAATGCAAATGTTTCTTTCTGATAAGCTCGATTATGTTTAATTTATGTCGTGTTCACCTAACAATCCGCATACCGGTTTCAGGCTTCTTGGCCCTCATCAGTACGGAGTAGTCAACCAGCCAAAAGTCCAAAGAACTCTGGCTGAAGTGAGACACAACGTAAACGAACCATCATCGATCTTGTAACACCTATAGGTACGCCGGAAAAGATAAACTTTAACTGGCGGTACCTAGTGACAGAAAGAAACACTCCGAAAATTTCCCACCTCGATAGGTTTCTAAATATAAGATTCCTTCTCAGTAGGATTGGTAAGTCCGTCTAGCATATAGTGAAAGATAAGTGCCATGTGAAGTGGAATGAATAGAAAAATCGAATTAAACGGTTTTCTTCACATAAAGGATTCAATAAAATTGAACCAGAAAATGGTAGATCTCAGGTGAAAACAACTACTTTCCTGGCAAATACACGCAGAACATTGAATGATATTCACCTGAAAATCCATGCATACTTCCATATAATATCAATGGACATTGAATGCAAATGTTTCTTCTGATAAGCTCGATTATGTTTAATTTATGTCGTGTTCACCTAACAATCCGCATACCGGTTTCAGGCTTCTTGGCCCTCATCAGTACGGAGTAGTCAACCAGCCAAAAGTCCAAAGAACTCTGGCTGAAGTGAGACACAACGTAAACGAACCATCATCGATCTTGTAACACCAGAGTTCTTTGGACTTTTGGCTGGTTGACTACTCCGTACTGATGAGGGCCAAGAAGCCTGAAACAGGTATGCGGATTGTTAGGTGAACACGACATAAATTAAACATAATCGAGCTTATCAGAAAGAAACATTTGCATTCAATGTCCATTGATATTATATGGAAGTATGCATGGATTTTCAGGTGAATATCATTCAATGTTCTGCGTGGTATTTGCCAGGAAAGTAGTTGTTTTTCACCTGAGATCTACCATTTTCTGGTTCAATTTTATATTGAATCCTTTATGTGAAGAAAACCGTTTAATTCGATTTTTCTATTCATTCCACTTCACATGGCACTTATCTTTCATCTGTAATTCAGTTTCTACGTTTCGACGGGTAGATCCTCGTCTTCATCAGGATTAAAAACATTACAACTCTACAAGGTAAAAACAATGAGTAATTAAAATTGTACAAATTAAAAACAAATAATAATTACGGTTATTAAAAATGTTAATGCCGTACCTTCAAATATAGTATTCGTTTGGACCTTCTTGGTTTGTTATGGTTTTTCGTTTCATATCCATAATAAGGAAGTGGTCGAGTTGTTCACTTTACGATCTGCTGATATCAATTAGTTGCGCATGTGTAAGGTGGAAATGATTTATGGAGAGATAGTGTTGGGGACATCTGTGGGAAATGTTTCGAATTGCATATTTCATTTGGTTAGGGAGCTATGTTGTTTTCGAGGGATTGTGTGCTCGAAAAAATTTTTTTTTTTTTGTTTTTTTGAAGGTTTTTTGGCAATCGAACTCGTGGGTGGTTGTTTTTTTGTGTTTGTTGAGGGCTGTTGCCGCGTTGTTTGTATATTTGTGTGATTTCATTCTATTTTCCAAATATTGTTTGGATTGGCCAATATAGACTTTGTTACAGTTTGGCTCTTTGCAGGGTATTTTATAGACGGTGTGTGTTTTTTTGTTGTGGGGGATTTCAGGTTTCAAACAAGCCAAAAATATACCCTCAGGTTCAAGAAATCACCAACAACATATATATATATATATTTTTGATTCATCAAGATTGAGGTTCACGTCCTCAAGTAGTTGAAGAACCGCATTATCTGTGCATTTATTCATTGGATTTTTCGAAGAAGTGCGACAATGATTCCAATCTAATTGCATGCAGTTTTGGATACTAAAACTATACTCACAAGTAACTCGGCTATTGACACAAATGGTACCCAAAAAATAGTCGAAATACTTCTGTATCCAGCGACGAAACTACTATAAAAAGTGGTGTACCAAATGGCCACGACGATACCATACATGATAAAAACAATCACAAAAAACACATAAAACAAAACGAAGTAGCCGAATAGTTCGTTCACGTCGTCAAGGATATCGGTGAGGTAATTGTGAAGCATGGATATATTCTTCAGATTTTGAATGGTTCTGGATGTAACTGGAAATATTCTGACTGCATTACCCCTAGAAAGCATTTTTGTAGCGTGCAAATTGTTGAGGATATCTTTCAAAGATTTGTTCAGACATCGGAATCGTTCCAAAATTTCTTTCGTGAACCAAAAATACAAAAAAATTCCCATATTCAGTTGAAAATAATGGAAGTCTTCTCCAATATAGAATGTGGAATTTTCGACCGATAACAAAATTATTTGTTTCATGGAAATATACAACGACGTATTCAAACAGCTGAGGATGAACCCGAACCAGAACCATTTTTTCATTTTATTGTGGAGCACAGGAACTTTGCCATCGAACTCATTTATCGAGGTGAGAATGTGGTTTAGTTTTCTCGGATAAATCAGAACACATCGTGTGATCGCTACGGTGCTAGCTAAAAGCTCGAATGCATTTTTCGTCAGTTCTATCAGTCTTATTGCCACAAATTCACTAGGAGTTTTCATTACAAACAATTTACCGTGGCAACAATATATTGATCCACTCATCATCACCAAAAACGAAATCACAGTATATACTTCAAAACATCGCTTTTTGTTCAGTAATGGAGCTATGAATAATACGCTACATAATTTCAAAGAATAATTCAAGTACGCCATATTGGAGCTCAACATGTTTGCATTGATGTGGAGAAAAGCAGACTGGTCAGTTTTCTTTCGTATCCAACATTAAGGCGCATTCGATTGCCACGTCGTCGTCAGTTCAATTTGGTAGATTAATTTGTAGAAATTTCACCTAGCATTTGATGACAATAACTCTTGATTGATAGAAGTACAGATATACGAAAAAGGTAAGATTAAAGGTAAAGATAAAAGTATAGAAGTATGTCACTCATGTTTAGCCGATACACATAGTTATCACAGATCTCTCGGAACTTTTTGAGTTCAGTTGGAATAAAAGTGAAGACAATTTTAAAGTTTAAACCTATTGAGGAAATTAGTGATACTACCTCATGACACATTGAAAAACATGCGTATTTTGCACCTGAGAGAGACCAATCCCTGATCCTCCAAACACCGCATGTATTAATACAGACAACAAAACACGTCAACAAAAACTATCTCGGCTGAATCACAGCTGATTTGTGGGGGAGAACATACATTACTCCCAACAATACAGAACAAAATTATAGATTTGGGTGAGGTGGTCAAAAACATCAAAGAAGAAATTTCAAAAACTCGCACTGTCATAAAAACTGTATAGAAGCTAGCGAAGCTAGACTTTATTAAAATAGAACAACTCAAAAGCACAGTAACAAAACTTGAAGCAGGCAATATCGAACTTGTAGGAGAAGTAGAATTCCTGAAAAGAGCACAAAACAAAAAAAACATTTTGATATTTGGATTGAATACAAAACGAGAAGAGGTCACAGCGGAAAATCTGTGTAAGGATCTCAAGGACTTGCTTGGTGATGAACTGAAAGATAGCAACTTTGGAGACGTCTATCCATTGGGAAAATCGAAAAACTGCCCAAGAAAAATTAAACCGACGAAATACGGAACTGAAAGTGAAAAATAACCAAGCTCCTAAACTAATGTAAGTAACTAATTTTGAGTCGGCGCCAAACAAACAAGCAAATGGATTAGATAAGGCGTAAAATGATGGCATCGAGTTGCGCGGTGACATTCTGATAAGTTTTTTGAAGTATTAATGATCTTCGTTGATTGTTCGTTTGGCGCCGACTCAAAATTACTCACTTACATTAGTTTAGGAGCTGAGTTATTGAGACTAGGAAGGTTTTTTTATTTTTTACTTTCCTGTTCCGTATTTCGTCAGTTTAATTTTTTGTTAAAAAGTTTTTATTTTCCCATTTTTGTGGCTGGAATCTACTAATTACTACCTACTTGTTTTTTGAATACTTCCAAAATACTTACTTACCCACCTTACTTCAACTATTACCAGTTGAATAATATGATTATCTACTTCTACTATTTGTTGCAATATAAATTATTTTTGTTGTTCTGCTTAGTTTATTTCATAACTTTGTATATCATTCCATCCCCTCATAGAATATAATGATTGTAACGGATGTAGGAGAACAGAAATAATGACATTAGCGATCTGTCATTGTCAACTACATATGTGTGTGCCAATGTTCACAAGTGAAAAATCAATTATTCTCTATTTTTCAACCCGTGAGGGTGTATAATTCCATTCGAAATCCAGATATGATCAACTACGAGGTATACCCTATCTAATGAAAAAAGAATCATCCAAATTAAAGAACCCAGTACAAAGTTATTTCTGATAGAATCGGTTAACGGACCAGAATTCAGAGGGTGAGTGATCAATATCCTTCATTTTGCTACCCCTAGGGATGGATTTCATCTTTTGAATTCAAATGGGATCAACTACAAAGTACACCCTGTCCATTGAAAAAATAATCATCGGAATCGGACGTCTCAGTAAAAAGTAATGCGTGATCATACATAAAAAAATATACGCGTCGACTAGAGAACCTTCTTCTCTTTGGTTTCGTCGGTTAAAAAATTGAATTCAACTCAAATCCCAAGAAGAGAGAAGTCCTGGAAAACCGTAAATAGCTAAAAGGGTAGAATATATCGGTAGCCAACGACTTAACACACAAGCAAAGACAGGTATCTAAAATATTGGGGAAGCACCTCCTCGCCAGACAAAAAGAGAGATATGAGGAATGTTACATAAAAGGAAACATACTTATAGTTGACGGAGTTGTTTACAGAATCGAAGATCTTGAAAAAGAGGAAAACTTGGAACCTAAACAAAACAATGCACCTTCCACTCCTACAGTCGAGACTATAAAGAAAATCGCACCTAAACAACCCAAAGTCCCCAGCACCCCAAAGACTTCCACAACAAAGAAACCAACGCAAATGATTCCAGCACAAAAACTAACACCGGAAAAACCAAGAACACGGTTAGTCAATAAAAACTAGGCGGCGTGATGGCACTTCAGCTATAATGCATTTCTAATTTTCAATCCAATGCCAATACTTTTTTATTCCAACACTTTGTTATACCAATACTTTTTATTCCAATAATTCTGTTCTTATACTCCTCCATCCCGATAGTTTATGTACATTTTGAGGATACCACTCTAATATTATTATACATTTTTCTTTTAACGAAACATGAACCCATACATTACGAATATGAGTTCATTGAAACTTGAAAAAATTATAATGTTCAAGTTCACTTCATTAAAGGAAAATCGAAAATACAACTTCAATGTCCTTCACCAAAATATGAGAAGCATTGCAAAAAATATAAGTGAACTAGAAATCTACCTTTCCGAAACTAAGAACCACTTCCATTGCATTGTTCTAACAAAAACGTGGAACATCCAAGATTCAAATATGCATTAACTAGAAGGCTATGACATATTATACAATGAGGAAAAAATTTATAAATGCGATGGCGTCGTTATCTACGTACGAGAAGATCTAAACTAAAATTTTGAAATAATTGATATGGGTATCTCTAGGGCTATTCAAATCTCATCAAAAGTAGATGACAAAAACATCCTTATAACTGGTTTGTATCGAAAACCATCAACAGATGAGAATATATTCAACAAAAAAAACTTTTTAACAATAAATTAAACCAACGAAATACAGAACTGAAGAGTAAAAAATAAAATAAACCTTCTTAGTCTCAATAACTGAGCTCCTAAACTAATTTAAGTAACTAATTTTGAGTCGGCTCCAAACAAACAAGCAAATGAATTAGGTAAGGCGTAAAATGATGGCATCGAGTTGCGCGGTGACATTCTGATAATTCTTTTGAAGTAATTTAATGATCTTCGTTGATTGTTCGTTTGGCGCCGACTCAAAATTAGTTACTTACATTAGTTTAGGAGCTTAGTTATTGAGACTTAAAAGGTTTATTTTATTTTTTACTTTTCAGTTGCGTATTTCATCGGTTTAATTTTTTGTTAAAAATTTTTATTTTTCAATTTTTTGTGGCGGAAATCTACTAATCACTACCTACTTGTTTTTTGATTACTTCAAAAATACTTACTTACCCACCTTACTTCAACTATTACCAGTTAAATAATATAATTATCTACTTCTACTATTTGTTGTAATATGAATTATTTTTGTTGTTCTGGTTAGTTTATTCCATTACTTTGTATATCATTCCATCCTCTCATAGAATATAATGATTGTGACGGATGTGGAACAAAAATAATGACAGTAGCGATCTGTCATTGTCAACTACATATGTGTGTGCCAATGTTCACAAGTGAAAAATCAATTATTCCCCATGTTTCTACCCGTAAGGGTGAATAATTTCATTTGAAATCCAAATATGAGGTATACCCTATCTATTAAAAAACGAATAATTCAAATCGAAGAACCCAGTACAAAGTTATGCCTGAAGAATCGGTTAACTGACCAGAATTCAGAGGGTGAGTGATCAATATCCTTCATTTTGCTACCCTAAGGGGTTGATTTCATCTTTAAAATTCAAATGGGACCAACTTCGAGTACACCCTATCCTCTGAAAAATGAATTTTCAGAATCGAACGTCTAAGTAAAAAGTTTTTGCGTAATCATACATAAAAAAAATTATTAAAAAAATATATAGGCGTCGACTAGAGAACCTTCTTCTTTTTGGTTTCGTCGGTTGAAAAAAACCTTCTTAAATACCTTTCTGATATAGCGAAAGTCGAAACTGACACTCACGTATTCCTGGGAGATATGAACTTGAATATATTGATAAAGGATGACTCGATAACATAATATCTGAACAACTTTTAAGAATTTGACTATAACACAGTTATTAACACTGAAACTAGACAAAGAAGTGGCACGTGTGTCGACCACATTTTTGTCAAAAGCAAAACAAATAAAACATTACCAATCTTATTATAAAGTGCTTTAACTGATCACTATATCGCGATGATAAAATAACTGATTCTAAATACCAAAAATATATCGATTATGCGTCCCCAAAGAACTTGCAGAGTATGATTGGTCAGATATTAACTCAACGCTACCGTAGATATTGATGAAACCGTTACTCATTTTTTGAAAATCTTAAAAATAACTTTCAATAAACACACGAAAACGAAGGAAATAAAACAGAAAGACATTAAACTTAAACAGTGGATCACACAATATATCTATGCGTCCTTAAAGAAAGAACTTACAGAGTATGATTGGTCTGATATTAACTCAATCGCTACTGTAGATATTGATGAAACTGTTACTCATTTTTTTTAAATCCCAAAAACAACTTTCAATAAACACACGAAAACGAAGGAAATAAAACACGAAGACATCAAATTCAAACAGTGGATCACACAAGGACTGGTAACTTCATCAATATCAGAGACAATTTATTTAGAAACCTCAAAAATTCTCCAAATGATTCAGTATTGAAAGAATAATATGTCATTTACAGAAACATAGTGAATAGAATCCTCAAAAATTCTGAAATCATTTACAAAAACACTTTTTCACAAAAAATTAAACCGACGAAATACGGAACTGAAAAGTATAAAATAAAATCAACCTTCTTAGTCTCAATAACTGAGCTCCTGAACTAATGTAAGTAACTAATTTTGAGTCGGCGCCAAACAAACAAGCAAATGAATTAGGTTAGGCGTAAAATGATGGCATCGAGTTGGGCGGTGACATTCTGATAATTTTTTTGAAGTAATTTAATGATCTTTGTTGATTGTTTGTTGGGCGTCGACTCAAAATTACATTATATTAGTTTAGGAGCTTAGTTATTGAGCCTAAGAAGGTTTATTTTATTTTTTACTTTTCAGTTCCGTATTTCGTCGGTTTAATTTTTCGTTAAAAAGTTTCCATTTTTCATTTTTTTGTGGCTGAAATCTACTAATTACTAACTGCTTGTTTTTTTATTACTTCCAAAATTCTTACCCACCTTACTTCAACTATTACCAGTTAAATAATATGATTATTAACTTCTACTATTTGTTGTAATATAAATTATTTTTGTCATTCTGATTTTATTCCATTACTTTGTATATCATTCCATCCTCTCATAGAATATATTTTTGTGATCATGACAATAGCGATCTGTCATTGTCAACTACATATGTGTGCCAATGTTCACAAGTGAAAAATCTATTATTCCCTATCTTTCTACCCGTAAGGGTGGATAATTCCATTCGAAATCCAAATATGATCAACTATGAGGTATACCCTATCTGATGAAAGAAGAATCATCCAAATCTAAGATCCCAGTACAAAGTTATAGCTGATAGAATCGGTTAGCGGACCAGAGTTCAGAGGGTGAGTGATCAATATCCTTCATTTTGCTGCCCTTAAGGGTGGATTTCATCTTTTAAATCCAAATGGGACCAACTTCGAAGTACACCCTGAAAAGAATTATCGGAATCGGACGTCTCAGTAAAAAGTTATGCGTGATCATACATAAAAAAAAATAAAAAAATTAAATATACGCCCTGTGGAGAACTGTGGAGGGTATGTCTGGAAGGATGTCGTAATAAAGTTCATGAAAAATCACACGGGTTGTCTTACCTACAATGAAAAAGAAATTGCAGACTGCTTCAACAGTCATTACTTATCAGCCGAAATCTCGCAAGCAAAATTCAGCAAACTGCAAATGCTCCCCTTGAAAGAGATTGTTCTAAGCAATCAATCTTTCTCAAACCAACAACAAAAAATGAAATAATCAAAACGATAGAATCTTTAAAAATGAATCCCCGAAGTTGATGACATCAGAGCCGAATCATTGGAAGAAATAAAAACAGAAATAGCGGTTCCATTGTCAAATATATTTAATAAAGTAAAAGAAACTGGAAAATCCCCCAAATAATTCTGAATAGGAGTCATCAAACCAATCTATAGAGAAAGGAAACAAACACGAAGTCTCGAACTACAGACCAATAACTCTGATCTCCAACATATCGAAAATACTAGAAAATTAAAAAACTAAGAATAGTAACTTATTTGGATAAACATAAAATTTTTCTCTAGCAACCAATTTGGATTTGAAGAAAGAGTATCTACTCAAGCTGCTGGAGGCCCTGCAAGACAAGGGGTTCAGAGGAAATGCATTCAATCTTATGGAAAGCTATTTGAATGACAGAGAACAATGCGTCAGAAAAATGAAAAAGGTGATGTAGAGTACGGGGTACCCCAGGAAACAGTTCTGGGCCCAATTCTCTCCACAATCAGTTGAATGTATTGAGTATAGTTGAATGTGACTCCACTGGAATTCCAGTTTGCTTCGCTGATAATACTGCAATTCTGGAGCGAACTGAAAACTAAAGCGGAAGGAGCCATCAATAAACTATTCGATTGTTTAAAAAAAAATACTCTCCATTAACTATGACAAAACGTTCCACGTGCTATTCTCCAGTGTGTCAACTCAGTACCCCATTATGATACTCTAGAAATCACAGATGACATTGCTATACAATCAACAGAAAAAATAAAATATCTGGGAGTAGTGATCGACAGACACCTGAGATGGAACTTCCATGTCGACCAAGTAACGAAAACATTACGGATTTCTATCATTCAAGCATCTATGAAATATGTTAGACATGTCGCAAATGATGAAAATCTATTATGCATTCATAGAGTCCCCTCTGACATATGGAATCTTGGGTTGGGGTGAAGTAGCACTATTATACTTGAAAAAACTCGATGTCCTTCAGAAAAAGTTCTTGAAAATATTTCAATAAACCAATTGAATACTCTTCATACACACTATTCAAAGAATCTGAAATACTAGACCTCAGACAATTATATTTCTTAAAGTGGTTAGTGAGCAAAATAAAAACCGAGAAGACCTGAGTTGCGTTAATCACACGTATAACACAAGACATAAGGCTAATGCATCTGTCCATACAATGCTCTCCACAAAAACAATAGTACAGAGAACTTATAATTATCTTGCCAATCGACCATACAACTATTTACTCCTAAAAATTATAAGCGCACCGACCACATTCAATTCAAAAAACAATTGAAGTATCTGCTCATTACAAGAATGGATAGACTCGTCATACATCGGTTACATAAACTAAGCCCCAAATTTTAACCTATCGTAACTAAAACAATATGAAAAAATGAACTCATATCGTTTCACTGTGTTGTACTATAGAATATATACCGTTTTGCTATGTTGCATTCTGTACATTCTATTTACTACTGCCATTTCTTGATTATTATCAAATATTATCCTCTATTAGAACCTTATATAATTGAAATATTTATAATCTTACATTTTACATGAGTACCAATTTTTTCCTTTCTTTTTATATGTACATTCCAACATATTTTTTATCTACACATTATATGACAATTCACACCATTTGAAATGGAAAAAACACCCACGCTCTGGCAATGCCTTAGTGGGTTCGTTGTTTGTTCATATCTATATAAAATTCTGTCTCTTGTCCACAGCTACTCATATCACTTATCATGTCTTCGTGACCTTATGTATGAATGTAAACTTATGAATGAACTTTATTTTTATTATTATGTGAATAACTATGGCGTAAAATATATAACTATGGACATAAGATGTTCACACTATATATTTCGTATGCGGAGCACATAACAAACATAGATACAATAAAAAATTGAGAGTAACGGATACCTTCAACAAATACAAAAAAGAATATAAAAAATATAAAATATGAATCATACGTAGTCAGATAAATGAATTGTAAAAAACTTATGGCAGATATGAGTTAGACATTGATATCCAGATCATTAATCCAGTTAATCGCCGTTTGGGAAGCTGTGTGAAGTTCTTGAAGCCCTCCGGGAAAGAATCTCGTTGAGCATTCATCTAGGACGTAGTCCATAGTCTGTCTAGCTGCATTCCAGCGATTCCACTATGACCCATTTGTGCATCATGTCCCGACACCACTCATGATAACAGCGAATGGGACTAGAACCAAGTAAGTTGAACAATGAGTCAGAAAACGAGGAGTGCTAGTAATACTGATTCTGCTGCAATTGATGAGAGTACTACAGAACATCTAATAAATAAATTGATATCAAAGATGAATGTCAAAATTGAAGAACAAATCGATAAATTATGTAAAAGATTCGATAATTCGGAAACAAAGATGGAAAGAATAATAACCCAACTTTCCTCAGTAAATCATGTGGCTGAAGCTTATAGACTATAATCGAAATAATCAGTAAAAAACTTGAAGAATTGGAAAACAAACTGAAGGAATAAAGAAAATAACGGGAGAATTTATTATCGAAAGTTATTGCATTATTCAATGAAGGTATGAAAATAAAATGTTCTCATTGGGAAATTTTCAATGTATATAAAATTGGAAAAAGGAATGAATCTCATACAAGGCCAAGAATTATTGTCGTCACCTTAGGTTCGATTTTGAAGAGGAACGAAATATACAATGCTCGAAAGTCCCTGAAAGAAATGAAAATCTGACGAGCAAAGCATACACACTCTGTAAAAATGGTGAGAGAAGAGACCGATCTACATGAAACGGCTTGAATGAAAAAATCTTTGTTGACGGTCATAAACCGGTGTTTTTGTTAGTAATTGAATATTATTTTTGGATAAAGGCGGGTTTATTACCATTTGTAGTCACGTTTAGCTCATAAAGAATTATATTTTATGTTTCACATTTAGTGTATAAGAAATACTGTTTTATGTTCAAATTGAATCGTATACCTATTCTGCTACCACATAATTCTGTTTTGTTATTTTTTCCCTTCGTAAATTCAATATCGGTATATTTTCTCCAGATGTCAAATGTTTCGCGAATTATACTGCTGTAATGTAATTTTCTGTTTTAGTTTTCCTATCATTGAGTAGTAGTACTTACTACCAAAATAGTAGATGGTTGAATACTAAATGTAATAAATTTTATAAAAGTACCTCGAACGTGGATTTTTGATATTGTAATTGCTGGTTACAGGAGGTGGTTGGTGATGGAGAGGTGGTAGACGAAGGATTGTATCATATGGTGAGATCTGACAGGAATCTTGAGTATACAAAAGAATCTAAAGCCATTAAAAAAAGCATAAAATTTTAAATGTAATTAGGCATAACACTAACTTTGAATTAGTTATCGTTGAGATAAAGATGAATAATTGCGGATATACATACCTTCTGGTAGTATATGTGACGTATATGAGTTAGTTTTTTTATTTTTACAAAACAAAATTGTGAATGTAGATAGAGTTTACATTGTGGGAGATTTCAATATACGCGAATAGCACACTTGGCAGTCTCAATGATTTCAGTGATTCCAACAGTTTCAAATTATATAAGGATGTGAAAAATGTCCAAGGTAGAACTAGATTTAGTTATTAGCTCAGAAAATAATTCGAATGAATGCATGGTAACTAGGGACTTCCTTCCTTTTGTGGACGAAGACGCAAACTCTGACTACAGTTGCTATCAAGGTATGTCCTAAAATGCATCCCCCTGCGATACAAGGTGTCGAAAGTACGAAAAAAATTCAGATTTAATTCGTTTTCTCCAAAATTCCTGAAAGAAAAAATTTTAAACTTGGTACACTAATCAAGGTTTATCAACGTGCTAATTTGAAGTTATATTTTTTTATTTTCGTAAACCAGTGGCTCAGGTACGATGGTATGTGGTCATACGTTCCTTCATATTTTCTTGGGACGGGTGAATGGACAAATGAACGTTTGACATCAGTTCGGCTCATCGATACTCAACCTAAAAGTCATGACATTCCATGTACCTAAAAGTGGAGGTTACTGAGATAATTGAGAAAAACTGAAGATATGTCCTTAGTAGAGACATAATTTCTTATGTGCAATAATCGCATAATGCTAATTTCTTACAACATATCGGAATATGTGTAAACATCCTGAACATTTTTTAATGATGGAAGAATCGGAAACATAGTATGGGTGAGTGAGAATGAGTCCGATAACTCCATTTTATCATGCATCATATTATTTGATCGAATCGATGTCTCGGATTCACTGATATGTTAACATACTTTCTTGCATATGATTGTGTCTCGAAACAGGTCGGTTACCTACAGGGGAAGGGGGCGGTGAGATTTTCTCACCGGCATTTATTACCGGTGTCTTCCGTTTCATTTCACGGAATCTCTCGAACCTTAAGAATGAATCCCATTCTTCCCATTCCTCCTGCGATACCACCTGCCGAATAGCAGGGATTTCACTATTCGGGCGGGCCGTTTGATGAACGGCCTCGCGTGCAGGCGGGACCCCTTCGATCGGGGGCCCGTCGCTAGCTCGAGAGCGATTGAGCTCTGATATAAGAGAATCATTGTCTGGAGTGCGGGGGCGGTTTGACTCATACATTCTCATTTCATTCATTCCTGAATTTCTTGAAAATTGTTTAAAAAAATTGAGTGGGCTGGAGGCCCCTGAACTTAATGTATTGCGTTCTAAATTTTGGAAGGCTTCCACAACTCGTTGAGGTGAGCCACTATTTACTGGGGTTTGTGATACCCTGGCGGGTCTATCGCCGAAATTCAAAATATTACTGTAGGCTCTCAATGGCCAATTGAAACAAAAATTATTGGAATTTTCCCTCTGACTCAGATAACGCATTGTATTCTGTTCAACAGAAAAATTATTCGGTGTTTCATCATTGTCTTCAACAGGAAAGTTCCCAACGGGAATTTTGTTGGCATTCATACAATCCATACTTTCTCTCATACGGTTTAACCTAGGATATGTACGTGAATTTTAATGAACCGCTTCTTGCAAATCTAGAGGGTCGCTAGATTCCGTGGCGCAATTTTCGACTCGCGATTCAACAAACAGCTGTGCGCTCTTCGGGCCTACACTTTCTGAGACAGAATTATCTCTATTGATTTTGGGGCTGTTCAAGCTAGAGCCAAAAGCAAAATTATTTCTAACAGAAAATGAACCACGGTCTGGCACTGTTAGGATGGGCTGAAAAGCCGAACGATTCTCATAAAGAGAACAAACAAGAGCTTGGTTATATGAAACTCGCGTGATACCGTGGTGAAGTAAGTAAGTAAATAAGTAGTAAGTAATTTATTCAGTTAATATATGACAGAGCACAATAGAAAATGAATCCGTTATAAATATAATATAATCGAGTAGCCTAAACGTAATATTAGTTACAAACATAAAATAGCAGCCGGGGATACACGTTTATAGAGAAGGAGATGCCACCTAAGCAAGCTTGTGTTGTGGCATCATCTCATTATATGGATACAATTCATTTGATAGAAAATGTAGACTAGTTCGTCGAGAGCAAACATGTGTGGCCATTAAATGTTTTCCAGTATAGCATTTAAGCAATCAAAACTATTCTTCATAAAAAATTTCAATTTTGGTTTAATTTTTTTGATACTAGTAATATTCTTCAATTCAGAGGGTAATTGATTATGAAGTTTGGGTCCAATATATGTTACAAATCTCTGATTATGACGAAGTCTAACAAAGGGAACATCAATGTTCTGGTTTGTGTTAAGGCGGGTGTTATGCGGGTGTGTTTAAAAATTCAAGGGTGTGTTCATAATCCACAGGAGACAATGATAAATATAAAGCTTCTTCACATTGAAGACATCTGCTTCTTCGTACAATTTCGTGGTGGAGAATCTTTTATTTTTCTCCAATAAGATTTAAAGTAATGTATTTTGGACTGTCTCCAGATTCCACAATGTAGTTTTGAATGTTCCCCCCCAAGCAATAATACAGTAACGAATAATGGATTCTGATAGTGCGCTATAGATCATCATGAGAGTTTTTTTATTCAGAATATTCCTGAGCTGGTAAAATTTGTAAATCAATTACGAAGTCTTTTTGTAGTGTATGTGATATGCTCATTCCAGCGCAGAAATTGATCTACCATAACACCCAGGTATTTTATCGATTGAGTTTTTTGGGGGGTTAATTGGATGCATCACATTGAAATTATGGATATGTAGGGTCTGAAGAGTGGGTTGATCTTTGGCCGTCGAAGAGAATGCCATGAATTTGGTTTTTTCGATATTGAGGCTTAGTAAACTATTACTGAGCCAGCTAGAAATTAATGCCATTCCCTTTTCAGCTTTATCGTATGCTTCATCCCAGGTGTTACCTACAAAGGACACAGCGGTGTCATCAGCATAAGATATTAAGTTGCCATCAAGTTGTTCAATAGAGAAAATACTGTTTATATACAACAAGAAAAGGATAGGGCCCAAAACTGTCCCCTGTGGAACGCCCATGGTGACTGGTAATGGATCACTTAAAGGAGTATTCACTTTAACTACCTGCATTCTTTTTGAGAGATAATCTTTCAGTATATCCAATGACACGCCCCTAATTCCACTGCACTCCAGACGATTGAAAAGTATTTCATGATTGACAGTATCAAAAGCCTTAGCCAGGTCTAAGAATACTGTCAAGCATTTTTGTTGATTTTGAAAACAATCAAATACCGAGTTTGTTAATTGAAATACCGCTGTTTCAGTAGAGAGGTTTTTCCTGAATCCAAATTGGTTATCCGACAGAATATTATTTTTAGTACAAAAATGGAGTAGTCTGGACTTTAAACATTTTTCAAAAATTTTTGCAAAATTGTTTATTACAGTTATTGGCCTATAATTGGTAGCTTTTTTTTTGTCACCACTTTTGAATATTGGTGTTGTTGTTGACTCCTTGAATCGGGAAGGCACTATTCCACGGCTAAAAATCAAGTTCAAAATAAAACACAATGGTTCAACAAAAAATGTATGAAATTTTTTTAAAAGATACACAGAAATTTCATCGGGTCCCGATGAGGTATTATTTTTTAGAGACGATATAACGTTGACCAATTCGGTTTTCGTTACAGGGTGTAAGAATAGCGAATCTTTGATGTTCACCTTTCTTTCTGGGGCAGATTGATCGGATTTTAATATTTTTCCTGCCATTGTTGGAAAAGAACTAATTGAAGTGATCTGCAGTTTTTTTATCCGTGTTTAGTTTATTATTTTCATCATCATGGATATTGAAGGTGTATGAGCCTGAAGATTTTTTGTTATGCGTAATTTCTCCGATACACTCCCATATTTTTTTTGAGTTGTTCTGTGCCATTTCGATTTGGTTCCTGTAATATTGATTTTTTGTGGTCCTCAGGAGGTTGGATAAGAAGTTGCGATATATTTCATATTCAGATTTAGATTCGGGACTTTTTGATTTTATAAATTTTTGTTTCAGACGATCTCTGTGTCGTATGGATTTCAGCAAACCAGTAGTCATCCAAGGTTTAAGCTTTGTACTATAATTGTTCAAGTGAATTACTTTCGTTATTGTACTAACGTCGATATAATGAGATATTTTTCCAATAAACAAATTATATGCTGTTTCTGGTTCAACCGACTGATAGATTTCCGCCCAGTTTTCTCTTTTCAATAACTTATGGAGTTTATTATGATTGGTAGATTTTTTTTTTATTATATCGGAATGTTCAGTCACCTTTATTGGAGAATCCAGATGGACGGACAGCATAAGTGTGTAGTGATCAGTTAAGTCGGTTTTAAAGATATATGATCTGATTCTTGTATCGTTATGAGCATTTGCATTTTGCATCTTGACGTAGATATGGTCAATCAAGCTGGAGGTACTATCTGTTACTCTTGTTGGTTTATTGATATAAGGGAAAAATCCCAATTCTGCTAATATACAGGTATAATTAATGACATTCCTATCTGCAAGGTTTAGAGTATTTATATTTATATCCCCGCAAAAGATATTTATATCATGATGAGTATCTAGCGAGGAGAGATAATCTTCGAATTCCCTCAAATATAGATCTACGTTGGTGGAGGGGGGTCTGTAAGAGGCTATCAGAAGGAAAGATAGGTTATTTAGTTCGAAGGATAATTGAACTAGGTTAGTTTCAGATAGGCGTTTGATAGATACATTGTAGTTGATGTCCTTCCTTATAAACAGGATCAAGCCATCATTTTGGTTAAAATGTGAGTCATTATATATAATATCAAAATTGGGAAGATAAAAAGTGCGAATATCATCCAATAACCAAGTTTCAGATAGGACTATTACACCGATGTTAGCATTATTGAATGACTGAATATAAAGAAGAAGTTCATCAAAGTTCTTTCTCAGACTTCGGATATTGAAGTGAAGGATATTCAATTGATTTTCACCGCCTAACACATGTTTACTCTCGCCAATGTCACAGACTATTGTATCCCTTTCTTCGTATTGTTCCAGGCTATCAAAAAAATCCAACATGATTATAGTTTAATGAAATTAAGTATATGAGCATAAATGTAATTAATAGTATATAATATAAACACACAAGTATGCATGTATATGTAACAAAAAAAAGTATTCAGTCAGAGGTCACCAATGAATGGATCACACCACCACCAGAAAATTAAAAACAAAAAAAAAATTCGAATGTGCAGTGTTAGAAAAGTTAAATTACATGATTGGGTACATAAGAATAATTCAGAATGTGAATATTCTCGAAGTACAGGAATTAATAAAAATAGAAAATAATGGTGTTCATGGTATCTAAAAAATTAATGTAACATTAGAATGTAGAATTACTGACAATTCAGAATTTCAATTTTACCAACTATAGTACAACCACATTATCTTAATTTTTCAATGTCAGAGTCGCAACTTATTTTAACGTTTTTTTCATTAACTTTTGTATATATTTGGCCATTGAAGGACCAGACAGGTTTTCCCTCGAGAGCTGATTTCGCAGTTTTCATTAAAAGTCTTCTGTATAGTGTCAAATCTTCCGTGAAGTAAACTTTAGAACTCTTCAGCTTTTTGGCGGATTTGAAGATATTTACTTTCACAGCTTTACTGGAAACTTTGAGTATCAGTGGTCTCGGTCTAGATTGGGAGCTGGGTTGTTTACCCACTCGATAGCAGCTGATTATCTTTTCATTTTTCAAAGCTAGATTGGCATTATTCTTTAAAATTTCAATGATTTTGGATTTGGCGTTTTCCTCTTCAATTTCGGACACTCCGTAAATACAAATGTTGTTGCTTTTGCTGTTTTGTTCCATAAAGTCTACTTTTTGTTCTAGTATGGATATTTTATTGTTTTGCTTTTTTATTTCTAGTTGGAGATCGCACATTTTTTGTTCGAGACTCTCCATTAGCTGAGTAATGAAATCATTATCATTGAAGAATTCGGTTATCGATTCTTTTATTATGTTATTAATTTCTTGTTTACTCCTAGTACCCATCGCGTGAGTATGTTATATCAGTTAGAACAGTAAATAGATAGGACTCACGTTGAAGTTGGATTTCTGCTTTTTTCCACACTACACTGTGTTAAATAGTTGTTCGTGGTGGAGCGAACCGAATTTGGACTAGGCAGCACGACACATTAAACTGAACTGAAGTACACATGAAGTTTGTTGAATTTGTGTTTTGCGAGTCCTCGAGCGTTAATTGTAGGACATGGAGGATGTCAAAAGTGAATTTTCTCCCTAATGGCTAAGCGCGTACCGTACCTATCTTAATAAAATAAAATACGGTCATACAGAGGCACCTACGATCCCTACACATATTCGACACACATGAACTGAAACCTTTAGTTTTGTTGACAGAATTCATTATTAATAACCCGTGTTTACACCTATCACCGCAGTGTAACTGATACGTTTTTAGTCGCAGAAAGACCCGTGCACTGAGGTTCATACACGTGTATGATCTCTAGGTTCAATTCTGGTTGACGTCTCGCTTCAGTGTATCTGTCACAAATCGCGGTTTGTGAGGGATATCACGTCAGTGAGCTGCCGACGATAAGGGGGTTTTCTCCCAGCCTCAGGAGAAATCAAATTAGGCTTGGACCACCCCGCATACCAAAGCACACGAGTGCAGGATCCTGTAAGAGAAGGGTTGATTAGTATACAAATCAACGTATAACGTAGAAATCAGCTGGACGCTGGAATAACCTGTATCAGGAGCTGAAACGAAAAGGTTGATTAATCAAAAAACTAGAGGCTAGAACTCTTGAAGTTGACGATCCAAAAATCCCCCAATCTGATGCCGTTGGCTATCAACCCTCGTATCTAGTCCTTAGGACAGTGTAGGATGCGAAGCGTCGATAAGAATTCTCAAAACTAAAAATAAATTATCGCCAGGCTTCGAGATCACAGTTAGGACTCCAAATAACTGTGAAAGAATGAGCTGCTTTTCAACAAGAAGCACTCGTTTAATATCCACTGGACTGGCTATAGTCACAGAAAATCGCACGCAGGCAGCGCGCCTTTGAAGAATAAAAGAATATATCTCACCCCCAGGTCGTAGAGCGTATTCGAGTTTGAGAGGCCGGCAAAGCGGCGTGAACTCAAGTCATCATTCTCGATTTGAGAAAAGCTTTCTGGACTTCGAAACTATCACACCCCCACCCATAGCCGGCTAAAATGCCGTTCGTCCGTTGTATTTTTTTCTATGGTTCTCAGAGAAAATCTGTTTTTAACTCGACATTTTGAAAAAATATACCGGAAGCCGAACAAAGAAACAATATCCCGTACACTTGTTTTATAAACCCAATTGTTCATTTTACGCCTCTTCGTCGAAATCTCTCATCAAAATCTCAAGTGCCATTGAACATAGTTAATGTTTATGGGCCACCCGTGGTGCGCACTTGTAGTTTTAGACCCCCAATTACCCAGATCATTTGTTTACATTCGTACGGTTCTCATACCGTGTTCCTTCCTCATATGCATATGCGCTCTGAGATTAAATGTACACAGGGTAATTTGATGACAGGGTTTTGGCCCAGTAAATCGTTTTCCATACGACAATTGTTTTGACAAATCAACTGACGAACAAACCCAACCTCAAATTCATAATACTCCACTTAGATAGGAATTAAGGTCTGAAATAATTTTTGCGAAAAACTCAAGATAAGTACTCTTAATTTGTTGAAGTTTATGTTGAATTATCATTATCTCTTATTGAATTATCTAGGGAAATATCATCCAATCAACATGTTTCTGATGAATAAAAACAATTATTGGGTATTATCAGGTACTTAAATGATAGAAACGGTTTAGTGGGTACACTACATAGAAACAAACAAGGCATTGAAGCAAATGTTCAAATGGACCACAATGGTGTTAACTGAATTTAAAGGACCATGTTTCCTGCAATCGTCGATGCACAGCTATAAAAATAGTGAATTGTGGTCTGTTTGGATATCAAAACAAATCTGTCTGTCCCGATATTGTTTCACATTTCTGCCGAAGCACGCGCTGCAATCGATTTGACTGTCCCCACCAAGCACTTCGCGCATAGCCAATTGATTGAAAAGCAACTTCGAAAGGAGAAACAAAATGTCAGTTTAATAATAATAATATTTATTCACTATAATAAGTGTTTACAATAATACATTACAATAATTTATATACTCTTGTATATGAGTACAAAATGAAAATATTGAGGCGGTAAATGAAAGAAATTCAACCCTGAAAACTAAACTCGAGTAAGGACATATATAACATTTCATGAACACTCAAAATTGTGTTTTTAACTATATTAAGGCCCGGTATTTTCACCTCCGGTTATACTAGGCATAAATTATCCACTGGTTAGAATGTGCTTTTGTTTAATCAATAAACGTTAATAATATTCTAACCGTTGGTTAATTTATCCCTAGTATAACCGCAGGTGAAAATACCGGGCCTAAGGATAATACATATATGGGGCTTTATTATAGATTAACCATGTATAAACAAACACACACTATCGAATATAATTTGAATGCATCTATAGTTATTAAATGTGTAGTGTTTCAGGTAAGATTTTTTTGTTAGGTAAGTCTAAATTAGGGATTTTTTGTTGTAAAGAATTCGCTCAACAAAAGGTGCGGAATCGTCAACAACCATTTTTTTTATTCGCGATTTGAACAAATTACGTGAGTTAATTATTTTGATTACTTGTGGTAACTCATTGAATATTTTTGGTCCTAAATAGGTGGAACATCTTTGTCCTGTTGCTTTCTGAGCTCTGGGAACTGTAATTGCATGGTTTCTCTATCTTGTATGATATGTGTGTTCGATAGGTTTCCAAAATTGTCTATCTTTGTAATGTTTCAGTAACAGAATCTTGGCATAAAGTTGATGTGGATTGGAAGTTCCCGTTCATCTATAAAGCATTTGAGTAGGGTAGGTTCTGTGTTTTTTATAGATTATTTTTAGTACATATTTTTGATTTTTTTGTAGACGATTGAGTTCAGTACTTGATGCGGCTCCCCATGCAACCATTCCATATGTAAGGTGTGACTCCACTAATGAGTAATGAAGAATTTTGAGATATCTGTAGTTGAGGATATTTGAGAAATGTTTGAACTTGCAGATTCTAAATGAAGTTTTTTTATAATGTAATTTATGTGTACATCCCATTTCGAATAAGGATCAATATGTACTCCTAGATATTTCATGCTATCTCTCGACTCTATGGAAAGTTTGTTATCATTGTTACTATTGATTGCTATATCTTTGAATGTTGGCATTTTATTCTTGTTAGAGGTGGATGGCATATAAATGTTTTTCTTGAAAATTATCGTTAAAAATGTATCGTTGAAATAGTCAATAATATATTTGGAGTCTACCTCAACAACACCCTCGAGCTGTTCCCAACCTGATCCTCTGTGAAAAATTGCGGTATTGTCTTCTTGTATTATCTGTTAAAAAGTAGTGGTTTCTTTCGTTCGTTCGTTCGTCCGTTCGTTCGTTCGTTAGTTCGTTAGGATCAAGGGAATTTTGACTGACTTCTAGTTGTCCGATTGATCTGAAATTTGGCAGATGTTCCTAATTCCGGTGACAAGGCATCATGGAGTTTTTGTTAGGAAAAAAACAAATTGGATACCCCAAGATGGCGGAGGAGATTTGTAATTATGGTCCGATTTGATTCAAAATTGGTATGAGGGGGTTTTCGGGATCGTAGATTGATAATTTTTTGTCAAAATTCATAAATTTAAGATGGCGGCTCCAAGAAAGCGGACGAGTTTCGTGATTATGGTCCGATTCGATTCAGAATTGGTATGTAGGGGTTCTCGGAGTCGAAGATTATGAAATTTGTCGGAATTCAAGATGGTTGCTCCAAGATGGCGAACGATTTTGGTGATTATTGTCCGATTCGATTCAAAATTGGTATGTGGGGGTTTCCGGGGTCGGAGATTATGAAATTCTTGTCAAAATTTATGAATTCAAGATGGCGGCCTCAAAATGGAGGACGAGTTTTGTGATTATGGTCCGATTCGATTCAAAATTGGTATGCGGGGGTTTTCGGGGTAGGAGATTATGAATTTTTTGTCAACATTTATTGACTCAAGAAGGCTACTTCAGGACGAGTTTTGTGATTATGGTCAGATTATATTCAAAATTGGAGTGTGGGAGTTTCTGAGGTTGGAGATCATGATTTTTTCCAGCTCAAAACTTACAGGGAAGAGACCTTGTAATAACGATGCTCTATTAGAAATGAACAGATTAAGGCGAACTAACTGAGAAGCAAAAAATTTAATTACTAATAAAAAACCTTCCAGAAGACAAGCTCTTATGTAAGCCGTGTACTAAAACGTATAAAATGAATTGAAGTCACTCCTGACAATGATTTAATTTGTCGAATTATTTGGTTTCAAAAATCTTGACGCACGAATTGTAATAAAATGTATACTTCGACCAGTTGTTACTTACCAACAATTCATTGTCCATGAATACTTTGTGAAAATCAAGTTATTCGACAAGTTCTTACTTACCAACTAATCACTGCCCAATCAAATTAATTGGTACCTACTTTTATGAACACTTCGCGCGACAAGCTTTTTGAAACCAAATAATTCAACAAAAATAATCAAATCATTGTCAGCGATGACTTATATAAATAAAAGCTTGTCTTTAAAAAGTTTTTTTATCAGTTATTTTATTTATCTACAGAGTTATTGATCATAGCAGTCAACTTGGCAATGGCATCCGACGTTGAACCGTTCTCCCTAAAATCATACTGATTTTCAGAGAGAACCGAATAGTCATTCTAAAACTCAACATTTTTTTCTGTAAGAATTCTTCAAATATTCTGGCTATACTTGAAATCAGGGAGTGGGTGTCCACATCCAACTTCTCTCCGCTCTTGAAAATTGGTGTTATAATTGCTTGTTTGAGAGCATCTGGGAATATACCTTGAGTTAGAGTGTTATTCATGAGGATACATAGTGGGACAAATATTTATTTTTTCATGTTTTTCAGAGTTTCTGATCGTATTCCGTAGATACCGGAAGATTTTCTATTCTTCAGACCATCTATTGTTTTAACAATTTCCTTTTGAGTTACTGCTGATAGAAACAATGCATTTTTCATTCTCGTTTGATGTCTATTAGTATTGGTACTGGGTTTTTTCATTTCACCAGTCATTTTCTTTCCAATATCACTGAATAATTTTTTTTGGGTTATTTGTAAAATTTCATAGGAAATTGTTAATTCCATTCATGGGTATTTTTATCTCTGTGGTATTTGAGATTTCTTTTATGCATTCCCATATATGTTTGTTATTATGCTTATTAGCCTCAATTTTCCCATTATCAAATTACCTTTTTCTAGTTTTAAACAGCCCATTCAAGTATTTTCTGAATTCTAAAATGTTGCTGTTATTATACTTGGTTTTCAATATTTTGTACAATAATTTTTTTTCATTTATGTTTTGACAATAGCGGAAGTGATCCATGGTTTACGTTTTATTTCTTGCTTTTTTAATTTTGATTGACTTAGTGCTGTTTTTCAAATGATTATGCAGTTTTTCTATTAAAATACATTTATTGATATCATCTTCCTGATAGACGAAGATTTCATTGCTTATATTTAATTTCATTTCAGCTGAGCATGTGTGGTGGGTAATTGAGTAGAGATCAGTGATATAAGGATGAGTTTAGTTTTGACATTTATTGTGTGTTTTTGTTCAATTAATATATGATCTGAACATGACTTCTGTTCATCAACCACTCTAGTATATTCGTTGATCATATGAAAGAATCCTTCTCCATTTGAAATATCCATGTAATCCTGAATAAAATTTGTATTATCTGAGATGTCAATATTGATATCTCCAGTTACTATATCGAGGTCAACATTTTTTGATAATTTCAAATAGTCGCAGATAATATCCCAAGACTATGACAAATAGCCGACTATTATTTCCTTCATACTTCTATCGAGAGTCCCTTGTATTTCGAGGCAATTTGATGAGACCATATGAACCTTAATAATCTGAATAACGCCCAAGAGCTTTGGCTCGAGGGAGTTATTCTTTGATTATTATTGTTCATATGGTCGAATTGAATTGTCTCGGAATACAGGTTGCTCGAGATGAATTGGAGAAAATAATAGTCTCTTTTTTGTCATAGTCGAGTGATATTCAGGAAGATTATTCCGTGAACACCCCAAAATTATTCGGTAAGATTCCGTTCATATTTGTTAGTTTCGCTAATGGGAAAATAAGCCAATCATTCATATACGTTCATCAACATTTGATAGAGCTCTGTCAGTGACGTAATCTAACAGTTGTCAAACATCTGATGAGGGGGCGAGCAAAGCTTTTTCCTTTGGAAAAGGTGTGTCTTTTATATCTTGAAAAAAATTGTTGACATTGTTGAGATCCTTAAGTCATAGTGAATATTGTGAATGAAGTGCAAAAGTCTATAGAGGTGTTATGAACATGGATTTTCCACTTTAAAAATACGTTGTCATCATAATAACACACCAAAATAGTTTTTTTTTTATCTGATCATCATGGTATTTTGTGCTGTTATGGGTTGTAGTAACCGATCCAATCAGGACGAGCACGTGTGATTTATCCGATTTCCTTCCGAAGGCATAATTAGGAAATAATTAGCAAAATTATCGGATTTTCTAACTTTATTAAGAGATACTATGTTCACTGAATGTCTACAGAGTTTATAAAAATCACAACAAATCTTTAATAAACACAAAAAACAATGATCACCATACACACTCTAATGCTTTGATCAGCTGATGACCGCCATGTTGTGACGTCAGTTGACAGTGCTCTATCCAACTTACTTTTCACAACCACCAAATACTCATAAACAAGAACCATGAATTGTCTCCAGACAGACTCTTTCCTTGTTTTGGATTTTCTGGGATGGATTTGCTAATTTCCGTACTGGAACCTAAACCAAAACGAGACATTTTCAATTTTGAGTGAATGTTACGTCAAATTTTGACATATACCATAGCACTCTTATACAATCGAAAAAAATAGCCGCTCATATTTCGTTATTTACCTGAATAGTCGATCATATTGCATATCATGTGACTAAATTCATGACTTTCCATAGGTGGAGCCCTGTGAGAATGAAATGATCGGCAATATTACTATTGAAGGTTGCTACGCATGATGATGGTGGCCTATATAATAGCATTTTGCAAGTTTTGCATTCAAGTTAATTTTTCACATAAACTACAATCCCATCATTCTGGTTGTAACGTCCTTCATTAAAGATTAATTGATATCCATCGAGAATATGGAGAGATATATCGGTTATATGCCATGTTTCAGAGAAAGGATTATGAAATCGAAACAGCTGTTCAATTGATCAAGAAAAACAATCAGTTTCTTTCCAGCAGCGTGAATGGTATTTATGTCAGGTTCTGATATATTCAGTTCCAATTTGGTATTCAGCAAAGTATATGTTCAGAAGTTCCAATAACGAACCAGAAATATAATAATCAGATGTGACAAAATAGGGGAGTTCAAGGGAGATTGAAGGATAACTACTACGTTCGTCATCAACTGCGAGGACACCTTCACTTCCTATTCACCTTTGAATATCTGATTATCGAGCGAGACGTCAGGCAGACACCAGGACCATGGTAATTCAGATACACGTACTCTATCTAGAAGACCGTGTTCGTATGCCTATGAACAATTTGATATTTGCGCAGTTTGTGGAAAATTCAATACTTGAGAGAGACAGCAGATGATAGACAGTCAATCTCGCAATTAGTTTTGTACGGGAAGAGGAATGGGTGTCAAGCACGTATCTAGGATTTTTTGTCGGGGGAGGTCCAGGCAAATGATTGAAGTATCGCGTAAATGGATACGTAAAAAATTGTAGAAGTAGTCCATATTACTCAAGAGAAGTGGATAGAAACATAAAATCAATGGGGGGGGGGTCTACATAAATTTCCACGAAAACAATACATATGTAGTTCACTTTATTTCCAAAGTGTATGAATTTCGGAAGTTATACTTCCATCATTCCATCATTCCAACGATACAGATAAGATGTTAGATTTGGATGCAGCAGTCAAAAGCATCAGAGAAGAGATTTTGAATACTCGCATTGACATAAAAAACTGTATAGAAGCTAGTGAAGCTAGACTCCTATTCAAAATTGAACAACTCAAAAGCACAGTTTCCAAACTTGAGAAAGAAAATAGTGAACTTAAAGGAGAAGTAGAAACTCTCAAAAGAGTACAAAATAAAAAAAATATCTTGATATTTGGACTAAACAAAAAACGTGAAGAGGTTACAGCGGAAAATCTATGTAAAGATCTCAAAGACTTGCTTGGTGTTGAGCTGCAAGATAGCGACTTTGGTGACGTTCATCCATTGGGGAGATCGGAAAATTGCCCCATAAAGATTGAATTCATTTCAAATCCGAAGAAGAGGGAAGTTCTAAAAAACTGCAGCAAGCTGAAAGGAAAAAACATATCAATAGCCAATGACCTAACTCAATACCAAAGACATGAAATCAAAATATTGAGAAAGCACCTCTATCTTACCTGGCAAGAAGAGAAATACAAGGAATGTTATATAAAATGAAACAGATTTTTTGTTGATGAAATCGCCTATGGAATTGAAGATCTTGAAAAAGACGAAAACCTGGGACCTAAACACAACAGTGCACCTCCTACTCCTACAGTCGAGGCTAAAAAGAAAATTACGCTTGAACAACCTAGAGCCCCCAGTACCCCAAAGGCCTCCGCGTTAAAGGAACCAATGCAACTGAACCCAACGCGAAAACCAACTCAAGAAAAGCCAAGAACACGGTCAGTGAACAAAAATTAAGTACAGTGATGACACCTCAACTGCAGTAAAGACTTTCATTTAACTCAAATGTAAGTTACACATATACACTGTTTTATATTTATATACATATACATAGTCATACATTTTTTCCATCAAAGATTATTGATAACTAAAGTGGATGAGTATATTTTTTACACTTTACATTTCTACTTATATTTACTCTTTTAACAAATATCTCATCACACACCAAGAGTTTTTCAATTTTCATACTTCCTAAATTAGTGCGTATACTTCTACAAGACTGAATGGATCAATATATCCGAGATTTCACTACTAGTGAAGTAAAAACAGAGGAAGTATCAAGTTTCAAGGAATACGATGATATTTTGAAAATAAACAGTAACTGTGAAAATTTTAAGATAATTCACAAAAATATCAGAAGTATAGGTAAGAACTTCAATCAGTTACTTTGCTACTTAGAAGAACTCACAGAGCCACCAGAATGTATTGTTTTAACCGAGACATGGGACTTGAAGTATCTGGGGTTATACAATATACCAAATTATGATATTATTTATAATTATGGGGACTATAACCAAAATGACGGTACAGTGATATATATTAAATCTGATATTCAATACGTTTATGAATAGAGATTTTTCCAATCATTTAAAATTCATTTCTCTGGAGTTAAAATATTGTGATAAAACCACCCGAATACTAACTGGCTATAGACCTCCTGCATACTGCGTGGAAATGTTTCTAGAAAATACGAGAAATATGCTGGAAAATTTGACAAATAGCCCAGATTATACACTGTTCCTAGGTGACATCAATATTAACATCAAAGATGATGATGAAATAAGCACCGAATATTTAACGACTATGCATGAGTTCGGCTTTATATCTATGATCAATAATTATACTCGGGTAACAACAAACAGTAGGTCTTGCTTAGATCATATATTTGTGAAAACATCCACAGATCATGAACTCATTCTACCTATAATAATACAAACGAATGCAACTGATCATTTCACAACAACTTTACAAATCATGTACGAGAATAAATATAATAAAAATAATAGAAAAGCAAGAAAAAACTGCATTAATTCAAAAATAAATTATGATCAGCTTGCAAATGGACTACGTAACTTCAATTGGGATACTGTCTATGAAAAAGAAAGTGCAAAAGCTGCGGCAAATATTTTCATGGATATCTTGGATAACGAAATAAAAAATTGTACAACAACCCACAAATATAAAGTAAAGAAACGTAAAATATGGATCACCAATGGACTCATTAAATCCATGTGCACACGGGATAAGATGTACCAAAAACTACTCAAGGAGCCAGATAATATAGCATTGAAACAAAACTACACCCAGTATAAAAACTACGTGAGAAATATCCTGAGAGTAACTAAGCTGCAATACTATCGGAACAAAATTCAAGAAAATGCACAAAATAGTAGCAATTTATGGAACACGGTAAATGAAATATGCCCAAAAAAAATAGAAGTTCTGGGGATATTAACGTGATTCAACATGATGGAAAGAAAGAAACAAATTGCGAATATATTTAATGAGCATTACTCCAAAATTGGTGAGAAGCTTGCTGAAAAAATTTATAAAGACCCAAATTTTACCCCTCCCAAAAAAAATAATGTTTTGACTTCGTTTTTCATGAAACCAACACACGCTGATGAAGTTAGTAGTATCATTTGATTACTGAAAAATAAAAAATTCAGAAATTCAGATAAAATCGGAAAGAAGTGAACTAAATGTCATTAAATACGGTGTACCTCAAGGAACAGTTCTTGGACCGCTTCTTTTCAACATATATCTGAACGACCTATTTAAAATTAACACTGAAGGAAAACTCATCACTTACGGGGATGATACGGCGATTTTATATACCCACGATAACTGGCAATCTTTGAAAAATATGGCAGAAAGAGATAAAGGCCACATTGAAGGTTTTTTCAGTCATAAGTTGCTGACGATAAACTTCGATAAAACTTTCTTCTTGCCCATACATATAGATAAAAGGAATACCCCCACATATAACAACTTGTGTATCAACAATAAAATATCAATAAAAATATGCAATAAAATCAAATATCTTGGTGTAATTCAAATGGGATAAGCAAATTGATTTCATTATAAAAAAAATCCAATTTCCGATCTATAAATTGAAATACCTAAAAGATCTAATGGATTCAACATCGAGGAAAACTCTATACCAAGCCCTTGTCGAACCACACCTAGTCTACGGAATACTAGTTTGGGGAGGGGTCGGCAAGAGCTACATCAATAAACTTATAACTGTTCAAAAACGATTACTGAAAATTATTTTTAACAAAGACTTCAAGTATCCCTCAGATCAATTATTTAATGAAACTGGCTTACTGGATCCACGGCAATTATTTTTTCTACGCGGTAACATCAGACAACACCAGTTCAAATCTGATCTAAAAAACCCTGACAACCAGTATAATACCAGAAGCAAACGAACTACCTACCGCAAAACGAAAGGCCAAAGAAGTTTTTCTTTTCTGGGACCAAAAATGTTTCAATATCTTACTGTAGAAATACAGACAATTTCCAGTACAAATATTTTCAAAAATAAGCTTAAACATTTCTTATTTTCCTTACCAAGAGCGACAATCCATCAACTTTTAGAATAGCTTTTGAAATAGTTCACAAAGCGCTTGAGGCGAAATCGACGACTTCTTTTATTTTTATAATTACTTTCCCCAAAATTCCAAAAATTGATACTTCTTAATGTTTCTTTTCTCTTTTATTAATTAGTGCTAATTATTTTAATTATTTTAATATATTTTTGTGAAACCTACTTTTTTATGTTTTTTTTTAATGACACTTTTAATGTTTTTCGTAATTTTTTTTGTAATGAAACTTTTTAATACTATTATATTCTACACTATGTTACTATTTTTCCACTGTAGATATTACCACACACAGGCTCTGCCTTTAGTGGATCTCTCTAGGTTTATTTTACTACATATACATAGTACTAGTTTTTTGTAAATCTTTCTGTACATTGAAATAAATTTATCATTATTATTATTATCATCAGTACGTATACAAAGAGTTGAAAAGATGGTAACCATAAATGAAATAAACAAATGGACTAAGCACAAATTTTGTCATCTACACTTTACATATATGTTATGATCATATTATCTCTTCATTTGTGTATAATAATGAAAAAGTGAAAACAAAAGCCATCGTATGCGAGTCTGTCACTATGCCTCGTATGAATACGATGGTTTTTGTTTTCACCTTTTTATTCTCATCGTCATTTATTTATATTTTTTTTATTTATTACAAAGTAGGGATACAAACAGATAAATCCAACGAGTATCCTCTTTTTAGGTAATCTAATAGTAATCGAATAGTGAGCTGAAATAACTTACAAGATAAACATTATGAATGAAGCATTATAGAATAAATATGAACAAATATGAATAAATGTGAACAAATATGAATAAATTAACAAATATGAACAAATATGAATAAATATGAATAAAGTGACAATGCAATGTGAACAACATATAAACAATATATAAACAATTCAAATGAGATATTATCTGTATATTGAAGTGAAAGTGATCATCAATTATATACAAATTGAAAGATAATGTGATAACATACAGGGTGTTATGTAGGTACGTTGCCAAACTTGAAGGGGGGATTGCTTGAACAATTCCAAGACGAATGTTTCATATAAACATCGATCCGGTAATGCTTCGTTTTCAAGATACAGGGTGTCAACATTTTTAAAAGAAATAGTTTTTTCCTAAATATCTTGATAATCCTTCAGCCGATTTTGTTAAAATTTGTCAGTGTTATTTCGGGGGCTAATTGAGTCCTAACTAGATTAGAAATATCATGTCCAGTGGCGTCCGGAAGGCATCTTGAACAATATTTTTGAAAAAAAAAATGTGCGCCACTGTTTTTTGCAATGTTTGTATTGTTTTTGTATTAAGCTACTGGAAACTACAACTTTTTTTAATTCAGCATTTTTTCGTATCTTGTTTTGTTGTTGATAAAAAAAATAAAAATCACTGTTGTTATGTGGTAACGCTGGAAATTAAAAAAAACATGAAACAAGAAGAACCCTCTATTAAAACCACACTTGAACACATGGTACCGCAATGTTTTTCAGTAAAAAAACATTTGACAATGACTAACACAAAACTTAACAATAGTTGCTCAAAATGTCCTCCTTCAACTTCAATGCAAGCATTACCTAGTCTTAACATCGATTGCCGAACACGTTGAAATATTTCCGGCGTATGTCTTATCTGATCCCGTATCCGTTGGATTAATTCTTCTTCAGTGTTGACTGGAGTTTTGTAAACGAGGGACTTCAAATGTCCCGAAAGGAAGAAATCTAAGGGAATTAAATCCGGTAACTTGGGTGGCTATGACTGTGGACCTGCGCGATCGATCCATTTTTCCCCATAAGTTGCATCCGGAAATTGACGTGATACTCTCCTAAAGTGAGGTGGGGCCCCATCGTGCATGAACCACATTGCTCCTCTCACTACCAGTGGGACATTTTCTAATAGTACAGGTAACACAAATTCCAAAAAATGACGATACTCTTGACCATCTGATCTCGGGGGTAAAAAAATGAGGTCCAATGAGGTAATCACTCACAATACCAACTCAAACATTCACGAAAAACTGTTGTTGATAATGATGTTCTATAACCGCATGGGGATTTTCTTCAGACCAGATATGATTGTTATGAAAGTTCATAATTGAATTTCGGGAAGAACACGCTTCATCGGTAAATAATATACGGGATAGAAATGTCGGAGATGCTGCCTGTTGTTGCAGAAGCCAAGTAGAATAAATAACTCGCTTGGGAAAATCCGCAGGTAATAACGCTTGCACACGCTGTATGTGGTGAGGATACAGTTGATAGTCCCTTGGAATCTACCATGCAATAAAGTAAGAAATGTTTAATTGTTGTGCAATTTTGTATCGGGCCTACGCTCAATTTCACGTAAAACTGCTTCCTCCAGCTCCACTGTTCTTACCGTTACAGGTCTCCCAATAAGAGAAGCCGACCTTTGGAAGGTGCCTGATTCGCAAAGCCTTTCGTGTATTCTTACAAATGTTTGTCTATTTGGTACAATGCGATGAGGATATCTTTCTTGATAATTGCGTCTAGCCGCTCTGGAATTGCCTTGGGCCATTTCATAGACAAAATGCATATCGGCCAATTTCTGAGTTTGTAAACCGAACCATTTTCTAATATCAGTAACGAATTTTATAGCCTGAAACTCTTAAAACACTTCAAATAATTACTATCAAATAATTACACCGTTTCAAGTTATACCAAAGTCAAATTTGTTTGAACAATTGTTTTTTCCTCCATGGCACTCTAACTTTACTTTCAAAACACTGCAGTAATAATTAACGTTCTTTGTTTCATAGAAAACAGTCAATCTGGTATTTTAATTGTTTAATCTTGTTATTGCATATCTATAGACAACAATAGAAATATTTTTTATTAATTAATAAAAAAATGTATTGCTTGCATTGACAACAAATTCTAAGACTAGAATAGACTATTGATATGGAAAAAAATAACAAGTACACCCCAGTTTTTGATGGTCTGGTAGTTCAAATTTTGTATTATGTTGATTTTTATGTTTTTTCTCAAAAACAAAGCAAGATACGAAAAAAAAGCTGGAAATAAAAAAGTTGTAGAATCACTCAAATAATCACCCCTTCGAGTTTGGCCACGTACTTACATAACACCCTGTATATGTAAAGTGTAGATGACAAAATTTTTCCTTTTTCCTTTGTTTGTTATTTCTTATATGGTTACATACACTCCGGAAATATATTAAACCATATAGATATTGTTTTCATGGAGATTGACTTGGAGTTCGCCCCATTTGGATACGAGAAAAAAAGTTTCTCGGAAATAAAAAGCAAATCAATGTTCTCAAGTAATTCAATAATTCACACATTCGGAGACATATGCCGCACAGTGGTGTACTGGAGGCAAAAACCCGGTCAAAAGTGTAAAAGTTAAAAAAAATTTCAACAACTGTGAAAAGAGCATTTTATCATTACTGACTAACTGGTGCGTGGATTACATCATTTCCAGGAGCATAAGTAACACCCAGGAGCTCCTAGCCTCAGTTAAAAAACAGGATTCTTTGTGAGTCGACGTGCTATTTGATTACGTTTCAGTACTATATTGTTACTGGTTTTTCGTTTTTCAACTCCTGAACATGGAAAAGGGATTAAGTAGAAGTATGCTGAAAAATTAAATGATGGAAAGCTCTTTGAAGAAGATGACGGACATCAGAGTTTTGGAAAATAACATTCAAAAAGTCAATCTTCCGAAGTCACCCAAAAACTAATAGTGAGTGAAATTTGGTAAATATCAAATGTAAAAAAATTATGTATACACAGGGTGTTAGTGAATAAGTGATTCTGCATGGAAAAATAATGACTGTTTGCTATATAACTTTTGTCCGCAAATGCTTCGTTTTCCGAGATACGGCGTGTTAAAGTTTTTCTTAAAAACTGACTATTCATTTATTGCTCTGAAACCGGTTGAGATATGCAGATGAAATTTGGTGAGTTTTGAAACATAGTTATTGCGCATTTTTTGACATGCAATTGAGAATTGTGTGTTCATCATTGGCGCGCATACGGGTAATGATCTCAATTTTTTTTAAGAAAAAAAATGGTACGTCACTTGGATATTTCGAGTAAAAAATTTCTTTTGTATTCCTCGTTTAATTTGTGACAAAAAATCTTTCTTGTCTTTTGTGTGGGGCCCCGTTTTTATGCAAAAAAATAAAATATCTCATTGCGTATTTGTCATTACTTTAATACATCATCTATTAGCGATGCTAGTAGGCTACTGTCAACATTCTGTTAAATACGAATATTTCAACAAACTGTCAAATTAGCGTTTTTTCATTTATAAGCTCTCAATTTGGTATAACATTAATGATAATAAGTAATTAATGGAATGGAAAATTATACAAATGGAATGGAAAATTATACAAATGCGGAATTGTCAGACATGCATTTTGTCTATGGTCGAAGTAATGGAAATGGTCGACAAGCTCGACGATTGTATGCTGAGTTGTATCCAGGACATAGGGTACCCCATCACACAATATTTACTCGTCTTCACCAACGTTTGCGCGAAAATGGTACATTTAAGAAACAAACGGCTGACTGCGGGCGCCCTTGAGAAGTACGAACTGTGCAACTAGAAGAAGCAGTTCTCGAGTTAATTACGGAGTCACTTGAAACAAGTACCCAAAAAATTGCCAACATACTGAATGTAAGCAACTTTACTGTATTTAAATTTCTTTAAGAACAGCAATTGTATCCGTTTCATATTCAACGTGTGCAAACTCTACAACCTAGAAACTTTTTTCCGCGCCTAGTTTTTTGCCATTGGATTCTTCATCAAATCGCTCTAATTCCTAATTTTTTTGAATGGCGTTTCGTTGACTGACGAGACTACCTTTGAATGACAGTGTATACGAAATTTCCATAACAATCGCCTCTAGGCTGAGGAAAATCCACATGGAATCTTTGAAGCTCATTTTCAGCATCAGTTTTCAGTAAATGTATGGCTTGGGGTACTTGATGATCATTTAATCGGTACATATTTCCTCCCACAACGACTAGCAGGCGACTCTTACCTTAATTTTAGCATTATTGTACGTAATAACTTAGATACAGTATATCCAAATCGTTGGATAGGTAAGGGGAGGTATGGAACATTGTCCTGCTTGATCTCCGGATTTAAATTCTCTCGATTTTTGCATTTGGGGTTTTCTTGAGTCATTAGTTTTTTCCACTTTCCACTCCCGTCGAAAATGTTGAAGACCTGAGGAATCGAATTAAAGCCGGCTGTGAGACAATAAGAAATACACCAGGAATATTTGCGCGAATACGACAATCAATGAGGCGAAGAGTTGAACGAGGAATTCAAGAATGAATATTTCAGTGGCGTACCATTTTTTTCTTTAAAAAAATTGAGATCATTACCCATATGCGCGCCAATAATGAACATACAATTTTTAATTGCATGTCAAAAAATGCGCAACAACTACTTTTTAAAACTCACCGAATTTCATTCGCATATCTCGACTGGTTTCAGAGCAATAAATAAATAGTCAGTTTTTAAGTGTTGGCCACGGTTTTGCCACAAATACACCACTGTGCGTCGCTGCGATGAACGTCGAGATGCCCTGCCACTCGCACGCCCCATAGATCGGAAATTTCCCAGACAGAAAGGCATTCTTGGTACTGTATTTGAAGATTTTGTGTGTTGTATCTAATCTCCATAACATTTTCGGGACCCCCTCCTCCTCCTGTGTACGTTCTTTTGTGAGGTGCCGAACAAAATTAATGAGGAAGAATGAATAGCACATCTGTGGGTTGAAGAAACATTGAACAAGGTCAGAGACAGGTTCCATCCTTTTTGAAGATATTCAGGGATACATAGCAATCATTCATAATCCTGATAATTTACAGTTTCGAGCTACTCAATAACTCACCTCAGGTACTGTGATACTATAAAAAGGTAAGCATTCGGATGTCCTGAGGATGAAGAAAGTAGTGCGATCAATATATCCATAGGACATCATTGATTATTATAAATATACTCATAGGTGTTCTGTGAATTACATTTTGATGAAGGTTCTCCTGGTAGCAAATGTTCACTTCGTTTCCATGAACTGGACAGCAATAATGATATAGGAAGTGACACTAGAGACTATGCAACCCATCATAGTGAAGTTAACCTCATAGAATCCTGACGCTCTCAAACATGGCTTCCGATTCGCCACTTGTTTCGACAAAAACTGCAATTCTTCTTTCAGCAGTTGATCCTGGTAGCTTGATTTCATGTCCATGTCGTTGAGGAGATTGTAGCAGATTGTTATGGTGTTATTTCCTTCTTTCTCTACGAAGTGACCAGCTATGGATATGTTCAAGAGTTTTATCTGGAACAAAATGATTGAATTAGATTGGAATTAACTGTTTTAAGGAAAGTTTTGAATGAGTGCTATGAATTAGTTAATCGATTATTAAACATTAGTAGATAATTTCGATAATTGTTACATACCAAATATCGTCTATGAGTGAAGAAAAAAATGGGACTTTGCGTTTTTTGAAATGTTAATAATAATATAAATAAAATCTTTATTGAATCCTTTTAGATCACATGATGATATAGAATACGTCAGCAACCAGTACAAATTATTCAATAATGGGAAATACATATGTATACAGTGCGGCTTTTTATAGTCCACCCCCCCCCTATTAACTGTTGAACGGTTCGACGTAGAACAATGAAAAAAAGTAGTTTTGTATGATATGACCGATACTACTTTCTGTAATAAACTGACATTGTTATTGCATGATAGATGCCGCAGCAGGGCACATCAACTTCAAAATTGTGAAAAATCAAATCATCGAAATGATAAAAACAATTAGATGGTTGGAAAGAGAATTGAACTATCTTCTTAGTTCTAAGTTAATGTGCAATCACAATGTCTTTCACTTCAAACAGTAGTATCGGTGATATCATTGTTCTGTGTCGAACCGTTCAAAAGTTATAAGGGGGGGACCATAAAAAGCCGCAAGGTCACATATCGATGAAATAAAAAAAAAATTGAATGTTTGGAAAGAGAATTGAATTATCTTTTCAACGATGTGCCACATGATCCCCTTATGAGATTTAAAATTTTGAAGTTGATATGCGCCCCGCGCCATCTATCAGGCAATCACAATGTCTTTGATTCCGAAAAGTAGTATAAGGAGGAGCGGGAAAGCAACTTTGTTTCGTCATGACTTTTTGACTGATCCTGTATAATTTTTCTTTCAAAAAACTCTAAAACTTTGGTGTTTCAAAATTTTTTGCTAGCTATCTTACTTTAGGAGGCATTTTTTTGGCAGTTCTAACAACCATTCAAATTTTGTCATTTTGGTCATATGAAACAATTTCACCCAATCATGTCAACATTACACTGATGATTGCGTTCAGTGCAATTATCAATCACTATGACAACACGATTGAGTTTGACAACTTCATATCAAATAAATTTCAAAATTTCACGTTTTGGCAATGCGAATGTTGAAAGTATAAATGCGCTAATCAAAGAAAAAATTCCCAGAAATACAACCTACAGTCACAAATATATTTGGGAAATATTTATGGAATTTTGCTGCGAACGAGAATATGAATTAAATGAACATAGAATCTTAGAAGAATTGGCGTTGATACTGAAAGATTGGGCGGTCAATATGAGAAGGAAAGACGGGACCGAATTTAAAGAAGCAACGGTGAACACAATGTGGAACGTTTTGTGCAAACTTTTGCAAGAAAAGTACTATAATGACTATAATATTATGATTGGCCCGTTTAACAATACAGTATTTGAACCAGCCCGAGATGCCCGCGATACAATCAGGAAGAAACTACAAGCAGATCCATGTGAACGTAAGTCCAGTTCAGTTTCGTTAAATTTGTCTGAAGTTAACCAAATAATATTTCTATGGGATGAAAATACTCCTGAAGGTCTTATGCGTAAATTTTACCATATTGCTGCTGTAGAATTAGCGTGGCGAGGAGGAGAGGCAGTTGCTTGGTAGATTTTTTTCAAATCGGGAAAAATAACGATGACTCTCCAACAAATCTCATTGAATACAATCCGGTATTCAGTAAAACGTGCCAAGGTGCTTCTTAAAGCTGTACAAGTACTGAATGGTTGGTTTCCAATAGTGAAAGACAAAGCTGCCCTGTACGTCTCTCTCATAAACTGATATCAAAACGAGGCGACAATATTACCTCGCCATGACTGTTGTTAAAACCGAATCGACACTGGAAAAATTAAACTGACAAATGGTACGATAATGTACCTGTTGGAAGAAATACAATAAATGGAAGGACTAAATCTGCTGCTGAGGCAATTGGCTTGAATGTAAAGGACAAAAAGATAACAAATCACTCTAATAGATCAACTGCTGTTAGCGAATTGGCAAAAAGTGGTGTAGAAGATCAACAATTGCAGAAAATTACTGGTCATAGCAATCAAAATTCTATAAAACCATACTTAAATCTCGATCAAGAACACCACAACAAGATCATACATATTATGCGTGGTAATAGATCTCCTATAGTAGAGAACAGCAACGAATCAATAGTTAAGTTAAATTTTAATAATTGTACTTTCACTAACTGTACTTTTGATAAATAAATAGATGTTCCATTGTATTGAGTTACAATTTTTTTTGTCAAAAATTTTTCCGCCGAATATTCCTCGGAATAACCCTCCGAATAACAGCCCTCAGCCTTCGCCTTCGGGCTGTTACCAAGGAACGAGTTTTCGGTTGTCATAAAATTATCTCGTCTATTATCAATGTCCTAGGGATATTACTACCGATAATCGTCCGTTTCCATACATATCAGCGACCCTGTATATCCTAAATAGGTATGTAAATATTTGTCTAGGAATTCTTCGTACTACGTTCATTCTACTTTTTATCACTCTGAAGGCATATTTCTGATACTCACCCAACAAACTGATATCCAAGCTAAGCTAACGAAGTGCAACATCCCAGTAAACTGCTGTCCCCCCATGGATCCATCGAGCGTCATGTAGAAAATCATAATAAAGGTATACTGAACCGTGAAGGCCGTGAAAAATAGTACATGCAAGAGAAATATAATCCCAAACAACTCGTTCACTTCACTCACTATCTCGCAGAGAAAGTTGTGGTATTTTGTGATTTTTCTCAAAGTATCCCGGATGTACCTGGGACAAACTTCAACCACATTCTTGGATTTGATTAGAAATAGTTTGCTACGGTACAGCGAGTAGCCTCCGAGAGTTTTCTTCAATTGGGCGTTTAGAAATGAAAATCTGTGGAATATTTCTATTCCCATCCAAAACCACAACATCACTATTGCAGTTATTTGACAGTACTGAATGTTTCTGATGATATAGTACTTATACAATTTCAACTCCACGTTCTCCACCCAAACCCAACTATCCAAAACCACTACTGTCGGCACCATCACTAACGCAAATGATGCACTAATCCAAAATGAACTCCTCAGTTTCCCACACAATCTATCCAAAGGCAGGGCCTTGTCGAATTCTAAAAGAGAGTCTCGTATTCTGTGTATCTTCTTAGGATATACCATGACAACGAGTACCACAGTAGTTGTAACTGCCAGGGTCATGAACAGATTGGCTGTTTGGTCGGTTATTCTGATCACCATGCTGTACGTAACAAATTCGGGGTCGAGCTTTCTCAAAGCCGAGTAAATGGAACCAGTTACGTTGAGTGTAAGCAAAACCATAGCGTACGTTTTGTACTTCCAGGTACAATTTCTTGGTGGTGCGATACCCAATAAATTACATATCAATAAAATATTATCTAGCGACGGTAAGCTGGGCCTCATTCCACGATACATCGTTGCTGGTGATTGACGTGTCGAACACAATTGACTGAATTGAGGGTTGATTATTAATAACGGTAATGGCTTCAGGTATTTATTATCCAGTGGCGGATGTGAATATTCTTCAGAGCGATAATTCCCAAAGAATAAAAAATACGATGATTGGTCTTTTGTTTATCGAGGTCTGTTATTCGGTGATTGTTTCGAAGAGAAAGTTCCAATCGTTGATATCCAGCTCTGCTCGCTCCTTTGTGATTCTGCACTCTGAATTTGTGAACGATACTATTGAAATTTTTGAACTTCTATCTCAAAACCCTCAGAAAGTTCAATTCCATTAGTATATATGGGTGGAAGGCAGCTTCCGAATTTCATCAAAGCGGTGAGTTGGAAATGTAATGGACATCTCCAGAACAGACTTCAGTTTATAGAGTTTCTTGTAGAGAACAACATTGATGTTGGTTTTCGGCAAGAGACTCGTCTTAATGGACAGCCTGTTAGATTTCCCAACTACAAAATGCTTAGGAATGACCGAATTGGGCGACCGGGTGGTGGTGTTGCCATTTTGGTAAAACGCTGTCATTCGCACGTGCAGCTCGGCATTTCCAATGATGATACCCATGGCATAGAATCAGTAGGTATTGTTTCAACACGAGGAGTGGTCCTATTCGTTTAATCAGTGCCTATAACCCTCCGAATAATAGAATACTCCCTGAAGCACTCGATGTGGTTCTAATGGAAACAGATCAACCCGTTATTGTTGCAGGTGATCTGAACGCTAAGCACGTGCAGTGGAGCCGTGTTACCAATACGAATGATAGGCGACTGTGGCAACACAGTGACAGGTATGAATACCAGGTGTTGGCTCCAGGTGAGCCGACGTTTTTCGGTGCCGGTAACGTTAGACCTGATGTGCTTGACATTGCCCTGGCCAGGAATATTCCCTGGAACTGGGACATGCACGTTCTCACCGAGTTGAGCTCTGATCACAACCCGGTTATTTTGACGCTAGGAGGTGATCCACCGCCCCAGACAAATTGTCTGTGTACGGGAGTAAACTGGGAGATGTTCAGTCCACTCCTGGAGACCGCATATTGCGCTCCTGAGAGAATAAATTCCCCACTTGAGTTGAATGAAGCCGTAGCGCGTTACGAACTCACCATAAAAAATGCCTTGATGGATTCGTCCCGCAGGGAAAAAGCTCCCAAATACGATGATGAATTTTCGCAAAGGCTTAAAAATCTAATACGTGAAAGAAATAGGGCAAAAAAGCCATTCAAAAGAGTTTGTTTTCTACGGACAGAATCCGGGCTTATCAGTTGAATAGGGAGGTAAGAGAAAGTATAACGGAATTTAGGCATGAAAGATTCGGCAATATACTTCAAAATCTAGGAAACAACAATCAATTATGGAAACTTAGTGAAAATTTAAAGACCAAAAAAGCCGATCTTCCCCCTATTCATGGTAGAGCGGAATGTGCTATGACTCTGAGTCCAAAGCTCGAGCATTTGCAGATTCAATCCAGTCTGAACGAGCATCCAGATGATGATCTTGATCGAGATCTTTTGTTAGAAGATAGGGTTCGTCGCACCTCAAGAGAGTCAAATCGAGATGACATTCGTCCGGCTTCGCTGGATGAACTTAAGGCTCACATTAGAGGATTAAATCCTAGGAAAATCGCCTGGTTATGATGAAATTACTAATCGAATGATTAAGTATTTTCCGGGTAACCAGTTGCAGTCATTGTTGAACATAATAACCAATTCGATGCGCCTCAAAAGATTTTCTCGAAGGTGAAAGCATGCCATCGTGGTGATGATTCCGAAGGAAGGACAAAACCCGACCTTCCCACAAAATTATCGTCCAATCAGTCTGCTTTGCAGTTCAGCTAAGTTGGCTGAGAGAATCGTCCTGGAAAGGCTCGACGATGAAGTGGATGATAGAAATGTCCTACCGAATGAGCAGTTCGACTTCCGCCGAGCTCACTCCACCGAGCTTCAGGTTCTGAGGCTGGTGGAAGAAACGATACATTCATTAAATACCAACAACAGCGTCCATGTCATACTTCTTGATATCAGTAAAGCGTTCGATAAAGTATGGCATGAAGGCTTGCTTTCAAAATTGATAGAATTGCCTCTGGGTCTGATAAGTGACTAGAATCGTTTCTCATGGGTAGGACATTCCAAGTCAAGGTCGACAATTGTCTCTCGAATTCGAGAGCAGCTGAGGCCGGCGTTCCTCAGGGGGCAATATTGTTTTCTATGCTCTACGCTCTTCACACGTCAGATATAGCCAGGAGTGAGCACGTGAAGATTTCCCTTTACGCTGATGATACGGCCTTACTTTCTTCTTCGTCTATTTGCAGAATGCATTAGACGACCTCCTGCAGTGGTATCTGGAGTGGAAAATAAAGGTGAATCCTGACAAAATGCAGGCTATCTCGATGGGTCGCAAGAGAAACAACCCGGAGAGAGGAGTGACTGTCTGTGGAAGGAAAATAAATTAGTTGGAGCAGGACAGGTACCTCGGAGTTACATTGGATCGCCGACTCACCTGGAGGCCACACGTTAAATTGATAAAAATAAAATACATAAGAAAATCGCATCACTCTATCCGTTAGTAAACAGGAAAAGTAAACTTTTCCTGAAAAATAAAGTTATGATCTACAAAATGGTTTTCGGACCTGTCATTTTGTGTGCCTCAGCCGCCTGGGGCCAGACCTGCAGAACGAGCATTCGCGTCCTGGAACGGGCGCAAATGAAAGTTCTGCGTATGATAACGAACGCTCCGTGGTACGTGCGGAACGATCGGATACTTGAGGACTTAAATCTGCCTTCCATCAGAAGTATCATCAGAGAACGCAATCAGAGAGAATTTGATTGTGCAATAGCCCACGAGAATCCTCTTGTGAGGGAAGCCACTGATTACAGTATAGATGACCCCTCGCGTTTTAAACGTCCCAGACGCTCTCTGGAGTGATGGGATATTCATTAATCCATACAGGAAGCTGCATCCTCTATAGAAATTAATATTTTTAAAAACTTTCAGATCAAAATTATTTTTCAGCTATTTTTGAGAATCACCATGGAAGGACTAAATATTCTTCTCTAGTCCTTGTCCAATCAAAATTCAAATTTCGTGAATGGCTGTAGCCCACTTGTTTTTATGTTGAAAGAGTAAGAACCTTCGGGTTACACTCGAATATAATAGTGATAGTAGACCCCGAGATTAGTATATAATTCACAACAAAAAAAATCCGTAAATATTCAACTCCATCGCGTACTTTCAGCTCCGGTATGGCCATTATATTCATTAGTTAGGCCGCGAATTGCCTTTTAAGCGTACTGAAAGAAAAGTACCGCCAAATTCCACTCAATGCTTTCTATTGTATTCAACAAGAATTTTCCTCATAAGAGAATTAAAAATAAAGCTGAAACACCTTGTTAACAAAAACTTATCAAAATATCTGCAGAAAATCTACGATTTCTTCATTCGATTCAAAAAATTGCCAGTGACAGTGAAACCTTCAATTCCTTTTACAACAAATATAGGTCCATTTATAGAAAAACCTTGAGCGCTGCTGAACAACTACACTATAGGTACAAAATAGAAAATGCAAGACATGAACAAAAAGAGAGCTGGGCAATTATAAATGACTTGAGAGGTAATACCAACTCCACGCCGGTGAAAAACAAATTTGGAAAGTTATGTTATTAATGAATATTTTTGCTCAGTTGCAGAAACTATTTCCAAAAAGATTCACTCCTCAATCGATTCAATGGGCTATTTAAATCATATATGTTTCTGAATCTTTCTTTTTCACGCCTACGGATATTTTGTTGGAATGGAAAAGATTTTCAATGAAATAGAAAAAAAAATGCGTCTTGGTGGGATGACTTATCTATAAAAATATTTTTACATTGCCCCGACTCCGCTCTTACGGTACTAGTTGAAACGATGAAGTATTCATCTGTTACAGGAGTTTTTCCATTATGTTTGAAAAACGCAATGTCATTCCACTGCATAAAGGGAGTGATACCGAAGATCCCGCATACTTCGGACCTATTTCAATGTTACCCACACTCAAAAAAATAATAGAAAAACTTGAAAAAAAAGACTGATGGCTTTTTTAAATGAGCACAACACTAATAATCCTACTCAATTCGGATTTCAGAGAGGAAAAGGAACTAATGATGCAATATTAAACCATCTTCAAAACGTTTATCTGATTCTGAATGATAAAGAAATTACTTCAGCGGTTTTTTGTAACCTAACAGAGGCAGTCGACTGTGATAAAATTTTGTAGCAAAAATATATGGATTTAGAAATATTATTATCCAATGGCTTGAGTCATATTTAACTGGACGAACGCAAAGAGTGAGTATCTCTTCAAGGCAACTTATAACACAAAATAGGAATTAATCAGGGAGTACTCAGGGGTCAGTTCTGGGACCAACGCTTTTCTTAATTTACATAAATGATTTAGCCTCAATTAATATTTCAGAAGTCACCCAATTTGCAGAAGACACCACAATAATTTGGCATGATAAAAATGGCTCAAAGCTTCATCAAAGAATTGAGAATGATATTATCTATCAATATATCAAAAATTAACATCCTTACTTTCAAATGTTATCTAGAAGAACTTCATTTAGGAAATCAAATAATCAGTTATATATCAGAAACAAAATTTCTGCAAGGCTCAATACATTGGACAGAGTGGAAGAAAGATTATCACCAGAGTCATGGAACATGCCAAAATTATCGAAAAACATCCCGGTTCCAACATTCTCGGAGCCAACACTAAAAGCTCATTTGCTAATCATGTAATCAATTCGGAGCATAATTTTCAAATCGACGGAGATCTAAAAATATCACACGTTTGTGAAAAAGGCAATAAACTCAATATATTAGAAATTTTTTAAATCAACTCCTTCATGAATAATAGTGATGTTACTTCGTTGACTGAACATATCAACTTCGATTGTATTAGTTTCTTCAACTCCCTTGTATTCAGTAAATAAACAAATGCTGTATTTTATAATTTCCAAATGTGTTTTATGAATTCGAATATCACTTTTGGTGCTTCCCAATAATTTTATCCCTCTCAGCTAGATGTCACGTTCAATTTTATAAGTTTTTGAAATTATCTACTTTGTTTTGTATCCTTCTTTTATATTTCACGTGTAGATGTCAGGTTGTGTATATTTATCCACAACAAATCACCTTGTCATTATTTTCAATATTCTTTTTGTCATTTATACAGTTGCTTGCTGATGGATCGGATCATGTATTCAGTGAACGTCACGATGTCTTTGTGTTTGATTTTTATTCCGATACTTGTTTTTATTTCTATTGTGACCCTCACACCAAACATGATTGTCCTTCAACGTTTTTGAAAATGTTTTAATCTGTTACAATTTTTTCCATGTTCAAATCTCATGTGAGGAAATTATTATTTTTTATATTGAATCCATACATTGATGTACCCCCTTTTTTAGAATTGTTGTCTTTGTTTTTGGCTGATGATGGACCTTTATAGGTCCGAAATATGTACCATCCCTATTTAAGAGGGTAATAAACATTGTGGGGTATAATTACGAGTTTTCTTGGAATATTCCATTCCACTCCACTTTGAGATAAGATGGACTTTTTCCACAAATTAGAATGATATGTTTTAACACGCTTTTATTTTGCCAAAATGGCGGACGAGTTTTGTGATTATGGTTCGATTCTATTCAAAACTGAATTGTTGTGGTTTTTGGGGTCGGAAATCAAGATTTCTTTGTTAAAATTCATGAATTCAAGATGGCGGCTTCAATATGGTGATGAGTTTTGTGTTACAGCCCTATTCCAATAGAAACTGGTATGTGAGATCATGACTTTTTTGATTTCGACTAATGAATCATGATGTCCGACTCCAAAGACTCCACATACCAATTTTGAATGGAATCGGACTATTATCACAAAAGTCGTCGCCAGTTTGGAGCCGCCATCTTAAATTCGTGAATTCTTACAGAAAAAATCATGATCTTTGACCTCAAGAACCCCCTCATACCAATTTATATTAGAAAATGGCTATAACTACAAAACTCGTTGCCATATTGGAGCTGCCATCTTGAATTCATTAATTTTCGAAAGAAATCATGATGTCTGACCCCAAAAACCCCCACATACCGATTTTGAATCGAATCGAACTATAATCACAAAACTCGTCCGCCAAATTGGGGCCGACATTCTGTTTTATCTTAGGCAAAAATTCAATAATGTATTGTTACCGAAATCATGAACAACTGCCAAATTACCCGTTAATCGGACAACTAGGATAAGATTGAGAAATATTCTCAGAATATCCAAGGAATATTGAAATAATGAAAAGAAAAATTTTTGGGTTATTTCAAATTATTCCATGAATTTCCCCCGGATATTGAAAATAATGCAAAAATACCTCAGGAATAATCCAGGAATACCTCGGAATATTTTCTAAGGATCCTGCTTGCTACTACAAATTTCCATAAAAAAATCCACCATTTTGAAAACCAGAAAATCATACCCCATTCATTATACTAACTCATGTGAGTCGAAGATAATGTTTGTTCTATCTTCCATATAAGAGTGTGAGAAACATTATACTTGTATATTTCATACTATGCAAGAAAAAATAATTCCAAAGACCAACAAAAAATATTCTTTTTTTTTCTGCATTTAATCATTCTGAAAAATCAACCTTGTAAAATTCAATTTGATTATATTAAAATGACCAAAATGCAGTGGTGCAATTTTGACAAATCTTATAAACAAGCTTTGTAGTTTGAAATAATAGGGAATTCTCCAATAAAAAAATAAATATATAAATGAATCTGAATTTTTTAAACTTTCGGTCTAGGATTCTGAAATAATTGTATATCAAATATACTGAAATTTTCAATTGTCCATAAATTAATATAACTGAACATAAACAAATATAACTGAACATATACTTCATTAAATTAAAATGTAACAAATTATCCGGTACTGAGTTCCCTTTTTTAATTATTCGCCATCTCCATTCTCTAAAAAAAAAAAAAACGAATTTTTCCATACCTCACCAGAAGTGTTAAATATTCGCCAATTGGGTGTACTGTGAATTGTTCTCCACAAACATTTAACAAGCATGAATTATATATCTAACATTAATTGCAACACTTTCAAATTGAAAAGAGTTAGTTTGAGAGTACTTGAAAGTAATAAAGTGAGTATTTATGATAATTTGATTGAATATATCCACCATTTTGATTTTATTATCTCAATATAGTTTGTAATTAAATTTTGAAACGCTATTCGATTCAATCATCAAGAAAATAAGTTCTGTAATGAATTACAAAATTCACCTTTTCTTTTCAGCCCATCTTTCGATTTGGCCAGATAGGCACTGGCCACAATTTCAATATCTTTTCATGTAATAAAAATAATTCTAATTGATTCACTCATTCATGCATGCAGTTATTCCATTATAACGTTCTAGTTATTCAAACGGACTCATAACTAAGTGGTCAAACTGAACCTGAGATTTCTCCCGAAAAATTAAAAGAGAAATACTGACTTACCCAAAACGCAAACATAAATTCTCAAACTTTTGAAAATATATGTTTGTGTATGTCCCACAAGACTAGATTGACTAATTGAAATTGTGATTCTTATGAATATTTACTTAAGTGATGTATCAAAAGTAGAAGAGCACGGTTCGATTAATTATAAACTATATTTTTTTTATGGAAAGAGATGCCCAGAAACACGGAACTCGAAATCAAACACAAACAACTAGCGTAGAGCTCGTCCAATATTGAAACGACCACTTTGGCCTTCCCCTACCTAACAACCAATTTCTCTCGAAGATGCCCGAACTGTGGCTATCAATAGAAATGCCGTAGGCGTGCTAAATTATTTGGTATAGGCGATACACGAGACGTAGAGAACTTACATAACATTTGCCATAATTTATTTTTCCGCTACTGAATAGTACTGACCACTGGGCATTTTGGCAAGGTAACAAGTAAACTATTGCAAGCAAAGTTGAATAAATAACTGCACTATCTATTTATTAATCAAACAAACCTAACCTTTCAAACGCTGCATCCAAGACACTGGTGAAGATTCGCCGTAGCATAAGCTGCCACATCAAATCGTGTCCACTCGTGTTTTCCTCCTCTCTACCTACCAAACGGTCGTTTCAATATTGGACGAGCTCTATACACGCACACGCAGACGCAGGAACGGAAATGATCACAATTAAGCTATGTTCAGCAGACAGAAATGACTGACGCTAACCGTTCAGAGATTTCGATTGGTTCTCCCGATGTGCTTCGATATTGACAACCAATCACAATTCAAATAATATATGTAATGCATTTTATTCAGTAGAAATATTTCATTCAGATATTTTATTCCCATTCTCATAAGTCTAAATTCATTTGCAAGATTTGGACTGAACATACCAAGATATGTGAAATCAAATAAAATGTTGTACAAACATATCATTCTGTTACTCGATCGGTCAGGTTTTCTGCAGCCAGCTCTTAGACATGAGAAATGATTTGTTTTGTGACAAATATTTGCCCCAAACGGATTATTTTTCAATTTCGAAGGAAAAAAAAACTGCCAGAGCTGAGATTTGAACCCACGCTCACCTACCAGTCCAAATCTAACACCTTAGACTGCTCGACCAACTCGGAAGATTTTTTTTTTCCTCAGATGCTGGTGTCGTCGCCAGCTGCACCTGAGCCTCTTGTGCTTTTTGTGCCTTCCGGTTTTTGTATTACAGCACCCACTCCGTAACTCTTATCCCCTGTACCAGTCTGTACAGGTTCTTCACCGGTTGGCTACTGTATTCTGCGGGGGTTAGCCTTGACTGTCCGAATATTGTTCGTCTTTTGCGGTCTAGTGCAACGCATTCCGGCAATATATGTTTGGCCGTTTCTGTCCCTTTGCCACATTTCCTGCAGGAAAGTTCTCCGTTGTACAGCCCCATTTCGTGCAGGTGTCCTCTCATTGGGCTGTGTGACCAGTGAGAAGGCCCGTTATTGTTCTGACATGGTTCCTACTCATCTTGAGTAGTTCTTCAGTACTTCGTTTCGACGGTTCTGTAATTTATATTTTCCTGTGGTGCATGAGAGAGGCTTTCTTCCAGCGCTCTCTTTGTTTTTGTTTGACCCAGTCCCGTATGCAGCCTCGGATGTCACTCTGAGTGCAGGTTCTGGGCCAATTTATGGAGTTGATGAGCCCGTCCCAGCTAGTTCATCAGCTTTTTCATTGCCCTCGATGCCACAGTGACCTGGAACCTACATCAAAGTAATTTTTAACCGACGAAACCAAAAAGGAGGAGGTTCTCTAGTCGACGCGTATTTTTTCTTTTATTTTTTCTTTATGAATGATCACGCATAACTTTTTACTGAGACGTCTGATTCCGATCATTCTTCTTTCAGTGGATAAGATGTACTTCGAAATTGGTCCCATTTGAATTTAAAAAATGAAATCCACACCTAAGGGTAGCAAAATGAAGGATATTGATCACTCACCCTCTGAATTCTAGTCCGTTAACCGATTCTATCAGGCATAACGTTGTACTGGGTTCTTCGATTTGGATGATTCTTATTTTAATAGATAGGGTATACCACATATTTGGATTTCGAATGAAATTATCCACCCTTACGGGTGGAAAAATGGGGGATTATTGATTTTTCACTTGTGAACATTGGCACACACATATGTAGTTGACAATGACAGATCGCTACTGTCATTATTTTTGTTCCACATCCGTCACAATCATCATATTCTATGAGAGGATGGAATGATATACAAAGTAATGAAATAAGCTAACCAGAACAACAAAAATAATTTATATTACAACAAATAGTAAAAGTAGATAATCATATTATTCAACTGGTAATAGTTGAAGTAAGGTGGGTAAGTAAGTATTTTGGAAGTAATAAAGAAACAAGTAGGAAGTAGTTAGTAGATTTCATCCATAAAATAAACCTTGTTAGTCTCAATAACTAAGCTCCTGAACTAATGTAAGTAAGTAATTTTGAGCCGGCGCCAAACAAACAATCAACGAAGATCATTGAATTACTTCAAAAACATTATCAGAATGTCACCGCGAAACTTGATGCCATCATTTTACGCCTTACCTAATTCATTTGCTTGTTTGTTTGGCGCCGCATCAAAATTAGTTACTTACATTATTTTAGGAGCTTAGTTATTGAGACTAAGAAGGTTTATTTTATTTTTTACTTCTCAGTTCCGTATTTCGTCGGTTTAATTTTTTGTTAAAAAGTTTTTTGTTGTGTTCTGTTGCATTTTTCTTGGCATTCCCACACCATTCTTGATGTCACTTTTGGGTCCGTGAGAGCTTTCATTGATGCCAGGTTGTCTGTGCATATTTTGACCCGTGCGTTGTGCACTTCTCTCATGTTGTTAACTCGGAAGATACTTTATGTTGAAAGTATTATCAATCTGTTGCTACATTGGTATGGTTGCTTTTTCCGAAAAAAGGCCATACAAAACTTATGACAACTTGTGCCCAGACCGTCAATGATTTTTCTTATGTTTGCTATGAGTACTTACATTTTAAAAACATTTCATTCTGTTACTCGACTGGCCAGGTTATCTGCAGCCCGCTCTTAGCCTATGAATGTAGCAAATGTCCATCGTTTTGTTCTTCGCGAAATATGCATTGCATTTTTGGTCAACATTAACAACACTCCCCATCATTGTCAAACGGTCCAACCACATATGTTTTCAGAGTGAATGAAAAAGTTACACTTCTAAACGATATATTGACAAGTTTCACCACGGCTTATGATGCTATTTCATCTATACCGGATGATGATATTTCATCTATACCGGATATTTTGTTATTAATATATTTCAAGATTACTTTCAGTTCAGTGATGTTGCGGTTGTTAACAAGGAGGTACCTAACGGGGGAGCGTCCAGACCCCCCTTCCGAAAATGTTATGGAGATTAGATACAACATACAAAACCCCTAAATACAACGCTCAAAATGCCTTTCTGTCTGATATATTTTCGATATGTGGGCCGGGCAAGTGGCAGGTCATCTAGACGGTCATCGAAGAGGCATACAGAGGAGTATTTGTGACAAAACCCTAGTCAACAATATTTTTCATGTGTTTTGAAGTTGAAACCATTGCTGTTGACTTACTTCGATATGGTATATACTCCTAAAAACTATCTCTATATATCGAAGTAAGTCACTACAGAGATCTCAGTTTTTGAGTGTTTCGGAAAATTAACTTCTTCAATCTGATTTTCCAGAACACTGATCTTCGTCATCTTCTTTAAAGATCTTTTCATTATAAAAAATTTCAGGAGACCAGTGAAAATAAACCTGTTTTTTAACTGAGGCTAAGAGCTCCTGGATGTTACTATGCTCCTGGAAATGTTGTGATCCACGCACTAGTTGAGCAGTAATGATAAAATGCACTTTTTACAATTGTTGAGCAATTTTCTACTTCAACACTTTTAGCAAGGTTTTTGCCTCAAATTCTCCACTGTGAGGCGTATTTCTTCTATCGGCAAACCACCCTAACCCACACCCCACCACACCGCCGGCGCCCGAATCTACGAATTTGTGTATTATCAAACAGATTCAGAAATTTTATTTCCGAGAAACTTTTAACGTATCCGTTTACGCGATGCTTGAATTGTTTGTCTGGACCTGGACCCTTCCCCCCGACAAAAAGTTCTGGGGACGTGCTTGGTTGTTAACCGAATCGATAATTTTCATCTATTAGAGAGGCTTATGTTTGAGTTTTGACTTTCAATTAATTTTATTATATGACACTCATTCCTCTTATTATCAGACTTCCTCGAACTATTCCTGTGAGAATGTATTATTTTTTTGTGAAATTCAACCATACTTCGGTAAGGGGTGTCCGCCTTACCTAACCTCAGTGGCAAGAAAACACTGGCAACTGCCGCATGCAATGAATATTGAAATATACAGATTGTGTGAGAGACGTAGGAAGTATGAGAATCCTTATTTACATTGGTTGCAGACTACCAACGATACGTTTAAAAACACGTCAATTTAACACAAATTAAAACAAATGATCCTCGTTCTTGTGCAATTAAAAAAAAATCAGCTGGCCGAGCAAGTGGTAGTCTTTCCATTATATGTAACCATAATTTTTTTCTGATATTGATGCGTCTCCTTGGTGGATCTTTTGTCTGATCTAAACCAATTCAAATTATAAATGACCTCGCACCGCATCAATGGGCTTCCGGTGAATTTGCTCGAATTTTTTATATATTGCAGAACTCATGATGCTGATCAAATGTCCCCATTGCACCACCACTCTAAATTCATCAAATTAGATTATATAGGGTGCTAAAGATAACTTTTCCAAAATTTCAAATGGCCATTGTGAAGGGACTTTTTCGAATATATAATCCAAATCGAGTATGCATCGATTGTTCATACGTCCGATTTGAATACACTATAGAGAACAGTGATTCCTGCACGTACAGACGATATACAGGTTGAGTTTTTCAGTGATTTCCGAAAAATTGAGCGGTGGAATTTCCTTCATTTTCAGATATTTTGTAGGAGACCAACATCAAATGCGATTGATGATATCAGCATCTCCTGAATTAAACTGATAAATCTATTATGTATTTGTCATGAAACTGCACCAGTCCTGCTTATTGATATATCCAAATTCGATCGTTCAGGGTGAAAGTTCACTCTGAAGATACATAAAATATACAGGGTGGATGAAAAACTAGTGTCGTTTAGTGATAATTTCCTTGAAGTAGTAATGATTGATATTGGTGTCATTGAAAAATTTCCACAAATATGTGTTCGACACACATCTGTTGACGAGTAGTAGAACGACTCTAGTAAAGTTGAAAGAATCTCGAAAAACATCAAAAAATTAAACAAAATCATTGAATAACAATATTATAGGTAAATGTTCCGTACCTATACAGAGTGTATCGAATTTGCGTAACAACAATCAATTTCAATATTTCTTGGAGAATTTCTAGATTCTAGATATATGTTGCATATGGAATTTTAGAATAAACCACAATCGACTTCCCACCAATAACTAGTAAAACTACCAATTCGCAAAACATACTCGTTACTCGAATTCACACCACAATTGGTGAAATGTCGATTGATTGGTAGTTGAAACTTCCTGTATATGGAAAGGAATACATTTTATGAAGAAGAAAAACTCGAAGTCGTCTCCACAATATAATATTAACAATCGATTAGATAAATACCATCGATTAGGTGAACATGTTTCGAACCTCTATAGGTTCATCATCAGCAGATAATAAAAGTATACTACAATAAAAGAAGAACAAAGACTTAGTTACATGGGTAATGTGATACAATAACATGGAGATGAAAAAATATTTTGTAGGTTAATGATATAAAATTATTTTAATTCCAATGTTCATAACTTGGACCATATGGAAAGTTGGGATTTCCCTTTCAAGGGCTGTGTCCCATTTTTGAATTTGGGAGGGCTAAATACTTTAGCCGATGCAAAATGAACTGACGACATGGGGAAACAACAGAAGCAATGGCGGTGATTGACAGCACCCAAAGAGCCATCCATCTGTCAGACTGAATTATCAAACCTAACCATGGAACGGCGACAAGAGAACTCCATGCACGGAACAAATATGAACTAGATATAAATCACAACCAAAGCAGTTACTATACCATGCGTAGAGCTCAGATGTCACCTATCCATATTTACAAATTTATATATATATCTATAAGAGTAGAACAATTGTGTATCAAAATAAAGAACAGTATGTATGTGACAGACTACTTATTCCAACGAACACCCCGAAGTGCAACTTGTACTGAAGAAAGGAAAACCACACCACAGAGCAAACCGGAATAACACCTGTCCAAACGAACAAATGCACTATGACATAGAACAATTGGTTTATCGGAGATCGAGGCAGGAAAAAGTTCTAATGAAATGTAAGGGAATTAAAAAACTTTCGACAATCAAACTGTACTTGTTCATTTGAGGAAATGACACTCGGATTGTTTATGACAGCATTGATCTCAAATATTTCAATGGACTTCTACCACAGGTTAAAGGAATACATGTTTAGTAGCCTGCTGTGAACCATTTGTAACCAATATGACCTCATATAAATGTTTTCTTTATTACGAAAAAATATGGACTCACACTTTCCATTTGTCAGCCTATGCCATAAAATGTTCACTCTAAGTCATGTATACTATCCCGACACTGAGTTCATTTGAAAAGTACTCACACTTGGAGAGCAGATGGACTAGCTGCAACTGCAGTTTGGAATGACATATAGCAACCATATCCATTTGTTTAACAAATATTTTTTAATTTTGGAATTAAAAAAAAAAATGACTAATCGTCACCGATTCAATTGTTTCACGTGTGATTCAATACACAAAATATGGCGCGACTCGATGGAGAACCAGATGAATTGAATCGAGAAATTGCCATTGAAAGACGCTACCAAAGGGGACTTCCACATGTCGTAGAAATTGATGGAAATAGAATCTGTTTGACATGCAACCAATCAATTATTCAAGAGATTCATCACCTTCAAGAAGATCCAGGATGATTGAGATTGAATAGTTCAACACAATCCTCAAGGCCCACATGTCTCATTTGCAATGGGTAGCTGATTTTCAAATACTCACAATAGAATGCAGAGTCAACGTGTTCATATACCAGAAAATACCCGTTCCCGTAGAAATCGTTTTGATGATCGTGGGTTTTCATTTCCCATCCTACAGATAGTCTTGAAACATATCAATAGACCTTACGCTTCGAAAGGCCAGGAACTGCAATCATTTTCGAACGAACTCAGAACTGCCGCTGAGCGTAAATTGGATTACGTAGACGAGAATAGTTTTTCTGATGAAGATTTGAAAACCATTGCTCCGCTCACAAAAGAACAGTTCGATGACTCATATAATCATTGTGTATCTGTACCAAGACAATATAGAGGTGAGTGACATATTTCTAAAGAAGATTTAATGGCATTCTTATGCAAACTCCGACAAGGACTCTCTGATGAATTTCTAATCATCATATTCAATTATTCAAGCCGCCAGGCAACAAGTTTAGTGATAAGTGAAGTGTGAGAATCTTTGATGACTCATTTCGTATCCGATAATATAGGATTCACCTCAATATGAAGAGGACAATTTATAGAACCACATGTTAGAGATTTTGCGAATCAATTGTACAATCCACAACCCAGTGAACCAAAAGCAATAGTTTATATAGATGGTACTTATCTGTACATCGACAAAAGTTGCAACTTCGTCTACGACTACGACTACGACAATCATATTCTCAATACAAAGGCAGACATTTAATCAAACCAGTCCTAATTGTGGGTACTGATGGTTACATTTTGGATATTCAAGGCCCATATTTCGCAGATTCAGGAAATAATGATGCACGCATACTGCAGAATGAATTGAGTATAGATGTCAATCAAATGAGAAGATGGTTTCATCCAGGTAATATTTTTATTGTAGATAGGGGCTACCGAGATGCTCTTCCTCTTCTTCAGAATATCGGCATTCATTGTGAAATGCCTTCAGTTCTACTTCGAGGACAAAGACAGCTACTAAATGACGAAGTCAATGAGTCCAGAATCATAACAAAAACTAGATGGATAGTTGTGGCACGGAATGGTCATTTAAAGACTATATTAAAAAAAAATATCACTAAATTGATACACATCATATTAAAAATATAAAATGTGTTCTACAAATAGCAGGTGCGATAATGATTGAGTACCATCCGCTTATTCAAATGAGAGATGCCAACCTACAATTAGCCAATATTATGTTGGAAAAAGCTAATAGAGTGAACGTAGTTCAAGTCAGAGTTGAAGCAGAAAATCGAAATATGAGACGTGGTCAGTGGACATTCTCAGACAGGATTATTTCAATGAATTCCCAAGATAAAATCACAATTGTACGATAATCAATATTCATAATAACAAATTATAAAGACATAACATTTTTATATCAATCAAGCATATACACATTTTATATTTCATAAGAGGTAACAAAATGGTTATTGTAGAAAGTGGAATTTTATATCTGACAACTTGCGACTAAATACATCTAGATCATCGCTAATAGAATTTGTCATTATACACTTGGTATGGAGCGAAGAGTTTTCCAGAACATTTGTGCGAGATGTATTTGTATAAAAAGTACTCGGGTGTCTGGAAGAGATTCTGGGAATGCAAATATCAAACTTTTCCAATAATATTGGGCAGTCAACAATACTTTCAATAATTCTATAGGTTACCGCTACACTATAATACTCACGCCTTCTTTCGAGACTGAAAAAGTTATGTTTATGTAGTAATTCAGAGTGAGTTGTGCCTATTGGTGGATAAATGCCATCAGTTTTTAGGTTTAGCAGTTTTAGAAATCGTCTTTGAGTTGCTTCTATTCGATCTATATGATATTGATAAAAGAAACTATACAACTGAAACATATTCTGACTTAGATCTTATGAAAGAATAGGATGAAGTTTTCAAGGTCGAGGTTTCTTTAAAATCACTACGGGCAATTAATCCGTACATACGACAGGAGGAGGATACAACATTATCAATATGCTTATTGAATGATAGTGCAGTGTCAAACGTGACGCCAAGATCAGTAAATGTTTCTGGTCTCTCAAGGGCAACGTTTTCTATTGAGTAATCAAAGATTAGGATATTCGTTTTCAAACTGTAGGACATAACTTTACATTTATCCGGATTTAGTGACAACTTATTTTGATAGCACCATTCTACAACCTGTCTTAATTTGCTGAGAGGTTCTCGCAATCACTATGTTCTCCACAAGGCAGTATAGTTTCAGATCATCAGCATACAAAAGGAAATATACATTTATAACATCTGCAATATCATTAATGAAGATATTGAAGAGCAGCGGTCCCAGATTTTACCCTTGTGGAACACCGGAAGAGGCACTGTATTCGGCAGACTTGAAACCATTGAGCTGGACATATTGCTTTCGAACCCGTAGGTAGGACTGAAAGAGTGCAATTGAGGAGGGGGATAATCCAGAAGCTATTAGTTTGTTAAGTGGAATGCCATGGTCAAATCTGTCGAAGGCCTTAGAAAAATCTGTGAATAACATCAGTTTGGGCTCTGTTGTCAATAGATTCTGTTCCAGTCCCATCAAGGGACAATTGAAATAATTGAAATGACATGTTTATTATTTTTGTTTTTTGAAAGTCAGTGTGAATTGTAATTTTGGCGAGATACGTCAGTTTTCTTTATGAAATAAAGATAAAAGAGAAAAGTTAACAATTCCTTTAATTTTGAGCAAAGACATTGGTCCTTCGAGCCGGATATAGATATATTGAACCAAGAAATGGAAAATACATCCTTCAAACCCACCAGGAAAAACGCAGGCATAAATAAAAGTTTGTCAGTCGACTTTATATGGCCTGAGGAGTTTGGTATATCGAACAGAAATACTTTGGCTGAGAAGGCGGACACAACTAGGTCCTTGGTGTCTCTAGACAGACATGATCAAAAGTCTGTAACAAGTTCTAAGGGAAAAATCTGTGAAGAGACTGTTTCTGTGACGAGTTCGAAACGGTACCAGGCAGCCCTTAACCTTCGAAAAATGAGACTTAGCTTGAAAACAGAAAAAGTAAGGCAACAGTTGGAAAAACAACAAGAACTTCTACAACAGAAACAGCGAGAAGTCGAAGACCAAATGCACAAGAGAATGCAGAATGCGAAGATGTACAGGTAGCAATAACCAAACGGTTTTACGTCGATGACTACTGCGATTTGAAGGATACTGAAGAAGAGGCGATGGGGATGATAAAAAATGTCAAAAAGGTAATGCAGATGGGAGGTTTCGAAATAGTTAATTGGATGTCTAATTCCCGAATGATAAGAGAACAAATTCACGAAGATTTGGCACCAATGAAGAATTTTGAATCTGATTCATCAACACAAAGAATATTGTATTCTTTGGGATCCTCAGACAGACGAATTCAAATTCAAACTGAAGCTGAATGAAACAAATTTCACGAACCTTACAAAAAGAAAAATTCTGAAGTTGGTCATGACAGTGTTCGATCCTCTTGGAATACTGACATGTTTCACAATCCGATCCAGAATACTTTTACAAGATATATGGAGAACCGGAATCGGATGGGATGACGCTTTGCCCGCGAACTTACATGAAATTTGGAAGAAATGGCTTTCCGATCTGCGAGATATTTCTGATGTTAAAGTCCCAAGATGCTATTCACAGAAAATTCCTTATGCTAGAAGAATGGAGCTCCACATTTTTTGTGATGCTGGCGAAAAAGCTTTCTGTTCAGCAGCATATTTGCGAGTTGTAACTGACGAAGAAATAGAAGTTTCTCTCGTTACCGCAAAGGCGAAAGTAGCACCCATGAAGCCATTGTCCATTCCCCGATTAGAACTACAGGCCGCAGTAATGGGTTCCCGAATAGCTGTCACTCTGGAAGATGAACTTGAACTACAGTTGACAGCAACGTTCTATTTGTCAGCAACGTTCTATTTGGCAAGAACTACAAGCAATTCGTAGCTCACCGGGTTGGAGAAATACAAGAGAGATCCAATGTGGCACAATGGCGATGGGTTCCTACCAAACAAAATATTGCTGACAAAGCTACCAGAACAAGTTATGGAGATACAAACATCATCCCTCCGAACTGGTTCACGGGCCCAGACTTTTTGAAAAAATCAGAAAATGAATGGCCGAAAGAGGAAGTTGGAGAAATCAAATTCAGAGAAGATGATGTTGAAATGAAGGCTGAATTCGTTGGAAAAATAACAGAGAAAAAGCATGAAGATGTTATAGATTTGAAGAGGTTTTCAAAATGGCACAGACTTATCCGGACAACAGCTTGGGTATTGCGGTTCTTGAAAATAATGAGAAGAAAGACTGAAAATGGCGGAGAACTCGCTAAACGAAGACAATTAGGTGTTGAAGAAATAGAAGAGGCTGAAAAGTACTGGATAAGATCATCGCAGCTCCAGAGCTTCATGGAAGATATCACAATGTTACGACAAGGAAAACCAGTTGGAAAAAGGAGCAAGTTGAAACAACTTAGTCCCGTCTCTGAAAATGAATTATTGGTTCTTGGAAGCCGTCTCGAATTTGCCACAGTTATGGAAGAGAGAGCAAGAAAACCATTTATTCTTCACCCAAAACATCTATTTACCAGACTACTCCTGCAACATTACCATGAAAAATTTGGACATCATGGTAATAAAACAATTCTGAATGAGATTCGCAGAAAATATTGGGTGATAGACGGTAGAGCTGCCGTGAAAGCGATCAAGTATTCTTGTCAAAAGTGCAAAAATGAAAATGCACATCCTAAACCTCCAACAATGGGACAGTTGCCGCCAGCAAGGGTAACACCAGGAGTTCGTCCATTTAGCAATACAGGAATGGACTATTTTGGTCCCCTCTTGGTGACTGTTGGCAGACACCGCGAGAAGAGATGGGGTGTAATCTTCACATGCCTTGCTGTACGAGCAATACATCTAGAAGTGGCTCATTCTCTTACCACAGGATCGGCCATCATGGCGATACCCTCAACTTCTGAAAGAATTTGTGAACAAGTTACCCGATAGTTTCAAACTCAAATGGGGTGAAACGGTGTTACTCAACCATGGGAGAGTCAATATGGGAAAGTTTTCCCTTTGGATTAGTGACATAGCTGATGCAGCCACTTATGTGACAACACCATGCAAAAAATACCAAGGACGAAAAGCAGACATTGTTCTGAATGCAATTCGATCTGAAAAATCTCCGAAAGCAGGTGAAATCGAACGTACTTGTACATACTGTGACAAAAAATCCCATTCTGTCAATACATGTGACAAACTGAAGGCTGATGACATTGATACTCGGTGGGCACGATTACGAGTAAAAACCTATGCTTTTCCTGCTTTAAAATAGGACATTCCAGATTTAAGTGCAAATCCAGAAAAGAATGTGGTCTAAATGGGTGCAAGTTTCGACATAACCCTCTTCTACACAAGACAGATTCAGCAATATATTGTGTTACGGTCAGAAGGTTGGTGACCGTTGAACAAGTTTTCATGAAACCGTGTTGGTTTATACTACTATTGGTATATGCCAGGTAGAATTGGCAGCATTGTATATACAAGATACTGTACATCATGATGAAAATGAATTTCAAATGGATGCAAATACGAATGAGCGTGGATTTTTAAGAATGAGAGTTCATTCAAGATTCCGTAATGCCAAAAATATCAATTATCTATAGCATTCGGAGCAAATGTAGAGGATATTGAACAAATCAATAGTGTTGACGATGCTATATTTGGATATTATTGCACTTGTAAAATTGGGGCCTGGACCCTTGGATGTTGTGCCCATGTGGCCAGTGTTATCTGGTACCTTGGCTACGCACGTCATAAACAGTGTATGAGGTATCCATCAAATGCCCTACTCATCCATATAGAGGATGCTGAACATAGAAAGGGACAACTTGATCAGGTGTTCTGACTCTGTCATCCTTTTCTGTACGTTGTTCATTCGTTTCAGTTCATTGGTACCCTGTTATATATTGTTTTTCCGTTCGAAGAATTCCACTGGTTTGATATTGAAGTAGGTAATATAATACATCATCAATCAAGATCAATTGACAGTTGTCCGGCGGTGAGCCCAAGGTTTCCAACAGGATGTCATCTGAACACTGAAACTTGAATAATTCTGGATTTCCTGTCGTTCTCCATTAGCAACCTATACATTCCATACGTCTTTTCAATTGAACATGAGCCTATTTCGCTTCCTATTTTGTTGTAAATCAATGTTTCTGTTTTAATTATTTACAATATTTTTCGAGATTCTTCTACCATCATTCGAGTTTTTCTACTAGTCGTAGTAGATAGAGTTTTATTCACTGATAATATTGTTCAAAATCTTTCGCAGATGTGTCTCGAACATAATGTATTTCTGAAAATGCTTCAATGACATCAATATCAATCATAAATACTTCAAGGAAATTATCAGTAGAGGACACTAGTTTTTGATCCACCCTGTATATTTTATGTATCTGCAGAGGAAACTTCCACCATGAACGATCGAGTTTGTAACCGACTTTTCCGGAATTTTAGGCATTTGCATATGTCAATAAGCAGTACTGGTGAAGTTTCATGAGAAATACATAATAGATATGTCAGTTTAATTCAGAAGATGCTAATATCATCAATCGCAATTGATATTGGTATCCCACAAAATATCTGAAAATGAATGAAATTCCAACACTAATTTTTTTGGAAATCACTGAAAACTTGCTATATTTGGACTCACCCTGTATATTGAATGTACGTGCAGGAATCATTTTCTCTATAAAAGTGTATTCAAATGGATGCATACTCGATTTGGTTTATATATTCGAAAAAGTCTCTTCACAATGGCTATTTGAAATTCTGGAAAAGTTATTTTTAGCACCCTATATTAGTATATTAAAGTATAGTGGATAAAAAGCTTTAAAACACGCGCGATTTTTCGAGCACGACGGCGCAGCCGGAGTGCTCGAAATAGAGCAAGTGTTTTTTTCAAGACCAGTTATCCACGAATACTTTACGTTATTTTTTTTTATTGGTGCACTTTGAAATCATATATACTGGTATTATTACTACAAAAAATAGAAATAAGAACTGATAATGCAAGAAGGTTGAATTCGTGATGTGACATCAGTATACCTTTCGTTGTCATGGAAATGAAAAAAACATTCATTTGCTCAAAAATGAATTATTCTAATTTTTTTTGAATAGTGAGGCAGAATCGCGGTTAATACCGCGAAAATCCAGTGATATATATAAAAAAGAATATGAAAAGTTCATCAAATGGATGGAGGAGCACATATAAATGAACGAATTGTGAGTAATATTTTATTTGACGTTACAAGGTACTCCTGTCAGATCAATAATCAAAAATTTGTCATTTAGACTTCACGTTTCTCGATTTGTTGATGTTGTCATGGTTACCTTTAAAAAACGCGCGTTTTTTAAAGTTCGATTTAAACACGCTGAGACATGCTTTGAATGGGTAAAAAGGGGCACCAATAAAAAAAATCTAATGTGTTGAATTCAGAGCAGTGGTGCCATAGAGATATTTGATCAGCATCACGAGTTCTGCAATATATGAAAAATTCGAGCAAATTCACCGAAAGCCAATTTCATATTGATGCGGTGCGAGATCCTTTATCATTTGTAATGTCTATTTTGAACCTAGCTCATCACTGCACGTGTGTAATGGAAGAAGCGGCAATAAGGGCCTTCAGACTGCACCAGGCATCAAATTTAAAGGCTGGAAATCTGACTGGACATCTGAAGATTTTGGAAAATATTCCCCTAGAATCCAGGTACAAGCCATCAGATATTATGCAAGCCAGGCACGACTTTGAAGTGAATTATGAAGTGGTTATAAACAACCACCATACAGGGTGATTCAAAAGTACTTTGACAAACTTCAGGAGGTGATTCCTCACAATATTCTAATATGAATTGTCCGAATGAATATATGTCCGGAAACGCTTCATTTCCAAGATACAGGGTGTTCAAGTTTTATTTTTATTTTCGTTTTTTTGAATAACTTCCGAAATACTGACCTTAATTAAACGAAAATTGATATTGGGAGGTTTTGAATTCGAACCTGATGTTATTATTGCTCTCACTGGTAGGGGGCGCCACCTAAACGTCTTTTTTTTGAAGATTCATAACTTTTTTCAGTGTACTTCTAGCACATTTTTCAGTGGATAAATCAATACCTCTATCATATCTGAGTAAAAAAGGTTTCCTTGTTACAAGTCGCTTTAAGCAACCGTTTTCTAGATATTTGATAATCGATGCGTGTTGAAGTTATTACCATTATTTTGGATTTTTCACAAGAATGCTTAGGCAATGAATTTGACGTTTAAGTAAGTAGTTTTGGTTTTTTATAGGACGCCGCCTATTCTATTTATTTTTACTCGTTTGAAATCGTTATTTTTGTATCAAGGATGCAAAATCTGTATTTGTTTTAATAAAATTTGCAAGAAATATCAACATTTTATTTCAAGAAATATTGAATATATCAAACTAAATTGTATTCAAATAAATCGTTCAAAGTATCCACCTTCAGTGAAGATACAGGCATTCAGTCTTCTAGTCATTGAATCTCGTACCTGCTCAAAAATTATTTGTGTTTCTTATTGTTTCACAGGCGTCTACTATTCGGTTTCTCAGATCTTTCTCGTTCGCTACTGAAGTTTCATAAACTAGTGACTTCAAATGTCCCCAAAAATAAAAATCTAGCGGGTTTAGATCTGGGGACCTTGGTGCCCACGCCTGGTTAGGTTTTTCTACACCCCTACCGATCCATCGATTTGGATAGACAGTGATGAGGAATTCCCTGGCTACAACGCTAAAATGGGCCGGAGCCCCATCATGCATAAACCACATGCGGATACGAATTTCTGATGGTACATTCTGAAGTAGTCCCAACAATTCATTTTATAAAAAGTCTCTGTAAGTTGTGCCATTCCGTCGGAACGGAAGGAAGAAAGGACCTATCAAGTAATTATCAATTATTGCCCATACATTTACAATAAATTGATACTGATAATGTCTTTCACTAACTTCGTGCGGATTTTCCAGAGCCCAAACATGGTTGTTATGAAAGTTTGTGATAGCATTTCGGTAGAAGTTTGCCTCGTCCGTGAAGAGTACATATCTTAAAAATTGAGAATTTCCATCCAATTTTCTCAAAAACCACTGACACATAGTAATGCGTTGGAGAAAGTATCGTGGCTAAAAAGCTTGTACCCTTTGAATATGGTATGGATAAAATTGTTGATCGTGGATAATCCTCCAAACTGTGGACTGAGTAGAATTGAGAGCTTTAGCAATTATTCTTGTACTTGTTTCTGGATTCTCCTCGAGAGCGTTCAAAACAGCTTCTTCCAATTCTGGAGTTCGAAGTGCTCGTGGTCTTCCAATAATATCAGCCGCCCTCTCAAAGCTACCTGTTTCTGCCGAACGACGGTGGAGACTGGTAAATGTTGGAGCTGAAGGCAGTACTCGATTAGGAAATCGCTCCTGTTAAATACGGCTTGCTTCGCGCGCATTGCCATCCGCAAGGCCATAAACAAAATGCATACCGGCTAAATGAGCATTATTGTTTAAAAAATCTATTTTTCAAAACTTACAGAAACTTCAACAAAACAACAAAACGTTTAACTGTCACATAATATGTAATCACCAAAACTACTTACTTAAACGTCAAATTTATTTCCTAAGCATTCTTGTGAAAAATGCAAAATAATGGTAATAAATTCAACACGCATCGATTATCAAATAATCGACTTGAAATTCTCAAGTCCAACTATCTAGAAAACGGTTGCTTATAGCGACTTGTAACAGAGGTGACTTTTTTACGTAGATCTGATAAAAGAATTGATTTTTCACTAGAAGTACGCTCAAAAAAGTCATGAATTTCAAAAAAGAAAAAGACGTGTAGGTGGCGCCTCCTACGGGTAAGAGAAATAATAACATAGTTTCGAATTTGACACCTCAAAAACCTCTCAATACCAATTTCTGTTCAATTAAGGTGAGTATTTCGAAAGTTATTTAAAAAAAAACGAAAATAAAAATAAAACTTCAACACCCTGTATCTTGGAAACGAAGCGTTTCCGGACATATATTTTTTTAGACAATTCATATTAGAATATTGTGAGGAATCACCTCCTGAAGGTTGTCAAAGTACTTTTGAATCACCTTGTATATTCACAACGAACGGGCCTCAACTAGAAAGTAATGCATCAGTATGGCATACTGATGGTTCCAAAATAGACGAAAGGGCTGGAGTGGGAGTAACGGATTCTAGTTTTAGGCTCCCAAAGTCCCTAGGCAGAGCCCCAACAATTTTTCAAGCAGAAACCCATGCTATAGAAATCTGCACCCAAGAATGCCTTGGGAGAGACTTCAGGGGGGCAAATATCTATATCCTATCAGACAGCCAAGCAGCACTGAAAGTTCTGAAGTCACACAATTGTAAGTCTAGACTCACTTGGGACTGCGAACTCTCCCTAAGACAACTGGCTACGAACAATCAGGTTACTCTGATGTGGGTGCCAGGTCACTAGGGTATCAAAGGCAATGAAGAAGCAAATAGCCTTGCCAAGGAAGGCGCAAACACTTCATTTTCTGGCCTGGAACCCTTTCGTGGCCTTTCCAAAGCCCACATCAATGAATAGTTTCTGCGCTGGGAAGCTGGTCAGCTGGAATGTGGTTCCAGAGCAGAGGCAACCGTAAAAGCTTCTGGGCCCATCGCCAAAGGGAGCTGAACAGCTTCTTGAGTTGGACAAGAAAGACTTGAAACTGATAACGGGACTGCTGATATCACCTCAAAATAATGGAAAGATCAGACTGTGAACTGCGCCGTTACTGCTAGAACTTTGCTAAAACTGCAGAACACCTGCTTTGCGACTGCCAAGCGCTGTTTTGCAAAAGTCTTGAGTTCCTCAAGGGTGTTTCACTACCGCCCTCAGACATCAGGAACTCAGCTCCCAGGAAACAGACCCGCTTCGCATGGAGTCGTGGAATCCTGGGTCTTGAATAGATGAAGGGTGATGTACAAAAGACCCTACATATCGAGGTACGGAGAGGCTGAAGAGCCATATCAACCCTCAAACAATCTGAAATTTCACACAGATTCGTAACAGTGCTACTTGCTCTCATTAATCCATGTTGGAACTCCGAGACAGGTCTGGAAATTTTATTATAAATTACATCCGACAGAATGAGTTCAATGAGTTTTGAGAAAACTGATATCAGCACAATTTGTCTGTAGTTGGTAATATCATTTGCCTTTTCTGACTTATGAACAGGGCAAATTCGTGAAGTTTTCCATAGTTTAGGAAATCGGTATTGTATATTTCATTGAACATTATTTGTAGGGGTCGACATATGCTTTTTGACAATTTAAGCAGGTATACCGTCAGGTCCGCTGGACATTTTGTTTTTAATTTTTGTTTATGCTTTTAAGATTTTTTCAGTACTAATGTCGTTCAAAATTAGCGAAAAACTGAAATTGTTAGGGGTATCTGGTAGGTCATGTTGACTATCATTATCACAACTTTAGTAGGCGTAGAGAATGTGATATTTTTGAAAATCATTTGACCTGGAATTCGGGTTTTATTTTTCTTGGAATTAATAAACGCCCAGAAATTATTAGGGTTGGATCTCAAATTGTTTTCAGACCTCTTGATAAAGATTTTATATGCCGCGGCTATTTCCTTTTTTATAGTCCCACGTAGGTTCTTGAATTTCTCGAAATGAAACAAATACTTTTTTTTTATACGTATGAGAGTGATGATATTTCATTTCAATTTTATTAGTGTTGTCAGCTCTACATAATAATCATTGAAGTGACTTTCTACAACTGTGACTGACACTAAAATAATTGAGGGATGATAGACACAAAGTCGTCTCCACAAACCTTCAATTCTTCAAAAGTTAATTGAAGACATGTTTCGAAAGTATATAATTCCATCTTCAGTTTCGCAGTACAATAATGGAAAAAAAATATGGTGGAGAAGAAAATCCGTGAAATATAATAACTTATAACTAATATGAGGAAACCATAGCTTTTTGGGTCCAGCGGTTTGGTCAACATGAAAGCGTTTTTTTTCTCATGAAGAATGACTTTCATTCGAATGCTCCAGAAGAAAAAAGATTGCCTTTTGTTTTATCGAATTGACCGCAAATAAAATGATCCTACGCGCCACACTTTTGAATTAGTTTTTTTTGATTTGAGGAAATGATAATTCACTTGATGAAACATTGTCTTTGAGAGTTGTTTCTACCTACACTATGACATGATGACCCCTTTGTATTCCCCATTTGCGAGCCACTCTAAGCAGTTTAATTAGACTACAATTTTCATAATTATTGCATGTTTATCAGTCATCGTGGAACATCAATTCAATTATGGTTTCGATGACGAACACTGTAAATCAATACAGAGAATGGTTAGAAAACGGAAAAAATTACCTACATCGAAGTGTCCGCGAGTGGAGAGAAGCATTTCCCCGTAAAATTGATTGGCTTGCGGAACACGTATTTGTTTATTTCTCTAGTTGTCACGAAGAACAAAAACATCATTTTATAATTGTAAACGAATATGAAAAAAAAATTGAGACAAACCTTTATACCAATACACTGAAAAGGAAAAACTAATTTCTTCGATTGTTTGGCCTAGATTAGTCAGTGAGTAGCAGATCCAAAATTTCTTCGGGAAAGAATACCTATTTTATATACGCGGCGAGCTTTTGAATCTGCTACTCACAGAATCTTTTTTTATTTTTCAGTGCTTTTGTATAAAAGCTTGTCTTATTTTTTTAAATATTTTCTATTCAGTTCTTTTTATTCATTCATGGAATCCGTCATCTTATTGAATTCTAACAAAAATTGGTAGTCTCCGACCCCAAAAAACCAATATACCAATTTTGAATGGAATCATAATCATTATAGATAGATAGATAGATAGATCTCTATTGTCTGAAATGTAATACATTTGATCGACGAAGGATGTCATGTCTATATACACAAAAGTATAATAAATTGTACGATATGTACAAAAATACAAAAGTGAAATGAATACATAATAAAACAACATGAAAACATAATTAAACAACATGAAGAGAGAAAAAATGCACAAATATGTTAGCAAAACCAACAAAACCGTTTTATAAATTTATTGATATCAAACGAAACACATAGAAAGAAATCATATGCAAAATACTCTTCCAAACTGTGGAAGCACCTTCCCATTACAAGGTTCCATACCAATTTTCTGAATGTTTCTGTTCATTTATTGCTGTTATATCTTTTGGTTAAAAACAATAACAAAACATGTCGCCATCGTGGAGCTGCCATCTTGAATTTATGAATTTTGATAGAAACATCATGATGTCCGATCCCAAAAACTCTCACACACCAATTTTGAATGGAATCGACCTATAATCACGAAAATCGTCGCCATCTTGAAGCCGTCATCTTGTCTTCGTGGATTTTGACAAAAAAATCTTGATTTCCGATCCCGAAAACCCCCAAATATCAATTTTCATTGGAATGGGGATATAACCAGAAAACTCATCACCATATTGGAGCCGCCATCTGGAATTTATAAATTTTGATCTCGGTCTCCGAAAACCTCCACATACCAATTTTGAATAGAATCGAATCATAATCATCAAACTTATCCGCCATTTTGTTTGTTGTCTATGAAAACATCCGTAATGCATTGTCACTGGAATTATGAACACCTGCCAAAGTTCACGGTTATCGGACAACTAGAAGTGGGTCAAAATTCACTTGCAAGATTTGAAGTATCTAAACATACAAATGTGCCGTTGAATAAAAGCTTGTAAAAATGTACCCAGTTTTTGACACTTGTCCTATCTCACATTAAATCAAGTTGATTTTCACTTTCTTCTGGGGTATCAAGATGAATATATTGGGTATCAAGAAAAATATTCTTCCTGGGTATCAAGACAAATATCTGCCAACAAGTTATAGGCCCAGTCGTGAAATGAATTGCGAATTGGGTGAATCACAATGAAATAAAAATTACTGGTAGGAGGTATACCTATTTTTTCGAGGGGGAGTGAAGAAAATCCTTGAAGCAGTAAGGTAGTGTGGGACTCACTGAGTTCTCTGTGTCCTCTCCGCGTTACCCACCAAAAACTCCACCCAGTTGAATCGTCTGCCCTATTGTATCTTGCCTGTAACCCTATAGATCAGTATGTATGTTCCTAAGGTCAACATCGTGGTATTGAATAGCAGTAATCATCAAACATCGAAATATAAGGTTGAGATGCTGCTGTTGAAAAAAGAACTGTATATCTTAGTTTCTGAAGACCCACCTCAATGTAGAACCGAAAATTGGACATTGAAAGACAGTGAAGTAAGGACAACTAATGGATAACTGATCGTAGATACACAAGTTGTACATGTTATGAATTGTAAAACAGCTAAGGAAGTTTTGAACAAACTGCAAAACCAGTATGCGAAATGAAACTTTGGTATTTAGTGATAGCGTTGGAAAGTATAGCTGAAACTGACCTGACTATGAACATGGTTGAAGGGAAATTGATATAGGAATATCTTAAAAGAACAGAAAATCAAGTAATGAATAGTGAACTGGCTCACCTGAGAAAAAATTGTTTCCATTACAAAAATAGACATTCAAGAATATGTTTCGTTTCCAAAGTTGGTTAACCGAAAGGTATTCGATGATGACGAAATGGTAGGTGATGGGTTGACAGATATACCTGGAATATTTCATTAAATACGAAACGACATTGTGCTACTCGAAATGAATGACATATATTACTGATGTTATTGGCAGAAAGCAGTTGAAACAATTGTTCTTCAGTTCTTGCTTAGTTTCCCCTGAAAATATCTTACCTTTCTGCAAATATGGAAATAAAAAACTTTTTTGTGAGAGTGGTGTTGACATCCAGTGATGTTGACATCGAAGCTTGAGTTCCTATGTGTATGTCTATTTGTGATGATGACTTTAGATTTTTTCAAGAATAATACAAGTAAACACTAAGGTGTGATCGGTCCGTCATTAGTTTGAAGCTCTCGAATGCTACTTGACGATCTTACTTTACTCTGGTTGATATATCTATTTTCTTGTGTTCCTATTGGAATTTGATGAATACCATGAATCGTCGACTTCGTTAAAACTAACAAGTGTCCATTACCCTGGCCCCAGTGGCTCTTGTGAAAAGCGTTTCAGTTTTGTCATTTGCATTATTTTGGTTTCTGTTTGATATCTTGATGAATCGAATTTTGATCACGCAATATCCCAAAGAAGCAAAACAGTTCCACAATTTCTCTATATTCAAAGCTATGTTTACAACAAAACTGTGAACTATCACTCTGAAGGCTTATTTGTGATACTTACCCAACAACCTGTTATCCAAGCTAAGCTAACGAAGCGTAACATCCCACCGAACTGCTGGCCTCCTACGGATCCACCAAGAACCGTATATAAGATCATAATGAGGGTATACTGAACCGTATAGGTCGTAAAAAATAGTACATGCAATAGAAATATAATCCCAAACAACTCGTTCACCTCATCCACTACCCCGCAGAGGAAGTTGTGGTACTTCGTGATTTTTTTCAAAGAATTCCGTATGTTTTCGAATGACACTTCCAGATTTTCAGAGCTGATTGAGGAACATTTGCCACAGCCGAGTACATCACCACCGAAATTGTTCATCAAATGGGCGTTCAGAACGGAAAATCTTTGGAAGATTTCCATCCCCATCCAGAACCACAAAATCATTACTGCAGTTATTTGACAGTACTGAACATTCCTGACGATATAGTACTTGTACATTTTCAACTCCACATTTTCCACCCAAACCCAACTATCTAAAAGCACTATCGTCGGCACCATCACTAGGGTGATCGTTGCACAAATCCAAAATATTTTTTTCAGCCTCCTACATGATCTGTCCAAAGCCAACCCCTCGTCGAATTCTAGGAGAGAGTCTCGTATTCCGTGTATCTTCTGAGGATATACCATGACAACAAGTACCACAGTAGTGGTGACCGCCAGGGACAAGAACAAACTGGAAGCTTGATCGACTATTTTGATCACCATGTTGTACGTAACAAATTCGGGGTCGAGCTTTCCCAAACACGAGTATATGGAACCAATTACGTTGAGTAGAAGCAAAACCATAGCGTACGTTTTATACTTCCAAGTACAATTCCTTGTTGGAGCGAGACCCAGTATATTACAGATTATTGAAATCTTGTCCAGCGAAGGTAAGCTGGACTTCTTTTCACGATGCATTGTTGATGTTGATTGAGATGGCAAACGGAATAGACTGAAGTGGGAATGGTTATTCATAATGAAAATGGGTTAATGTTTTCATTTTCCAGTGGTGGAACATAATATTTATGAAAACGAATAATCTCAAGAGAATGGTATAAACATAAATTAGGCTTTTTTTTCATCGTGGTCTGTATAGGATGATCGTTTCAGATAAGCTTAGGAAAAACTCTCCACCGATCTATCGTTGATAGTAATGATAATAATAACAACAAGGTTTATTCACGAGTTTTTTACAAATACATTCCATTAATACACAGTGTAAATCTACACAGTAATATAAATATAAAATACATAATAATTGTAATATAATTGACGGTGTATTGTGAATAAACAGGTTCAAAATCTCTAAAGCAGTCATTAAGCTTCTTGTTCGTGATATTCGAAACCAAAGTAAAATAAGTCAAAATCGTGTGTTTGGCGTCATATTCGGTAATTATATTTTCACTTTCGGTATTTGTGTAATTTGTCACAATCGTGTGGTTGTGTCATATCTGATCACTTTCGTTTTTTTTTATTTCACTATATTATGGAAGAAGATTCGCTTATTTCCCATTATACATAACTTGAGTTTACTTTTATAATAATAAAAGTTTATAATACTTTTTAGGTGTGCTGGTATCAACGAAAAGATTCGCGGCGCTACATAATTTGTGGTTCTCTGGCCATTTTTTTTTTTCACTACGAGGAGTAAATATCACATCATAACTTCTCGTATTGTGAAAGCAAAATATACCGAACATTAGCTAAACACAAAAACATACTCACGAAAACAGAACGCAGAGACCTAGTATCACACCACAGCAAACCCCCACATTTTTATGGGTTACCAAAAATACACAAACCATTTGATCCTCTACGCCCTATTGTAAGTTCCATTGGATCTCCTTGACAAAAACTCGCTAGATACCTACTCAACATTCTGAAACCACTATCTGGAAATGGAAATAGTTTTATAAGGAATACCCCTCACTTTCTTTAGAAATTGAATGGATTACAAATTCAAGATGGAGATCTTCTAGTAAGTTTTGATGTCGAAAGTTTGTTTACTAATGTCCCTATTGATAAAACTCTAGAAATCGTGAAAATAAGATTAGAAAATGGCACATCACTGAAGACAAGAACAAAACTGGATGTCAGTGCCATCATAGAATTACTCAAACTATGCACAGAAAAAACATATTTCCAATTCAAGAACGAATTTTTTCAACAAGAGTTTGGTATGGCGATGGGTTCTCCTTTGTCACCCATTTTAAATAACATATTCATGGAATACTTTGAGGAATCCTTCGTTGAAACATTCCACAATGGTCCAACAATATGGTGGAGATACGTGGATGATGTTTTCGCTATCTGGAATCGGTGTGAAGAAGAATTAAACATTTTCTTGGATCATATAAACGGTCAAGAACCGACGATCAAATTCACGTTAGAATCAGAACAGAACACCAACTTCCCTGTCTAGATGTCATGATCCAAAAATCATCATCCCGAATGGAAACATCTGTACACAGAAAGAAGACGCATACCATTCGATATCTACACTGCAACTAAAACCATCATGCCAGTGCGAAAAAAAGCATAGTTAAATGTCTCTATAATCGAGCCCAAACAATTTGCAATTCCAACCAGAATCTACAGGAAGAAATAAACCTCATAAAATCTGTTTTCAAGGAAAATGCATATCCGGATCAGTTTGTGGAAAAAACAATCACTGACATTGAAAACGAAAATCCATCAAACAACCAATTAACACAACCAACATGAGTACTCCCACCACCTTCACATTTCACAACCAACATAATACCTTATGTCCCCGGATTATCTGAAAAGATCAAACGAATTGGACATAGGTATGATGTGAGAACATCATTTAAAAACAACAAACACACTGAGATCTATACTAACACAAACAAAACCAAAAAACGCAAAGTACCAAGTACCAAAAACTGTGTTCACAACATACCTTGTTCGTGTGGTGATAGTTATATATGTGAAACGTCAAGACCATTGGAAGTGCGCCAAAGTGAACATCAGAGTTACATCAGAAATCGACAAATAACCGGATCAAAAATTGCAGAACATATCCTCACATCCAATGGCGATCATACGATTGAATGGAATAGGACAAAAATCTTGATGAAAGAACCACATCAAGAGAGGAGAAAATTGAAAGAAACGGCATGTATTCTTCTTTCCAATAACAACAGCTTTTCAACAAATTCTGTTGAAATGTATCATACATGGTTAGCTCTACTCAGAAAGGAAGTGAGAATGCTAATAAACTGATCTGAACAACACCCCATATATCAAATGAGCAATACATCACTCTCAATCTTTTTTGGCAGATCCCAATTGACATCGTCAGTTGAAAAAGCGAAAAAGACTCAGCAAGACAGAATCCAAATTATTAAAACAATTAAAGGAGATTTGGAGAACGGGGGCAGATATAGTCCCCGAAACGTCAATCAAAAACTATATGGAGAAGTATCTTTTGAATTTTGATTAGTTTTTCATAGGCATATTCAGGGAACGAGAAGTTACTGACAAATCGAATCATTTTTCTATAGGAAATATACTTTGGTGAACGCAGTAACTTATCGGGGTGAACTAATTAGTTTGCCCTTTCTACACTTTTCCTGATTATATTTTCATTTCAAGACTGTGGAAGGTTACCCAAAAAACATGTCAAGAAATGCTTATCATATTTCAGTATTACACCGAGAGAAACGGTCCAAATGCACTAGTGCACTTGAGACTATTTTGATTATAGCAATACATTTTTCACTTACGAGCACTTAAGTGCAGTATTTGCTATGAATAGAAAAAGAACTCTAACAATAAAGTAATTACCATTATCAATGTTTTCAAACTTCAATCGACGACCTCACTAAGAGCAAATAACTTGGTCCTTGTCATGATTGAAGATATGTAATTGGAGCGTCATTGATAGTCATAAACACACAGAGTGTTAGTTACTAGCACTCTTCATTTTATAATCAGCCTTCTTTGATCTTGTCATAAATATCAGTGTCATTAGGAAAATCACGGGCCTGCGCAATTGTATCACCAATGGCCACTTTCCGATTGCATTCTGCATTTCGTTCATGTAGTGATATGCATGTCATTGCGTCGTGCATAGAATATCCAACCAACGCGTCGTCTTATACTCGAAAATTGCTTGATTTTATAGTTCATACTTGAATACAAACAATATTGTTAGTATGGGAAGGAAAAGAGAGTTATCTCGAAGTCGTTCTCCACGAAATAAAAACAGCATGGCTACTGGAAAAATGTATGCATTTCGGAGATTGAGATCCCCATCTTCAGCAGAATTACAAAAACTAAACTAATGATTATGGTACAGGTTATGGAACAAAATGGAAGTTACCCTACTTACAATTATTATGGTAGAAAAAACATTTTTGGAAATAAAACTTGGGTGTGGTCTCAAGTTAGACCTTACTATGAACACCCCATTTGCGAAGTTTTCTCTTCCTTATTAATGAGGTTTTTGTTTGCCACATTTTCAGAATGTTGAAGGAACTTGGTGAAACGGATGAAGAGAGAATCTCACGAAATGGAAACATTGACAAATCGTTCTTCAGTATGGGACATCTGGCGGAAATCTTAGTAAACTAAACAGTTTCAAACAATGCGTGTTAACCTAACCTTACGAAGTATAGCAATTGGTTAGTAGATGTCACTGTACCATGGTGGTTTCTAACAGTGACAGAGATGTGATAGATGGTGAGAGTGAGAAAGAATGTTTTATTTTTGGAATTAACGAATAAAAGCAAGAGCTTTAAACAAATTTAGGCAATCAAATTCGGTTTGTTCATGGACACAATTTGTATGAGATGCATTTTTAGATTTTTGGATTTCAAGAATTTCTAAGAGGTTTAATTTAGGGCCTTTTGGGCAGAAATGGATAAGATCAACATTATTGTTTATGTTAAAGTTTGAGTGTCCGGATTCTAACAGGTGATTGGCAAAATCAGACTGGGTATTACAGATGTCTGTGTGGCGATATTTATTAAAGATATTTGTATGTTCTTTAAGTCTATCAACAAATTTTTGATCAGTTTGTCCTACATGAACAACTGAGCATTCTGGGCATTTGAGTTTATGGACCCCTGAGTTATCCAGTCTATCCCGTTTATCTTTGGAATCACATGGATATTTATTTAAGTGATTCAAGGATTTGTAGCCTATTTGTTAGTTGTCATCTGATAAATATTGACCTATGGAGGTGTACGATGGGCCTAGGTAGGGGAGAGACCGAGAAACTTTTTTGGGGTTTTCAGTTGACAATAGTGGTCTGTTGAGGTATTTATAAAGATGCTGTTTGAAGATTTTTTGGATTATATGTTGGGGGTAACCATCATTGGATGCTATCTGTCTAATGTTCATCTCTTTATCAAAATTATTTTTTGAGAGAGGTATGTTCAACAATATGTGGATAAGGTGGTGAAAGGAGGCAAGTTTTTGGTTGTGTGGATGGTTAGATGGATATGGGGTAACTATGTCAGTGGCTGTCGATTTTCTGTAGATATTGAAATCAAATTGGTTCCCTTTTTTTATGAGTAGAAGATCTAAGAAGAGTGAGGAGTTGTTTTCTTCTAATTCAAAAGTGAAGTTGATGGACTCATGTAGACTATTTATGTATTTAGCAAATTCATGTAGTTTGGAAAGCGGGCCGTCAAAGAGAACAATGCAGTCATCAACGTAGCTGTACCACAACCATATATGGTTTTTGAATTATGTGCAAACAAATATCTTTTTTTCCAAATTGAACATGAAAACTTCTGCAAAAAAGGGAGATAGGTTCGAACCCATAGCTAGGCCCGAATGTTGTTCATACAATTTTTCGTTAAATTGAAAAAAGTTTTGTTTCAATACCACATCAGTGTGTGAGCATAGGTCTAGGACTGCATGTGTACGGAGGCCACTCTCAAAAAAAAGGTTTCTGATTTGGAGTAATACATCTTCAGGAGGACTGCTGAGAAACAAGTTTTGGACATCAAAAGAAACCAGAATGGACTTTTGGGGGATATGTTGGTTGGATATTTTATTAATCAGGTCCATATAATTTTTTATAGATGTAGGGTTAATGATATCTAACAAGGAGGGTGAGGTGTTGTTGAGCCTCTTAGTATATAAACTTAAATGCCCAGAATGTTCAGTTGTTTATGTAGGACAAACTGGTCTAAAATTTGTTGATAGAGTTAAAGAACATACAAATCTCTTTAATAAATATCCCCACACAGTCATCTGTAATACCCAGTCAGCTTTTGCCAATCACCTGTTAGAATCCGGACACTCAAACTTTAACATGAACAATAACGTTGATCTAATCCATTCCTGCCCAAAAGGCCCTAGAAAGGCCCTAGAAATTCTTGAAATCCAAAAATCTAAAAATGCATCCGATACAAATTGTGTTAACGAACAAACTGGATTCGATTGCCTTAATTTGTTTAAAGCTCTTGCTTTTATTCGTTAATTCCAAAAACAAAATATTCTTTCTTACTCTCACCATCTATCACATCTCTGTCACTGTTAGAAACCACCACCATGGTACAGTGGCATCTACTAACCAATCGCTATACTTGGTAAGGTTAGGTTAACACGCATAGATTTCATTGTTTGAAACTGTTTAGTTTACTAGATCTCCGCCAGATGTCCCATACTAAATGAACGATTTGTCAATTTTTCCATTTTGTGAGATTCTCTCTTCATACGTTTCACCAAGTACCTCAAACATTCCAAAAATGTGGCAAACAAAAACCTCATTAATAAGGAAGAGAAAACTTCGCAAATGGGGTGTTTATAGTAAGGTCTGAGCTGAGACCACACCCAAGTTTTATTTCCAAAAATGTTTTTTCTACCATAATAATCGTAAGTAAGGTAACTTCAGAGGGGAACAAAGAAAGTAATGGAGGAAGTTCTGTGAGGACATAGAACAAACCTCAGAAAGAGCAAGACTCCACCGCATCCTTCCCAAAGACCCCATCAATCCGTTGGGGACTCTCAAAAACCCCAACGGCAATCACACCAACACTGGGAAGGAAACTATAGAACTCTTGCTCCATACACACTTCCCAGGATCCACTGTCACCACAAATTAAAACCCCAGATATGAAATCCCTGCGAAAATGGTAGACTGGGAAGTGGCTAAGCGAACGGTAACTCACTCAAAAGTAGTGTGGGCAATAAACTCCTTCAAGCCCTACAAGTCTCCGGGCCCAGATAGAGTGTTTCCCATACTACTTCAGAGCGGAGTTGAATATCTAGCACCAGAACTGTGCAGACTGTACAGGCTGAGCCTAGCATTGGGATGGCTACCTCGAACCTGGAAAACTGTTAACGTGGTATTCATTCCAAAACCTGGACGGGACTCATACGACCAGGCAAAGGCATACAGACCAATAAGCCTACCGTCATTCCTTCTGAAAGGCTTAGAAAAACTGATAGATAGAGACATAAGGGAAACCGCTCTTGTAGAACGGCCTTTATATCAAAACAAACATGCCTAACTAATAGGAAAATCGTGCGAGACAGCACTTCATCAGCTTGTTTCAAGGCTTGAAGAGTCTCTAGCAAACAAAGAAATTTCACTATGCACTTTCCTAGACTTCGACAACACCTCCTTTGAAAGTATGGTCTCTGCGGCCACTCAAAGAGGCATTGATGAAACCACCTGCTTCACAATAGACTGGTCCAAGCCAACATGTTCGAGGAAACAGAGCAGGTTGAAATTGCCAGAGGTACCCCACAGGGAACATACTCTCCCCCCTTCTGTGGGACATAGTTGTAGATGAACTGCTAATTTCTCTGAATAACCAAGGGTATTACTCTCAAGGGTATGCAGATGACTCGGTCATCCTCATCAAAGGAAAGAATACTCGAACAACCTCAGAGCTAATGCAAAATGCACTGAGGACAGTAGAGGACTGGTGTGATAGAGAGAGCCTAAGGGCAAATCCGAAAAAAACAACACTAATTCCCTTCACCCGGAGAAGGAACATGGGAGATCCCATACCTCCCAGACTATTCGGTGAAACATTACAAGTAGTAGAGCAGGTGGAATATCTGGGGCTAATTCTTGACAAAAAACTAACCTAGAACCCGCATCTTCAACATGTAACCAACAAAAGCAGGATAACCTTCATGATGTGCAGGAGAGCTTTTGGAAAAACCTGGGGGCTCAAACCAAAAGCCATGCACTGGCTTTACACAGCGGTAATAAGACCAAGAGTAACTTATGGCTCACTCTTATGGTGGCCAAAAACGAACGAAAGACAGGCAAAATCCAACCTTTGAAAAATCCAGAGGCTTGCCTGTCTCTGTATCACGGGTGCAATGAATAGCACTCTAACAGCTGCAATGGAAATCATCCTAAACCTTGAACCCCTTGACTTACATGTCATTGGAGAGGCCAGGATAAGTGCATACAGACTGAAACAAACAAAAAACTGGAGAATTCGAACAACTGGACATACCAGAATCACTCATGTAATCAACATCGAAGAATTCGAAATGATTTCAGGCTCCGAGTATAGAATCACAATCAACTGCGGACATAGTCTGGTATACAGACGGTTCAAAGACAGTTGAAGGAACGGGAGCAGGAATACATGGGGAAAGGCCAAGAAGGGACTACATAATACCACTTGGCAAATGCTCCACGATATTCCAAGCTGAAACACATGCAATATGGTATGCATTCAGAAGAATCTAGGAAGTGGTTATAGGAAAAACACATCTGACTGTCAAAGTGCTATCAAAGCACTCAACTCTATACAGATAAAGTCTAAACTGGTCTGGGACTGCCTCCAGAACCTCATCGAGCTGGAAAAACACAACAAGGTCACCTTGATGTGGGTGCCAGGTCATAGAGGCATTGAAGGCAACGTAAAAGCGGACCAGCTAGGAAACGCTATTCAAGGGCCAGAACCTGTGCATGGGATTAGCAAAAACCGATGCAGGACCCTGATCGACGAGTGGATAAAAAGAGGACACCAACAATATTGGTGGTAACCTTCTGAACCTGAACAGAACGAAGGCACGTATAATAGTAGGTCTGTTGACTGGACACTGCGGCCTAAGAAAACACCTAAACAACATGGGACTACGCAGGGAAACCGTGGAGTGTAGGCTATGTGATGAAGAGGAGGAAACAGCCTCTCATATTATCTTCGACTGCGACGCCCTGAGGAGAAGGCGACACAGAACTTTTGGAGAGATCAACCCGGAAACAGGCATGAATCCGAAGAACCTTATCAACAGGCTAGTAAACCTAATTGAAGGCACAAACATGTTTGAATGAGGAACCACTGATGACAGAGTGATACAATAGACCACAGCTGGTCCCAGTGTCAAGGGAAGCTAAGTGCCAACCCTGTCTCTGGCTCGTCAGCTTTCAATCAACCAACCAACCAAGGTCACTTCCATTTTGTTCCTAAACCTGTACCATAATCATTATTTCAGATTTTTGTAATTCTGCTGAAGATGGGGATCACAATCTCCGAAATGCATACATTTTTCCAGTAGCCATGCTGTTTTTATTTCGTGGAGAACGACTTTGAGTTAACTCTCTTTTCCTTCCCATATTCTACAATCTCCAAATGGACTTTTTCCGCCAAAAAAATATTGTTAGTGTTGCATGGTGTTTCGTGAATATCGTGAACTGTATGATGGAATTCCAGAAATTACCGGCAGCTTGGGGATTGTCAAAATATATCGATAGTTTCGAAGGAATAGAGGATTTGAAAAAAATTATGTGACTTTTGAAAAACATGCCAATACCCAACATGTATGTAATGTTATACTAGAGATGAAAGAAATATGCTCATCTACTGTTCTGCAAAAGTTTGAAACTGCCATTTCTTCCAAAAAATGTTTGCATTGAGAATGTTTCTTATAAATTGAATGAAATAATCAAAATCGAGAACATGGGTGTACCAATTTTAAGTATCGTTCGTTTCATCTTAGTCAATTCGATTAATAAAGTATGGTTAGTTTTTGAGGAAATTAAAATAACACACGCATGTATTTGCTTGGGAAGTAGAATTCACTTACACAAAGAGATGTGTTTTGCAAATACAAATTGAGTACACTAGATACAGTGAGATTATTCCCCATTCAAATGATAAAAAGTATATTACATGTTTTGAATTCAAAGCTCCTATGATCATTTCAAACAAGAAGCATATTCAAAAGGGAATACGGAAAAGGAAAACATTCTCAATTGAAAATTGAAGAGAAATAAATTTATACTCTTCTGGCATTTTAGTTTTTTGTATTAAGTACTTGATTGAACACTTCCGAGTTTATTTTTTCCAATAACTTGATATTATTTATATCATCTTTTTATTTAACTTCCAAGTTTTGTATCTGACCTATTGTGCATATTCCATGAATATTTCTGTTAAAAATATAAATGCAGTTAAGTGACTGACAAATATTGTTTTATATTAAATAAATTTCAATACATTCTGTTAAAAAAAGAATTTCAAGTTTGTAGATTTATTGGTGTAACCAAATATGAAGAAGAAATGGAAATTTGTTTTATTTCATCATTTTTCATCTTGGGTCGTCCTTGACTATCAAGATAGTTTTCGGAAGTAATTACCACTGTAACCATACCACTGAAGCCATCCATATCGATGCTTGGTATTACTATCCTGGAAAAATCACGTGAGGTCCATTCCCAAAAGTGCATCCCAAAAACTTGGTTTTCTGTTTCGTGCCAAGAGCTATTTCACCCCCAGTCAGCTGCTTATGATCTATAAGGCACAGATCCGACCTGTCCTGGAATACTGTTCCCATATTTGGAGTGCGGCAACTAAACATATCCTGAGGCTATTGGATTCTGTCCAAAAAAGGGCAATTCGTCTCGTCGGTGATGCCTCGCTTACAAACTCGCTCACTTGTCTGGAACACCGTAGAAAAGTTGGCGATTTGTCTCTATTTTATAGATATTTTCATGGGCGATGCTCTTCTGAAATATCAACAATCGTTCCTGCTTTGGCAGTCTCTTCGAGATTAACCCGTCAAGTTCAGTCATCACACCCCTTCGTGGTCACCTTGGAGACCTGCAGAACATCACTTTCCAAAGACTCGTTCATCCAACGAACAGCGAGGCTTTGGAACTCATTGCCTAGGGAGGTGTTCCCCGAGGCATACAACCTTCAGAAATTTAAGAACACCAACTCCTACCTTCTTTCCCTAGGTTCCCACGATGTTCTCTGAACATTACAGGATATCCCTTTTCGTGGGAACCAGAACATAAAAAAAAAAAACACAGGTGCATCAAAATTATCGATAATTTTCCATGAAAGCATGTTGTCTAAAAACTGCATGAGTTTATTTCAACATTTTGGCGAAAATATGAAAATAACCGAATGCAGTTTTTTACTGACAAGCTTGAACGAAAAATTATCATGTTTATTTTGACGCACGAGTGTAATTCGTTAGAATATTTCCGTAGTTCCGTAGTAAAAGGTATGTGCTAAGTTTGAAATTTTATTTAAATTTACATTCAGGTTTTCCGAAACGTGACATTTCAACGACTTTTAAAATCCACTATTTATGTATGTCAAGATGACAAATGCACATTTTAACAATCGTTACTATAGATACGGACCTATAGGGAAATTTTCGATACCTACCGGGCAATTATCGCTGAATATGTCCCGCTCCATGAATATGTCCCGCTTCATATGGGATAATGTCGCTGTAATTATTCGAAAATGTCCTGCTTCATATGGGATTTTCAATGTAGGATGGAAATATTCAATTGAATTATTCGAACTCTAGACTCTGCATCTGGAAAGTTTCAGGGATATGTTTTTCATTGTAAATAGTTGAAGCAAAGTGGAAGCACTTGAGCAATGAATCCTATCAAAATTATCCACGAGGATAGTGAAAGTGCAATCGGAAATGTTGTGTTATAATCAAATACTAATTTGTAACAATGTATTACTTATTCCATCATTGGTGCCTGCCTTTTTGCGGGCACTATATAAGTTAAAAATGATATCCTTGCTGACTGAATGCAGTATGAAAATAATTTAGATATTTGAAACATTTGATTTAGTATTTCCATTTGGAAAAGTTAACAGGATGTTTCACAACCATGGTGTCAATTTGAAACTGATCCAGATTTCTCTTGATGAATGAATGGGACTGCTATTTTTTTACAGTGGTTTTGCAGATATTTTCAGCATGTTGGAGTTTAAATAAAAACTCCATTAAGAATAATGAATTTTGTAGTGTTTCATAAAATATTTTCTTTTTTTTTTTTTTTATTTCTTTTAATATTATATATTTATATATATATATATATATATATTTGACGTTAATCAAAATATAATTTTCATACACCAAATTGTTATTTTTATTTATCAAAATATATACATTTCCATGTAAACGATAAAAAACAAAAATGAACAAAACTAACGAAACAATATTATCATTTCAACACTTAGCACCTTTGCGAGAAAATAATGTGTCCCAGTCATTTTTTCAAAGGGAATCTCCAGTTTCAATTTGACACCATAGTTTTGGAAAATTCTGTATCTGGGATTTTCCAAGCAAAATAATTAATTGAGGTAAGTGATCAATTTCATTGCTATAAGTGGTAAAGTTATTAATTGTAAGTTCATTTTTTTATTGTTACAATGACATCATGTGTTTGAAATAAATGTATGGTTGAATAATAGCAAATAGCTATTTTAATCACCACAATGACGGTGTTGAATAACAATAAGTAAAATCAATTGATAGTACCAAATGTACACTTTGATATTGACAAATACCTTTTTCCTTATACCAAATAAAACCGACAATAACAATAATCAAAATATATATTTGGGACAGAAACTTTGTGTCATTACTGTAAGTATCTGATTTGATAGTAGGTAGCACTACTTTATATTAGAATTTCAGTTTGATAATGACAATTAAACACTGTCTCTTTTTTCCTAGTGATGATTAAAGTACAGCACAGTCCACTTTTTTTTATTGCTAATACTAAAGTTTCAATAGTGGTTATTAAAGATATTTTCCGGTGTACTAGCTGGTACACGCATATAAATTGTTTTTTGCCTGTGTTATTCCATCTAGATTATGCTTGTGACTCAGTCCGCTTTCCGTTATGCCAGTATCATATTATCCCGTTACCCAGTTAACCCGTTAGCCCGTTTCCCGTTATGGCGATAGCCCGTTATTTCCATTCGCCTTATCCCGTTGTTGCGTGTTATAGCAAAATGCATAGCGCGAAAATATTTTCCGTGTTCAAATATCTATACCGGGTGTCCATGGAAGGTGGCTCGCCCCTATAACTTTTTTGTTTTCGGAGATAATTGAATGAAATTTGGAGAATGTTCAATGCATAAAACTGCATTTTTTTTTCAAGTAACTCAACTTCATGCAAATTCCGGATTCACCGGAAGTGACATAAACTTTCGATTTTTAAATGGGACACCTGGAATATTTTCAGTTTTTTTGTCTCCATAAGACATTTAGAATACAATCATGTATCATTTGTTAGTGTTTGTAACTGTTTTTTTTTCGAAATAAATTTTTATTCTAGAGGGCTATGGATACGTTCAAATAACTAATTTCAGTCCTAAAATGTTTGTAAAAATACAACTTCGCAAAATGTTTCAGCTATGTGACGTTTGATTTTGAAAAGAGTATAACTATTTTTTTTTCAAATGGCAATATGGTGGCTCGTCGGGTTAGGAAAATTTTATTACGATTAATTTGATACCGCACTCTATTAGGTTGTGAGAAAACTTTCGATGAAAAACTGGAAATACCATAAAGTTAGAACTTTCCTGAAATGGACTACCTGTTGAAAATTAAATAATTATATTGAAACTACCTATTTACATATCTTTAGGGTTCCAGATGTTCAAAGTGACCTTCATCTTGTTGCTGAAAAAGGCTAACTTTTCTTATTGTTGCTCTCACAACGTTTCTCAACTGTCTTGGTGTAATTCTATGAATAGCTGCCTTTACTTTGTCCTCTAATTCATGTCGTGTGGGGGAGGTACACATAAACCTCGTTTTTAATAGATCCCATAAAAAAATCTAGAGGCGTAAGGTCGGGTGACCTGAAAAAGTTTTAAAAAAAATTAATAAAGGTATAAATTGAAAACAACCCTATTTTACCTCGCCGGCCACCTAACTGGACCCATATTTCCAATCCAGTTTTCGTTGTATGTTTCATGCAGATATTCCGTAATTGTCCTCGGGTTGTGTGGTGGAGCACCATCTTTTTGTATAAATATTATTATTTTCTATGATTTTCAAACAATGAAGTACACAATAACTACCCAGTTGACTTTGTAGAAGAGATGTAAAATAATATGTCGACTACTCGTTCATTTTAAATCTTATTTTAATCTCAATAAGATTCTTCATTTAACGTAAGTTCTAACGTTATATTTTCAGTTTGTTATCGAAAGTTTTCGTACAACCTAATAGAGTGCGGTAGCAAATTAATCGCAATAAAATGCTCTTTTTTCTAATCCGACGAGCCACCATGTTGCCATTTGAAAAAAAAATAGTAATACAAATTTTAAAATCAAACGTCACATAGCTGAAACATTTTGATCGAAAACAGTAAAGTTGTATTTTTACAAACATTTTAGGACTGAAATCAGTTATTTGAACGTATCCATAGCTCTCTAGAATGAAAATTTATTTCGAAAAAAAAAAATACACACCCGGTATATACCAATTTTCATGGTGATCGGTTGAACGGTATAGAAGTTGATGCGCTGCAGCGCCATCTAGTGGCGAGTCATCTTTCAAAAGAGAATCAACCAAATATGTCGGTCCCATCGTTAGTTATGATCGAGAGTGCATATAAAAAATATGATTTCTGCAGTTTGTCCAAATCATCGGACTTTCCTTTGTAATTGCCCTGATTTTTTTTTCTGAAAATTTCTCCAGGACCATAACGAACGAAAACAAAGGAAAAACATACATATCCATAGTCCGAATCGTGAGTTCGATCTTGGGTTTTTCTGAATTATCCAATTTTTCCACAAAAACCTATCATTACGAACACTCAAAAATATAGCCAAATCGGTCCAGCCGCGTTTTCAAGTTATGCGCATACCAACAAATAGGGGAATTAATGTTTATTCATATATATTTGAATTTTGATCACGCAATATCCTAAATAATTACTAAGGTAAAAGCACAATATTCCGCCGTAGTTAAGGGTTTTTTGAGTTTGAGTTCAAATATTAGAAAAACACATTTAGTTATATCATGCTTGGCATTTTTAGAAAGTGAAATGATATGTTCTGAAATATAGGCATATATTTTTTTTACATAATATAATGTCTTTTTTGGTTAATACATTTTTTTTTTTTGAATGTCAAAATCTCCTAATTCCGACGTAAATTTTTGACTTTGACCCTAATTCCGACCTGAGAGGTCCCTAATTCAGACACATTTTTTTTATTTTTATTTTATTTTAAATATGGTTGTAATTAACACAAAAAAACATTAAATATGAGTAAAATATGTAGAACGATATATTTTTTAAAGTAATAAAGATATTACAACATTCAAAAATAATCCTTTTATGATAAAAAAAAAGAATATTGCACTTTTAGTCCATATATTTTATCTCAGGAACAGAGTAGAATCCTCTCTTATTTATAAGACGAGGAGCACTTATACGAGAAACAATTTCATCTTCTTCGTACCAGATGACATCCTCAATAGTTGGCCATCTCCAATGTATCCCAATTCGTTCCATGGCCTCAATAAAAAATTTGGTTTTGTCTCTGTCAATAACTTGTCCAGGAAAATATTTATTTTCATATACAATAATCACGTAATTATATTTTTGATAACCGCATTCACTTTATACTTGTTCGTCTTTTGCTTTGTCTGAATTCATTGTAATATCTTCTGATTTTCCTTCTTACTGTTCTTTTCCGGTCGCTACGTTCTCATGTTCTCTATCAATTTGTGTTTCTTCTGCTTGCGGTTGTTCTTGGTTTATTTGTTCTTGGTCTACTTCTTTTGTAGGTGCCATTTTGCTGAAAATAAAAAAAAGATGTACTTGAGTATAAAAATGTTTATTCATTCATTTATTCATTCGTTCATTCGTTCATTCGTTCCTTCATTCATTCATTCATTCATTCATTCATTCCACTCCTCCTCACTCCTCACTCACTCACTCACTCACTCACTCTCACTCTCACTCACTCACTCACTCACTCACTCACTCACTCCTCACTCCTCACCTCACTCACTCACTCACTCTCACTACTCACTCACTCACTCTCACTCACTCACTCACTCACTTCACTCACTCACTCACTCATTCATTCATTCATTCATTCATTCACTCACTCACTCACTCCACTCACTCACTCACTCACTCACTCACTCACTCACTCACTCACTCCTCACTCACTCACTCACTCCACTCACTCACTCACTCCTCACTCACTCACTCACTCACTCCTCACTCACTCACTCACTCACTCACTCACTCACTCCTCACTCACTCACTCACTCACTCACTCACTCACTCACTCACTCACTCACTCACTCACTCACTCACTCACTCACTCACTCACTCACTCACTCACTCACTCACTCACTCACTCACTCACTCACTCACTCACTCACTCACTCACTCACTCACTCACTCACTCACTCACTCACTCACTCACTCACTCCTCACTCACTCCTACTCACTCTCACTCACTCACTCACTCACTCACTCTCACTCACTCCTTACTCACTCACTCACTCACTCACTCACTCACTCACTCACTCACTCACTCACTCACTCACTCACTCACTCACTCACTCACTCACTCACTCACTCACTCATTCACTCATTCATTCACTCATTCATTCATTCATTCATTCATTCATTCATTCATTCATTCATTCATTCATTCATTCGTTCATTCATTCATTCATTCATTCATTTATTCATTTATTTATCTATTCATTCATTTAGGCATACAAAGGCCCAATATACAATCAAACAAAATATTTTAAAATTAAAATATTTCAAACATTACTTACTCATCTAGGTATATGAGCCTATTTAAGGCGGAATTACCTCCTGGACCATTAAAAGCGGATGCTTATGCCGACGTATTTTTAACGTTCTGTCAGATTTGTGTCAATAATTATTTTGAATAAAAACAAATAAAAATAAAATTTTGAACTCACTTTTCACCTAAATTAAGAATGTTTTCACTTTAGAAGAGTTTTTTTTTAGTTTTATTGAACATTCAAAGTTTGTTGTGGGTACAGCTATTATTAAAAAAAATCCTCTTGGGACACATTCTTTTAACATAAAAAACTTAGTTTTATAGTGGAAATCTATACGACGTATTTTGCTCCTAGCATATATTAAGGCCTAATTTACAGTTAAAAAATATTTTTTTTCTAATTGCAGTTCAAATAGGTTTTAAAATTTGATTTGAATACAACAGGAGAAAATCCTTATTTTGACGTATTACGGCGACATTAGCTCTGGTAACAAAAACGGGCCCTTATTCCAACGTATTTTTTTGAACGTATTTGTTAAAGTTTGTGTCAAAATAATAAACCAAAACCAATAAAAATTTATTTTTAAAACCATTTCCTTGACATAAAAGAAAAATGCAACCCGCTTGGGTGAACAAAACTTTTAATTTTCGAAATATTTTTAATCACTTCAATCGATCTACTTACCAAAATGGAGACGTTTTTTCACTCACTGTGACAACAGACAGACCCAGTCGGAATTAAATGCAAACTAGATCCAAACGAGAGTGGCTTACCCCACCACTTTGGCGCTGTTGCGCAATCTAAAAAATTCTGTAACGGATACATTTGATCGCGTTTAGATATTCGTTGCCAGTTTAAAGAAATTGACTGACAAAGTTTGCCTTATGAAATAGGGCGGGATTAGGGCTCGATTTAGCATACGTCGGAATATGGTGCTTTTACCTTACAGTCTAACAGTTTATTTCCATTCAAAGCTGTTTCCAACACTGTGAACTATCACTCTGAAAGCTTATTTGTGATACTTACCCAACAACCTGTTATCCAAGCTAAGCTAACGAAGCGTAACATCCCACCAAACTGCTGGCCATCTATAGATCCACCAAGAACCGTATAGAAGATCAGAACGAGGGTATACTGGACCGTATAGGCCGTGAAAAATAGTACATGCAATAGAATTATAATCCCAAACAACTCGTTCACCTCATCCACCATCTCGCAGAGAAAGTTGTGGTACTTTGTGATTTTTCTCAAAGAATCCCGGATGTTTTCGAACGACACTTCAACCGCATTCTCAGAGCTGATCAGAGAAAATCTGCCACAGCCCAGCAAGTCACCACCAAAATTGTCCATCAAATGGGCGTTCAGAACGGAAAATCTTTGGAAGATTTCCATCCCCGTCCAGAACCACAACATCATTACTGCAGTTATTTGACAGTATTGAACATTCCTGACGATATAGTACTTGTACAATTTCAACTCCACGTTTTCCAGCCATACCCAACTATCCAAAACCACTATCGTCGGCACCATCATCAAGGTGATCATTGCACTGATCCAAAATATTTTTTTCAGCCTCCCACATGATCTGTCCAGAGCCAAACCCTCGTCGAATTCTAGAAGAGAGTCTCGTATTCCGTGTATCTTCTGAGGATATACCATGACAACGAGTACCACAGTGGTCGTGACTGCCAGGGACAAGAACAAACTGGCTGCTTGATCGACTATTTTGATCACCATGTTGTACGTATCAAATTCGGGTTCGAGCTTTCCCAAACACGAATATATGGAACCAATAACGTTGAGTAATAGCAAAACCATAGCATACGTTTTAAACTTCCAAGTAGAATTCCTTGTTGGAGCGAGACCCAGTATATTACAGATTATTGAAATCCTGTCCAGCGAAGGTAAGCTGGACTTCTTTTCACGATGCATCGTTGATGTTGATTGAGGTGGCAAACGGAATTGACTGAAGTGGGGATGGTTATTAATAATGAAAATGGGTTAATGTGTTCATTTTCCAGTGGTGGAACAGAATACTTACCAAAACGAATAATCCCAAGAGAATGGTAAATACATAAATTAGGCTTTCTTTCATTGTGGTCTGTAAGAGGGTGATCGTTTCAGATATGCTTGGGAAAAACTCTTCACCGATCTATCGTTGATAGTAATGATAATAATAATAACAAGGTTTATTCACGAGTTTTTCACAAAAACATTTCAATAATACACAGTATAAATATACACAGTAATATTAATATGAATAAAAAATACATAATTAATGTAATATAATTGACAATGTTCTGTGGATAAACAGGTGCGAAATCTCTAAAGCAGTCATCAAGCTGCTTGTGCGTGATATTCAAAACTAAAGTGGAATTGGTCAAAATCGTGTGTTTGGCGTGATATTCGATTTTCACTTTCGGTATTTGTGTAATTTGTCAGAATCGTGTTTTTGTGTCATATTCTTTTTTTGTCGCTCATTTTACATTATCCATGACCTGGTTTACTATTATTATAATAAAAGTTTATATACTTTCCAGGTCTGCTGGTATCAACGAAAAGATTTGGGGCGCTACATAATTTGTGCTTCTCTGGCCAATTTTTTTTTTCACAACGAGGGAAAAATATCTTATCATATCTTGTCGTATTGTGAGTAGACTTGTGATATTTCAGTATTATTTTACCTTTTTCCGAAATACCAGTATTTTTAAACAGAAAAGTATATGTTAACTATCAGAGGAATAGCTGATGTTTTTATCAACACATATTTTCAAAATCTATTTCTGGAATGAGTACGTTGATTTTTTTCTAAAAAACAGACATTTACACCACCCCACCCCGAAACACCATAAGTTAGTTGTGATTGTGCCAATGCGAAATGAACTGTTCTTGATCTGAAACATCTTTTCAAATATTTGAATTTTTGAAGTGTCCCCGTAATTTTATTGCGAGATATTCCATTTGTAGGTCACATCTCAAGTGTCGATTCATCATTATACAGAAATTTCATGGACAGGGCTTCGGGGATTTTAACATCCAGACCAATATCAATATCTGCCAATTTTGGTAATCCTGTTGAATATGAACAGAATGGTACATGACAGCTCTTATTCAAGTTGAAAGTGAGTTTGTTGAATTGATAGATTATTCAGGCTCATCAATAGAAATGAATACAAAATTGATAAATAACGAATAACGAAAAACGGAGACAGGAATGGGCGACCCCGGGTCTGATAAAATCAATAAATAAAAAGAATGAACTCTACAAAAAATATTGAAGTGACCCAGAATTATACAACACCGATTTCAGAATCCGATTAAATGGTCTGATAAAACAGACTAAGATAAACTTCTATAATATAATATATATAATATAATATAATATAATGAAGACAAAATAAAAAAAAATCCAAATCCTCAAAACAACTATGAAATACCCTCAAAAAATCAGATAAACCAAACGCAGCTAGTGACATCAAAGAAATAAAGGATGACTCCGGGAATATTGTCACAGATGTGTACCAAATTGCAGATATTTTCAACGAACATTATGCGAAAGTCGGAAAAACCCTAGCTGAAAAAATCATTAAACCAAAGACAACTCTACCCAAAAACATAATTTTATTAATGATCTCAAAAATAATAAGTCACCAGGAAACGACCCGATAAGAACAGAAACATTGAAAAATATAATTCAAGAAATAAAGGAACCACTAACACACCTTCTGAATAAAATATTGACGACTGGCAAATGTCCAAATGAATTCAAGATTGCGATTATTAAACCTATTCATAAAAAAGGCTAATCTCGGTATTCGCTGGGATATTTAAAAAAGTTTCAAAAACTCGACTGGAGAAATTCATGGAAAGATGCAAACTGCTCTCTGAATGTCAGTTCGGATTCAGGAAAGGAAAATCAACGCAGGACGCTATATTAAATCTAACCTCGAATATTTACAGATAATGGAAAAAGAAAACCTTCATTGTGTGTTTTCCTTGACAAGCAGTTACTGAAAGCATTGGGAATTATGGGAATTCGAGGTATTCCTTATAAACTGATGTAAAGCTACCTTCAAAGGAGAAAGCAACAAGTGAAAATAAAAACAATATTGAGCAATGAAAAATAAGTTGAATTCGGAGTCCCACAGGGAACAGTGCTCGGACCCATACTATTTACAGCCTACATCAATAAGCTACTCACCATCAGCACTTCGGGAGCTATAATGAGATATGCAGATGAAACTGCCATATTTTATGGAGATGATAATTTTATGGAGATGACTTGAAAAAAAGCAGAAAGAGAGCTATTTCAAATAATAACTAGGCTCAATCACAAATTACTGACAATCAATATCGAAAAGCCCACTTCGTTCTCTTTGCATCATATAAGAACTATATACCATCCTACGACACCTTGAGTATTGATAATAGTAACATCTCAATCAAATCAACGGATGAAATCAAATACCTGGGCGTAACAATAGACAGCGATCTCAGATGGGATAAACATATCATCAACGTTACAAGAACCCTACGTAGTCTATTGTACAAATTTAAATATTTCTGTAAAATATTGAATACCCACCATAAAAAAATTATATACTCACTTGTTGTATCAAGAATACAGTATGGGATGTTGGCATGGGGTGGAGTTGCGAATGTTCACCTGCACCCTGTATAAACAAATCAAATTATTTATTGATATTGAATGCAGTATTGAAAGACTTTCAGATAAAGTATCACAAGAGATCTATTTCAATTTGAAAAAATTACTGATTACGTCACCACGTCAAAACAGGTGACATAACCTCTTTAGAATATACATTCAAAAATCGGCATTTAAAAACATAAATCGACCACTTTCAGGGTTTTTGTTAAAAGTACATTGCTTGCGAAATATCGAATTTGTTCCATAATTTAGCCGCGCACTGTATAACCTATTACTTAACCTTTAATCACTTCTAACTATAAGGTGCAATGCGCATGCGGTTGAACTATTTCAACTTTTTCACGGACTCTCGAGTTCGTGAAAAAGTTGTTCATCCGATTAAATCAACCGGAGTATAGGAACGACTTTCACGAGTTCAAAAGAGGCTTCTGGCATCGTGTTGGAAATTACAAGCATTACAATCTGCTCTTTCGAAATGTATCGATGGTTTTGACAATCTAATTGATTGGAGATGGAAAATTCAGTTTATTCAATGGATTTGGGAAACAAATATTTATGTTTGAAGTAGGTTTCGTATTTCTTCTGAATGGAGATTCCCACGAGTTAATTGTAGTAATTGTAGAGTTCAATGAAGACAACATCACTTCCCTCGTTTCCTTCAGATGAAAGAATTTATCTCTGAGCTTCGTCATGCATGACAATACCATAGCTTGAAATTCTTTCAATTCTTACGTTCAGTGGAGATGTTGTTTTACATGATGATATGGTGACCCCCTTGTATTCCCCATTTGTGAGCCACTCTAATCAGTTTAATCAGTCCACCATTTTCATAATTGCTTGTTTGTCAATCATCGTAGAATATTTCAATTATGGTTTTGATGTCTATTCGAGACAGTGTGAATCAATACCCGTGAAAAAATATGTTTCATCGTCCTTTGAATACTGTAATTCAATTAGCAGATCGTTCAGTGCAGGAGGTAAGGTACTTTTTATTTTCATATAGGTCAAATAAGTCGAAGCACCTTCATTGAATCTATATTTTTTATACAGGGTGACTCAAAAGTACTTTGACAAACTTCAGGAGGTGATTCCTCCCTCACAATATTCTAATATGAATTGTCCAAATAAATATATGTCCGGAAAAGCTTCGTTTCCTAGAAACAGGGTGTTGAAGTTTTATTTTTGTTTTTTTTAAATAACTTTGGAAATACTGACCTTAATCAAACGGAAATTGGTATTGAGAGGTTTTTTGAGGGTGTCGAATTCAAACCTGATGTTATTATGGCTCTTACTCGTAGGGGGCGCCACCTACACGTCTTTAATTTTTTTTAAATTAATAACTTTTTTGAGCGTACTTCTAGCACGAAAATCAATTCCTCTATCATATCTTCGTAAAAAAGCTCCCCCTGTTACAAGTCGCTATAAGCAACCCTTTTCTAGATATTTGGACTTGAAAATTTCAAGTCAATTATTTGATAATGGATGCGTGTTGAAGTTATCACGATTATTTTGCATTTTCCACAAGAATGAGGAAATTAATTTAACGTTTAAGTAAGAAGTTTTGGTAATTACATATTATGTGACAGTTTAGCGTTTTGTTGTTTTGTTGAAGTTTCTGTATGGTTTGAAACACTAATTTTGAAAAAATGGATTATTTGAACAAAAATGCTCATTTAGCCGGAATGCATTTCGTCCATGGCCTTGCGGATGGCAATGCACGCGAAGCAAGACGTATTTACCAGGAGCGATTTCCTAATCGAGTACTGCCTTCAGCTCCAACATTTACCAATATTCACCGTCGTTTGGCAGAAACAGGTAGCTTTAAGAGGGCAGCCGATATTATTGGAAGACCACGAGCAGTCTGAATCCCAGAATTGGAAGAAGCTGTTTTGAACGCTCTCGAGGAGAATCCAGAAACAAGTACAAGAATAATTGCTGAAGCTCTCAATTCTACTCAGTCCACAGTTTGGAGAATTATCCACGATCAACAATTTCATCCATACCTTGACATGTTTTTTGGTAACCTTCCACAATCTGAAAATGGAAATATAATCAGGAAAATCTATACAAGTGTAGAAAGGGCAAACTAATTAGTTCGCCCCCATAAGTTACTGCGTTCACCAAATTATATTTCCTATAAAAAAATGATTCGATTTGTCAGTAACTTGTCGTCCCCTGAATATGCCTATGGAAAAATAGTGAAAATTCAAAAGATACTTCTCTATATCGTTTTTTGACGTTTCGGGGACTATATCCTCCACAAAAAATCACATTCATCCAATATTTATCCATACCATATTCTAAGGGTACAAGTTCTTTTGCCACGTGACTTTCCCCAACGCATTACTAGGTGTCAGTGGTTCTTGAGAAAATCACAAACTTTCATAAAAACCATGTTTGGGCTCTGGAAAATCCACACGCAGTTAGTATCAGTATCAATTTTCTGTAAATGTATGGGCGGCAATAATTAATAATCACTTGATAGGTCCTTTCGTTCTTCCGTTCCGACTGAATGGCGCAACTCACAGAGACTTTTTAGAAAATGAATTGCCGGGACTACTTCAGAATGTACCATTTGAAATTCGTATCCGCATGTGGTTTATGCATGATGGGGCTCCGGCCCATTTTAGCGTTGTAGCCAGGGAATTCTTTCACACTGTCTATCCAAATCAATGGATCGGTAGGGGTGTAGAAGAACCTAACCAGGCGTGGGCACCAAGGTCCCCTGATTTGAACCCGCTAGATTTTTATTTTTGGGGACATTTAAAGTCACTAGTTGATAAAACACCAGTAGCGAACGAGGAAGATCTAAGAAACCGAATAGTAGACGCATGTGAAACAATAAGAAACACACCAATAATTTTTGAGCGGGTACGAGATTTAATGACTAGAAGACTGAATGCCTGTATTTTCTCTGGAGGCGGACACTTTGAACAATTTATTTGAATACAATTTAGTTTCCTTTATTTTATTTTATTCTACATATTCAAAATTTCTTGAAATAAAATGTTGATATTTCTTGCAAATTTAATTGAAACAAATACATATTTTGCACTCTTGTACAAAAATAACTATTTCAAACGAGTAAAAAGAATGGAATAGGTGGCGCCCTCCAGAAAAAACCAAAACTACTTACTTGAACGTCAAATTCATTTCCTAAGCATTCTTGTGAAAAATGCAAACTAATGGTAATAACATCGATTATCAAATAATCAACTTGAAATTTTCAAGTCCAAATATCTAGAAAACGGTTGCTTATAGCGACTTGTAACAGGGGTAGCTTTTTACGTAGATATGATAGAGGAATTGATTTTTCCACTGAAAAATGTCTGGGAGTACGCTCAAGAATGTTATGGATCTTCAAAAAAGAAAAAGACGTGTAGGTGGCGCCCTCTACGAGTAAGAGCAACAACATCAGGTTCGAATTCGACACCTCAAAAAACACCTCTCAATACCTATTTTCGTTTGATTAAGGTCAGTATTTCAAAAGTTATTTGAAAAAAAACGAAAATAAAAAAAAAACTTTAACATCCTGTATCTTGGAAACGAAGCGTTTTCGGACACATATTTATTTGGACAATTCATATTGGAATATTGTGAGGAATCACCTCCTGAAGTTTGTCAAAGTACTTTCGAATCACCCTGTATAAGTGGACTGTCGCAATTGCCTCCATCTTGAAATAGTTACAAGCGATACGATCCTTCCTACCTTCCGGATGTAAATGCAATAGAGTTGGTGTTGGCTTATATGACGTAATACGTAGGTAGCTGAACAAATTTCAGTTTTGAATTTGTAAAAAGTTTCTATGATAAATTTTTAATTCATTTCTGGATGACAAATTGAAAACCGGATGTGGAAATGTAAAAACATTGAGCAAGATTGTAGATATACGGGATGTTTTTTAATAACATGCTGATATTTGGTAAGGTCATTCTTGACTCCATTTTGAGAGAAAACATTCATATGAACATATGTCCTGAAGGTCTAACCTTTGAACTACAGGGTGCTAAAGTTTTAAGGAAAAATTATTTTTTTAAGATAACTGGTATGACCCCAGATATTTTTGTGAAACGAAGTACGCATCTTATAAGCATTAAAAGGCATTCTCTGCTGTAAAATTTTAGTCTTGCCAGTGGCGTTCGAGCGGGATTTGCACTGAATCATTTTAAAGAGAAAAGTTATATGCCAGTGCTTTTTCATAAAGTAAAAATTATTTTTTAAATTCTCATTCTTTCCTGAGCAAATCTGGTCTCCTGATTTTTTTCTTTGATGTACTGTTTTCGCATAAAAAAATCAAATTCGTTTATTTGCATCTCGCTAGACCATTGACGAGAAAAAACAATTTATGTAACTTCAAACAATTTTTTTTTTTCATTACCCCGTTGTGGTAGGTTTTAGAAAAAACTGTTTTCAACAAAAAAGTACGGGTTTTTATTCATTCATTCAGAATGATATGCGTGCAACGTGCAACTGCGTATAAGACAAAGTTTCATTTGGTCAGAATTAGTAAACACAAATCCTGTCCCAAACGATAATATTTACATGATTTAGATGCCTAGAGCTGCGTTAAAGATATATACCGGGTGAGACAGGATATTGGGCCACCCCTATAACTTCTGCATTCGTTAACGGATTTTTCTGAAATTTGGTGCAGTTATATAAGCAACCATTTCGGATTAGATCACGCTACAATCCAATATGTCGGATTTCCGGTTTTTCTGGAAATGCCAGCAACTTTGTTTTTCAAATGGAACACCCTATATATTTTTACATATTCAAGTTCAACAGGTCAAAACAAGTCCAAACCTTATGTCAGATGTAATTTTTTTAAACAATTGAAATTAAAATTGTTTTTGTATTTTACCTCTTGGATAAATGAGATTCAAGGCTATTCACAATGAGTTGCATATAACAGAAAAACTTAATTTTTCCTGAAAAATTATTTTTTGTGTCACTTACTAGTTAATCAATTCAATCACATCACATTTTGATCAAAAATTCATTTTTTTAAAAAACCCCGGGCCTAGAAAAAAATAATTACAATCATTTTGTTTGGAAAAAATTTAAAAAACCCTTTTTCATGAGATTCCTTGCATCGAATAATTTTTCAACTGAGCCGTAAGCCGTGGAAAACAACATAAGCTAAAACATTCATTTCTGCCTTCTCACTTACGATACATATATTACGACCATCTCCATTGTTGGGTTCTTTTCGGAATCTTTTCTCCACCTTTTTGAAAAAGGTTCTTTGTGGGTGTCTTCTATGTGGGTATCGTTCAGCGTATAACCGATAAGCGGCGACACTGTTTTTCAGACGTTCTCCATAAATTAATAACATATCAACCTGTTCACTTCTTGTGAACCTATAATTTTGATTTTCCATTCCTATTAATTCTCGGAAGTTAACTACTCTCCGAGAGTTGAGATGAAAGATGAAAGCGAAACACAATTAGTTGACAAGATTCAGAAATGTTGTTTTCCACAGCTTACTGAGTTGAAAAATTATTCGAACTGCAAGGAAACTCATGAACTAGTTGTAGATTTTTAAATGTATACAATTTCTTACTGCACCGAAATACAAAAATGATGTGTAATTTTTTTTCTGAATGTATGTTCTAGAGAGACATGTAGGTGGCCCATATTAGTAGAGGAGACCGTGGGAGGTCGACCTTCACCGATCTGATAACTCGATGAGACATATTTTTCATCAAATATAATTTATAAACAAATATGCCCATGATAACTTGCCTATCGAAAAGTGTTCATAGTTATTTTTAATTGAATTAATTTTAATCGATATCCTTTCATCACCTCCACTCTTTTGATAACCGAATGAGTTTCACCTCAACTGATAGTTTTTAACACACAGAATATGCCTAGGTAGGCTTGCCTACTTATTTCTGTGCATGGCTACCTGACAAGCAGATGTGAACAGGTAAGTCAATATAGGTAACTACACCGATCTGTTAACCAATCGAAATTGATATCATAGGTAAGATAATTTAATTACAAAACCAATCGTATAGGCATGCCTGCAAAAAATCGTACATAAAATTTTATTGCCAAGCTATAAAGTTTTAGAATTTTAGCTATTTGATAGGTGCGAGAGAGAAAGTAGAGCGTCGGAGGTCCGTGTGATAGAACAGGACACAACCTAGCAGCTGCACGCTACCTGACCGTTGAATGTACCCGAGTGCGCATGCTCGTGTACATGTGAGTGACAGTGACAGCTTTCATTTACACTCGACAGTAATTTTGAACTCCTTCAAATGCTTTGTAATAAACGCTTTTAACAACATAAATGTATTAAATTTTATTTTTCTATATTGATGATTATTTTTATTTATTATACTAAAATTTCAAAAGTAACACTTATTCTTTCCCGCTTTACGGCATTTATTTGATTTTAAATAATAAATAAACTATTCTTTATTTAATTTTAAATAAAAAATATAGATTTTTTTATCATTTTCAAATTTTATAATTAAGCTTTAAAATGAAAAAAATATTGTTTAATGTTTATTTATTAATATATTAAATTATTTATTTTTGATTATTTCATAGCTGTAAGTAAATATGGTGTGAAATAATACAAAATTTGCGATCGAAATCAGAGTTATAATAAATTAGAGTTCAAAATTACTGTCGAGTGTAAATAAATGCTGTCACTGTCACTCACATGTACACGAGCATGCGCACTCGGATACATTCAACGGTCAGGTAGCGTGCAGCTGCTATGTTTTGTCCTGTTCTATCACACGGACCTCAGACGCTCTACTTTCTCTCTCGCACCTATCAAATAGCTAAAATTCCAAGACTTTATAGCTTGGCAATAATATTTTATGTACGATTTTTTGCAGGCAAGCCTATACGATTGGTTTTGTGATTAAATTATCTTACCTATGATATCAATTTCGATTGGTTAACAGATCGGTGTAGTTACCTATATTGACTTACCTGTTCACATCTGCTTGCTAGGTAGCCATGCACAAAAATAAGTAGGCAAGCCTACCTAGGCATACTCTGAGTGTTAAAAACTATCAGTTGAGATGAAACTCAATCGGTTATCAAAAGAGTGAAGGTGATGAAATGAAATTGCTTAAAATTAATTCAATTAAAAATAGCTATGAACACTTTTCGATAGGCAAGTTATCATATTTGTTTATAAATTATATTTGATAAAAAATATGTCTCATCGAGTTATCAGATCGGTGAAGGTCGATCTCCCACCGGCTCTTAGACTTTATGGGTTCCATTTGAAAAAAAAATAGTTTTTGATCAAAATGTGATGTGACTGAATTGATTCATCAATAAGTGGCACAAAAAAAAATCAGAAAAAAATTTGTTTTTCTGTTATGTGCGACCCATTGTGGATAGCCTCGACCAAATCTCATTTATCCACGAGGTAAAATGAAAAAACAATTTTAATTCTAATTGTTTCAAAGAAATGACATTTGACATGAGGTTTGGACTTGTTTTGACCTGTTGAACGTGAATATGTAAAAGTATACAGGGTGTTTCATTTGAAAAAACAAAGTTGATGGCATTTTCAGAAAAACCGGAAATCCGCCATATTGGATTCTAATGTGATCAAATCCATAATGGTTGCTTATATAACTGTACCAAATTTCAGAGAAATCCGTTTACGAATGCAGAAGTTACAGGGGTGGCCCAATATCCTGCGTCACCCGATATATATATATATATATATATATATATATATATATATATATATATAATATATATATATATAATATAATTTATTTTTCTGAGAAATAATCACAAAACATGCAGAAATTTAATAATTTTCATTGCGATAATTTTTTCATTGATATGAAAGTTTCTATATTCATGGATCCATTTGAACCTTCCTCAGCGGTATGGATCGAGACTACAATTGAAGAGGATTTTTTTCATTACAATTTTCCTATTATACAGGGTGTAACTGAATAAGTGTAAAACATTTAAGGAGGTGATTCCTCATCGAAAAAAAGATAGGATCTTTCATATAAAGAAACTTCATTGGAGCATCCCTTGTTAAGATACAGCCCCTTAAAGGGGGTACATAAAATTTGTATAACAATTTTTTTCACAAGCACTGAAAAAGTTACAATATTGAAATTAACCTGACGTTTTGTACTACCAAAAAGACACTTAGCCAGTAATTTATTTGGTTTACCCCATGGTTGTAAGGGGTGAAAAACGCAACCCCTAAAATTTATTTCCAATGTAACTTTTTGTCTTATTATTTGTTTACCATTTAGAAATTTATTTCCAATAGCCTGTTTCATTCTAAACAAAAAATGTCTCTTGGGTTTTTTGCCCAAAATAAACCAGTAAGCAGCAAAACATTATTTTACGAACAACTACAGAGATACATCGTCATAAATGCGAACTGGATTTATTGTTATTTTGTAGTTAGTACCTGCATTAAACGATTAAAGGGTAATAAACAAAACTAAGTTATTAATAACAAAACACACAACATGTAGAAATCATAGTGAATGTTCAATATGTCTACCTTCAAACATTACGCATGCGTCTAGACGTCGGCGCATTGAGCCACGTATTCGCTCAAATATTCCTGGAGTCTCTCTGATTACCCTGCACGCATCGATGATGCGGTTTCTTAAGTCCTCTACATCGCGAACAGGGTACGATATACCAATGCTGTGAATGGCCCCAAATGAAATCGAGAGGATTGAGATCCGGGGATCGAGCGGGCCATTTATGTGGTCCTCCTCGACCTATCCACTGATTTGCATATGTTTCAGTTAAATGCTGACGTGCTACTTGACTAAAATGGGCGGGAGCCCCATCATGCATAAAAAACATATCCCTTCTGACGCCCAAAGGAACTTCCTCCAGCAGTACTGGATGCACTTCTCTCAAAAATTGAACGTATGCCTCACCATTTAATCGAGGAGGTAGAAAATGAGGCCCAATTAAATCATCCCCAATAACTCCGAGCCACACGTTAAGAGAAAACTGTTCTTGATGGCTAGTTTCGACAATAGCGTGAGGGTTTTCATCAGCCCATATGTGGTAATTATGAAAATTAATAATCTTGTCCCGAGAAAAACTACATTCGTCTGTGAATTCTATCGTCTTCAGAAAGTCACAATTTCTTCTAATCATTTCCAGCATCCAATTGCAAAATTCAAGACGGTTCGGAAAGTCTCGCGGTAACAGTGCCTGTACTCGTTGCAGATGGTAAGGGTATAAGAGTTGTTCCTTTAAAATTCGAAATACCGTCATATGATCAACATTTAGCTGGAAAGCAATCTTTCTAGTACTGGTAGTAGGTTGTTCTTCAATCAAATTAAGTACTGCTTCCTCAAGCTGTGGTGTTCGTATTTCTCGATGGCGACCACAATCCTGCGTTCTTTTGTCGAATGAACCATATTCTCGTAATCGTTGATGAAGTCGAGCAAATATTCTATGTGAAGGATGCTGCCGTTGAGGATACATTTCAGCATATCTTCTAGAAGCTTCTAACCCATTCCCTGCGACAGACCGTAAACGTAATGCATATCAGCCATTTCCTCATTTGTGTATGCCATTTTATTAACAAGTGAATTATTAAAGTAACAAATTAAGAACAGAACAACAACACACAATTAGTAATAATTCAATTTTGAAAATTCCCAAACTGACAGCGTCATACCAATTTAATTGTCACTATCGCTAATAGCGACCTACTAGATAGATTAGTTTCGTATTTTCGCATTTATGACGATGTATCTCTGTAGTTGTTCGTAAAATAATGTTTTGCTGCTTACTGGTTTATTTTGGGCAAAAAACCCAAGAGACATTTTTTGTTTAGAATGAAACAGGCTATCGGAAATAAATTTTAAATGGTAAACAAATAATAAGACAAAAGTTACATTGAAATAAATTTTAGGGTTGCGTTTTTCACCTTACAACCATGGGGTAAACCAAATAAATTACTGGCTAAGTGTCTTTTTGGTAGTACAAAACGTCAGGTTTATTTCAATATTGTAACTTTTTCAGTGCTTGTGAAAAAAATTGTTATACAAATTTTATGTACCCCCTTTAAGGGGCTGTATCTTAACAAGGGATGCTCCAATGAAGTTTCTTTATATGAAAGATCCTATCTTTTTTTCGATGAGGAATCACCTCCTTAAATGTTTTACACTTATTCAGTTACACCCTGTATATTTCTCATTCCCGTTGTTATCCTTTCAGAAATAAAACCAAACTCATACTCAATATCTCCCCATACATTACGAGTAATACTCAATCAGACCTAAATCGAAATCAACTGGTCTATAACAATTTAATCATTCAATCAATCTGGAAGGAGTTGAACTAAACCTCAAGGGGTGGGTCGTATGCCATTATGATCAGAAGCGCACGTTATCTCTCGGATATCGGGCAGATAATACGGCAGAGATTGCCTCAGTATAGCAATGTGCCATGATTAGAGCGAGTTGTTCAATTCTTCAATCGTGATGACATGTGGGGCACCTTCACGCGAGCACTTGTGATGTTTTGCAGAATGGACCAATCAAAGAATACAAGAAGTGAGTTCTCTTACAGTGTTTAGATATTTATTTTCATGCGCTCTGCATAGATCAGTCTGTGAATCATTCTTTTATTTTGAGATTAACCATTACTATCCATTCTTAGATGGATGGGATGATAAAACATAATAGGATTTGCGCTTTGATTGAGATTTATTCTTTTACTCTAAATGTAACTTTGCCTATTTTTGTTTAAAAACAAATTTCAGTAAACTATCTGGAAAAGAAGATCATTATAGAAGAGATTTCCACTTATAACATTTTTTGGTAGGTCTTTTGGGTGATTATAAGAAACGATCTGAAAGTTAATAATAATTATATTTTTTTGTGTATAAGCAAAAATATGGTAACCGTTTTTTTATATCACCCTGGACTTGGAAGGGATATTCAGGATAGTCGGATAATTTATTGGTATTTGTCTACTGGCCTTATCAACTTTTTAGAATTTTCGATCTTCACGTTTTCTTTCCAGAAAATTATCTATGACATATCCTGGTTTTCTCAAGATTCCTTTTGTGTTGAAGAACAATCAGATTTCGTCTGCCTAAATCTGTTTTAACAGTTATATAATTGTATTTCATGGAGACTGTGTTGGATTTGAAGGAAAATTTAGGATTTCTGCTTCTCCATTTTGTATGAAAAATGTTTTCCCAATTGATAAGTGATTATATCATGGTCATGACGGACAAAACGGAACATTTATTTTTTGGTCAATCGCCTTTTTGGCTGTCAAAAATCATGAAAAAAATATGAAAAAAAGTCACAAGGGGGTAGTTTTTAGGAAGGTGTTGAAAAAAAATCAGTTTCGAGCTTTTATTCGCGGAATTGCTCTGAAAGCTGACGAGAATCATGGGAAAACTAAAAATAAAAACTTGTAACAAAGGGATGGTTTTTAGAAGGGGTGTTACGAAAAAGAAATCAGATTCGAGCATTTTTGCGTTGAATTGCTTCTAAGACTGACAAGAATCATGGGAAAAATATTGAAAAATCTTGTAACCAGAGGTGGTTATTAGAAGGGGTGGCTAAAAAAAACAGAATGTATTAACGAATGAAAAAAATCTAGATGGTTGAAAAGAGAACTGTCTTCTCAACGATGTGCCACTTGACCTCGCATGCTATTTAATTTTTGTAAGTTGATGTGCTCTTATGCGCCATCTATCGAGGAATCACAATGTCTTTCATTTCAAAAAGTAGTACCGGTGATATCATTCAAAATGGTTCTTGTCCCAAGTCGAACCGTTCAAAAGTTAACAGGAGGGGAGGGGGAAGGGGTAATAAAAAGCAGCACTGTATAGATTTTGTCTGGTTTTGCATTCAGGAACATTCGATACAGTTTCAAGTCTCGTGATGGATTGTTTGAGGCCCGTTTCAATGCAGTGTTTTATTTTTTCCTCTACTATCGAATAATTCATTTATAGGATGCCTAAACCGTAATGAATGTATTTTTTGTCGCTCTATTTTTCAATGTTCCTAGAGGGATTTGTGAGATTTTATTAGCGGTATCCTATACAAATAGATATTGAATGTGACTATAGATGTATGAATAATTGTTTTTCCATACGTAAGATAAATGAGGTGTGAAATCCGATAAAAAACTCCTATGAAAAGAGCATTTTTTCCATGAACATCGACATGATTACTCCAAAAGATCTACTCGAAGACCTACGTTTCTTATTTTTTGCTTGTATTGCAAGAGTTCTGTACCGTGAGGTGTGGACATGCTTTCATGATTTTTTGTTGATTTCCCCAATAACATATACAGTGCTTCTCAAAAGTCCCCTCCTCCCTCTTATTTTTGGAACGATTATACATAAACAAGTGAAATTTGGAAACTGAATATTGAAGGTTGTAAACTTCCCTACTAGTGATGATAGATGACGAAATCGTCAAAGATGACGTCACAAGGCCATTGTGACCAATAATTTTAAATTGAACCCTACGGCAAGCGACACCTCTTTTAAAAGGTATCGAAAAAACCTATTCAATGATACTAATTTCGTTTGTGTTTATGGCAGTTTTGGCAACTCGCTTTTGAAAAACGCAGAACTGTGATGAATTAAATCAGTTAATACTGAACTTCCAAATTCAAGCTCCGCCTCTGGATAGTTGTCAAATAAGCTGACGTTTTTGTTAGTCTCCCTAATTCGACGTTTTTGTAATTGTCCAAGTTTCTGTACATTTAATAATTTGTGTATTGTTGATCGAATGTTTAACTGTTTTAGCAGCTTTTGGTACTTTTAATATTTTTGTACATTTTAATAATTTGTTAAGCTGTTGTGAGCCAAACGTTTGAGTGCTTCAAGAAGCGAAATGGTACGTGCTTTAGGTGATAAAGTAGCAGCGATCCTAATTCTTGGTGAAACTGGACAAAATATTCATGCAGCAGAACGCATTTTTAATGAGGGATTTCCCGATCGCCCCGCTTCGAGGATTTATTTAAGGGAGCTTCTTCGTAAGTTTGAAACAACGGGTAGTATTAATGATGCGAAACGATCTGGCAGACCACAAATTTCTGATGAGAAAAAAAAATGATATACTGGCAGAAGTAATAGTTAATCCTACTTCTTCAACAACTCACGTTGCATCTACCTGTAAAGTCAGTCGAAGTACAGTACACCGGGTGTTGAAAAAAAACAAATTTCATCCATGCAAATTAAAAATGGTTCATCAACTCTCAGACGACGACCCAGACCGAAGAATTGAAAATATGGACACTAAAATTAACCAACAGCCAGACTATGTCAAAACAATTTGCTTCAGTGACGAAAGTACTTTCTATCTTAATGGAAATGTAGATACACAGAATATGAGGTATTGGAGTGACGCAAATCCTCACCTGTTTCGTGAAACACATACCCAATTTCCCCAGAAGGTGAATGTTTGGGCAGGTATCCACATCGTTGGGCCTCTTCTTTTAAATACTAATTTAACTGGTGAGGTTTATCTGGAGCTGTTGCAAAACGCAATAGAACCGTTAATCCTTGAAATTTTGGAAGATAATCCAGATGAATTCGGCAATTTGGAAATAACATTCCAACAGGATGGTGCTCCTCCACACTATTACGGTGCAGTAAAACGGTATTTGGATGAGGAGTATCGTGGTAGATGGATTGGACGACGAGGTTCAACGGAATGGCCAGCTCGATCACCGGACCTCATACCTTTGGATTTTTTTCTGTGATGGTACGTTGAATCGAAGATTTACGCCACTGAACCTGACAATATTGACGTTTCAAAACAACGTATTATTGCAGAATGTGAGGCTGTTTCCGCAGACACATTTGCAAAAGTACGAGAAGAGTTTAAAAATAGGATATTTCACTGTCAGAAAGTGAATGGAGGTCACTTCGAGCAATTTTTTCAAGTAGATACTGATTCTTAAATCTGTGATTAATATCATACTGAATGGAATTTGAATTTTAATTTTTACTAATGAGCCATTAAAACTGTCATAAACACAAACAAAATTAGTATCATTGAATAGGTTTTTTTCGATACCTTTCAAAAGAGGTGTCGCTTGCCGTAGGGTTCCATTCAAAATTATTGGTCACAATGGCCTTGTGACGTCATCTTTGACGATTTCGTCATCTATCATCACTAGTAGGGAAGTTCACAACCTTTAATATTCAATTTACAAATTTCACTTGTTTATGTTCAATCGTTCCAAAAATAAGAGGGGGGGAGAGGACTTTTGAGAAGCACTGTATAAAGATTCATCTATATTTTATGTTAGTTTGTTAGTAATCAACCGATTATGAATTATAGCCAAGACATTCTCTATACAATCGCAAATCTCTATGTTTTTTCAAGAATGCACAACCGTCGTAGTATCAGCATACAATTTTAGTTTATCATGTGAAGGTCTGTGGCCTTGTGACGTCATCTTTGACGATTTCGTCATCTATCATCACTAGTAGGGAAGTTAACAACCTTTAATATTCAGTTTCCAAATTTCACTTGTTTATGTTCAATCGTTCCAAAAATAAGAGGGGGGGAGAGGACTTTTGAGAAGCACTGTATAAAGATTCATCTATATTTTATATTAGTTCGTTAGTAATCAACCGATTATGAATTATAGCCAAGACATTCTCTATACAATCGCAAATCTCTATGTTTTTTTTTCAAGAATGCACAACCGTCGTATTATCAGCATACAATTTCAGTTTATCATGTGAAGGTAACATGAAAATAAAATTGACAAATATGAGAAACAGTATAGGTCCCAAAATTGAACCCTTTTATACAAATGCACTAAAAAGGAAAAAATAATGTCTTCAATCGTTTGACCCAGATTATTCTGTGAGTAGCAGATTCAAAAGCTTGCCGCGGCAAGATTTTGTATCTGCTACTCACAGAATAACCTAGATCAAACAATTAAATAAATTATTGGAACGAAGTTCCTTTACACGGCTTGAGGTAGGTGTTGGTGTTCTTCTTAAATTTCTGAAGGTTGTATGCCTCGGGGAACACCTCCCTAGGCAATGAGTTCCAAAGCCTCGCTGTTCGTTGGATGAACGAGTCTTTGGAAAGTGATGTTCTGCAGGTCTCCAAGGTGACCACGAAGGGGTGTGATGACTGAACTTGACGGGTTAGTCTCGAAGAGACTGCCAAAGCAGGAACGATTGTTGATAATTCAGAAGAGCATCGCCCATGAAAATATTTATAAAATAGAGACAAATCGCCAACTTTTCTACGGTGTTCCAGACAAGTGAGCGAGTTTGTAAGCGAGGCATCACCGACGAGACGAATTGCCCTTTTTTGGACAGAATCCAATGAATGACATACATTTCCTACGAGTATGAAAGTTTGCAGCACGAGTTGCAAGCGAGTGCTGCAAATCATACGAGTAGGAAATGGTCATTCCGTCCGAGTTTGACACTATACTTTTCCTACGACTGTTATAATATACAGTGTGGATAAAAAACAACAAACATGAGAAATGTACTTTTATTAATTAATTGAAAAAAATAACGTACTAGGTAAATGTGTTAAGCACCTACTACAATAATCGCGAAAAAATATCTTCTCATTTGTTATCAACAATATTCAATGTTACATTGGTACAATAATTAAAAACAAATTTTGGGGAAATATAATCCGTTTTTTTAAGGGAAAAGTTGACATTATTAACATTTTCTGTAACTGATGTCGATAGAAGGTCTGACAACTTATTGATCGACCCTAATATTTTATTGGCTATGTTATTTCGACTAGTCAGGGACTCTTCGATGTAACCCTCAGCTACTGTTGTAGAGCGCCAGCCACCATGCCGTTTGAATGTCGTTATATCTTCGCAACTATCTATCAATATTGTAGCTGAAGATCGGCGAAAACAGTGGCCGGTGTATAACTCAGGATTCGGAAGTTTTAAGTATGAAGCAATTTGTTTTCCCATATTTCCTATTTCATTTATTCCAATTTTTTGCAAAGTGCATTTTCCTTCCTGATCATTTAGAAAAAATAAGCATCGTTGACATTACTTGGTCGCAGATTCCAATATTTTATCACAATGTTAGCATATTCTCCCGTTACAGTAAATTTTAGAGAAGTTTTTGTTTTAGTGTTCGGAATGTGGACCAAAACTGCGGCACCTAAATCTTCAAAATCGTGAATTTTCATTTTGTACATCTCATCTCTCCTACAAGCACCCATAATTCCCATGATAAGTACAACCTGCAAAAAAAAATAAACAATTTATAATCAATTAACTGATTGTTGTGGAACTTACTTCTGCTACAAGGTATTCGTTGTCTGGGGCTTCTTTGATGAACGTATCAATCTCCTTCGTTGTGAAAACTTTAGATTTTTTTGCTTTGTATCCATCTGATTTCCGCTTTAGAAATGCTCTCAATTTGGAATATTTACTGATATCCACGCCATTATTGATACTAAGCATCGTTTTTAACATGCTATAGTGTGCCCATGAAGTGGAAGATTTAAATTTATTTGATATATTTCCAAAGTAAGCTATCAGAACATTCTCTGAACGAGAACTAGTTTTCTGTTCATTGCACCAGTCCATGAATAGGGTATACGAAACTGTGTATTTTTCTTTAGATTTTTCAGGCACTAAATTTAATGAAGCGTTATTTGCTGCCTCCATAACACTTGGCGGTGTTAAACTTCTTTCACTGTCACTACTTTCCATGCTGAACTAATTTCGAAATACCTTTATAATATCGTTCTGTCAAAGAAATATTGAATTGTCACTTATGTTTGTGATTATATTGTCTGTATGGTTACGGCAATGTTACCTGGTTACGGCGTCTTTTGTTTCATTTACTCCACGCCTCTTTTGTCGTGACGAAGATTGCGAAAATTTACCCGTGCGTTTTTCAGACATTGTGCACTAGCTGCTCAGCAACTAGTGCATAATGAAGAGGAGTATCACAATGTACTACATTTGGAAATCATCATTGAACATACAATGAAGGTATTTTGTGACAGTCGTAGAAAAAGGGATATATACGTATAGTATTGCATGGTATAATTATCTTCGACTGTGACGCCCTAAGTAGTGGGCGGCACAGAACCTTCGGAGAGATCAGCCCGGAAACAGGCATGAATCCGAAGAACCTTATCAACAGGCTACTGAACCTAATTAAAGGTCCAAACCTATTTGAATGAGGAACCACTGACGACAGAGTGATACAATAGACCCCAGCTGGTCGCAGTGTCAAGGGAAGCTAAGTGCCAACCCTGTCTCTGGCTCGTCAGCTTTCAACCAACCAACCAACCACCAACCAACCATGGTATAATGACAATCAAATGTGATGGAATAGAAAACATGAACTTTCAGAGGGAAAAATATTGAAAGAAAAAAACACAAAATAAATGAATACATGACATTGATGACCACATATTCTGGAGGGGGGGGACCCCCGACCACACACGATATTATTTTCCTTTTGACTGCATTTGTATAAAAGCTTGTGTTCATTTTTTTATCATTTTAATTCAATTCTTCTTGGTCATTTATGGAATCCGTCATCTTATTGAATTCTGACAAACATTTATATCTGACCCCAAAAAACCCACATACCAATTTTTACTGGAATCGGGCCCTAATAACAGAACACGTCGCCATTTTGGAGCCGCCATTTTGAATTCATGAATGTTGACAAAAATATCATGATGTCCGACCCCAAAAAACCCCACGCACCAATTTTAATGGAATCGGGCTAATACAAAACTCGTCGCCATCTTGGAGCCTACATCTTGAATTTATATATTTTGACAGAAAATTTGTTATATCTGTCCCCGAAAACCCTCCCATTCCAATTTTGAATAGAATCGAACCATAATCACAAAATCGTCCGCCATATTGGAGCCACTATTTTGTGATTTCTCTAGCAAACATTCCATAATGCATTGTCACCGAAATTGTGAACACCTGTCAAATTTCCCGTTGATCGGACAACAAGAAGTGCAAAAGACACTTGCAAGATTTGAACTGAACATACATACAAATGTGAAGTTGGATAAAAGCTTGTAAAAAAGATGTGACAGCGAATAAGGATGGGAGTTCTACAGAGGAGGTAATATTTATTTATTTATTTCATTTATTTATTATTCGGGTTTTCAACAGGTTGAGTTAACAACCCAGTAACAGAAAACCGCACAATACATCAAACACAGATCATGTAATTTCGGTACAATCACTATTCAAAAATAATTAAATTAGGTATATGTGGCCTGAAAACAATCATATTACTAAAATAGATACACATTCTGACTTTTATATACAATAATTGGGTTTAATATAATTCTACTTAATTAGAAAACAGAAAAACAATGAATGTTCAACTTTGAACCATCCTCATACATGTCACCAAAAAATAGAATAAGCAGCATGTCTAGCTACTAGGAGTGAACAATGGAATATATCAACATGACAAAAAAATAATTCATATAACCTCTGCAAAGCAATTATGAACCCATATACTGGTTATAGCAAAGTGCAGAAAATAAGTGCATGGGACAACAGTAATGAAGAAAAAGGCGATAGGTCACCAAAATATTGGAAAACAAAATGAAAAAATGGAAACGTTACAACATAGTAGAAAATTGAAAAGTGATCCACGATAAATGGAACAGATATAAAATAAAGCAATATTGGAATCAGTGGTTTGATCAAGAATATATGGACCAATAAAAAATTAAAATGAGACAAGGATTGATTGGCTTGGCACAAGACACAAAGTGAATCCGTAGATATACAGCAACAGTTCCAACTCAAAATCACCCATTTTCCCAAGTTAATCTTCATAAAAAAAATCTGAAGTCCAACGTGGTCATTTTACGACCATTCACCAGGTTTGCGATTGGGCTAAAAAGGTTTGCGACTTAACTAGATTTCGTCTACTCAAAGTCGCTGTACCAGCCAAAGTACCAACTGCTTCAAGAGGTAATGGATGAAGTCCAAGAAGTCGGTTATTTTCCGTTCAGGAAAAACGAGTAAATTATGGGCCTCCACGAAGCCAAACCCGATTCGATATTCATATTCGATGATGTGGCTTGTGAGGGCCAGAAGAAAATTCAAGAATATTTTTCAATGTGCAGACACAAGGACATCGACGCCATGTATGGTCGCACCAGAAATCTAGGAAGGTCGTGAATCAATATTAGCCGAAGACCCTCATTATTACCTATCAGTCAAAATAGAGATAAGCAATAAAAGTGTGTGTCCTTTAAAAGACTCCCAGATCCGGATTGAAATATCTCATGAAATAATTTGGCATTTTAATAATAGTGGGCTCTCCATTATTTTTGGGCTTTTGTTGACGGCTTTGTATTTAAATTCATTTGATAATAAAAAATCTCGTAAAGTTGATCTGAGGATATGTTTAAATTTGTGTAAATAATAAAATTTACTTACCTGGCCACCAGACTTTCAGTACTTATGGGCTCTTAACAAGATTATAGCTATAATGGTCTATTTACGGTTACAAAATAAATTACCTACAAGATTTGGAAAACAAGACTGTTTTGAGAACTGACCGCTTTCCAATTTAAGAAATAAAAGGGGGAAAGTTAAACAACATTGAGTCATTACCTACCTAATATTCCGTTGTGTCAGTTGTGTATATTTCAAAGTGTCTATTAGATTTTGTGTCGTGAAAAATGTGGCGTACATTGAACATATATGGCATCAGCTTAAGTCAGCAGTTCGAAGGAATAATACTTCTCCAACCTTAAGTTCAACTGTGGTAGCTCTCATTCATACAGAAACTGCAAACATTCCTGATAGCAGCTGGGCCAAGTGTGTTTCCCATATCAAGAAGGTGGAAAAGTCATATATGGATATAGAAAAAATTCCCAAAGAAAAGTTTATTATCAATTTGAATGACAACAGTGAAACTGATCTTTGTGAGTAATTTTGTTTATAAATACCTTTTATCGAGAAACTGAAATTTTTATAAAGTATAAAGTTCGACATTTCACATAAATTAGGTATATCATATATCATTATATAATAAAATATAATTATATATATATATATATATATATATTATCATATATTATATATAAATAAACAATTCTCAATTATATTCGAACCATTTTTCCTAATAATTCAACCCGATATCATTATACCTACCTATAAAACAAAATTTAATGGCTAGGGCGGGTACAACTCTGCGTATAATCCACCGCTGCTGATAACTCAAGTGGTTGATGATTTACGACCTTCTTAGATATCTGGTGCGACTTTATCTTTGTCAAACGTACTCGAAAAGACCCAAACAACTGATTCGGGACAATTGCACTTTGATTGTGTTATTCAAGCAGGACGAACTCAACATGAAACACGTATTCGATGAACACGTGTCACCCGACATGTCATTCGAACAGTTCAAACGTATGTGTGCGGAATGTTGGTTCGAAAAATATGGAACAGTCGTAATTATGAAGGATTTCGATTTGAATGCCAGTAGATATCGACAAGGTTTCGATAAATATACAGTGCTTCTCAAAAGTACGCTCCCCCCCTCTTATTTTTGGAACGATAAACAAGTGAAATTTGGAAACTGAATATTAAAGGTTCTAAACTTCCCTACTAGTGATGATAGATGACGAAATCGTCAAAGATGACGTCACAAGGCCATTGTGACCAATAATTTTAAATGGAACCCTACGGCAATCGGCACCTCTTTTGAAAGGTATCGAAAAAACCTATTCAATCATTCTAATTTTGTCTGTGTTTATGGCAGTTTTGGCAACTTGCTTTTAAAGAACGCAAAGCTGTAATGAATTAAATCAGTAAATACTAAAATTCCAAATTCAAGCTCCGCCTCTGGATAGTTGTCAAATAAGCTGACGTTTTTGTTAGTCTTCCTAATTCGACGATTTTATAATTGTCCAAGTTTTTGTTCATTTAATAATTTGTGTATTGTTGATCGAACGTTCAACTGTTTTAGCAGCTTTGGGTACTTTTAATATTTTTGTACATTTTAATAATTTGTTAAACTGTTGTGAGCCGAACGTTTAAGTGCTTCAAGAAGCGAAATGGTACGTGCTTCAGGTGATAAAGTAGCAGCGATCCTAATTCTTGGTGAAACTGGACAAAATATTCATGCAGCAGAACGCATTTTTAATGAGAGGTTTCCCGATCGCCCCGTTTCGAGGACTTATTTGAGGGAGCTTTTTCGTAAGTTTGAAACAACAGGTAGTATTGATGATGCGAAACGATCTGGCAGACCACAAATTTCTGATGAGAAAAAAATTGATATACTGGCAGAAGTAATAGTTGATCCTACTTCTTCAACAACTCACGTTACATCTACCTGTGAAGTCAGTCGAAGTACAGTACACAGGGTGTTGAAAAAAAACAAATTTCATCCATACAAATTAAAAATGGTTCAGCCAGACTATGTCAAAACAATTTGTTTTAGTGACGAAAGTACTTCCTATCTAAATGGAAATATAAATACACATAATGTGAGGTATTGAAGTGATGCAAATCCTCACCTGTTTCGTGAAACACATTTCCCCAGAAGGTGAATGTTTGGGCAGGTATCCTGGGAAACCACATCGTTGGGCCTCTTTTTCCAAATACTAATTTAACTGGTGAGGTTTATCTGGAGCTATTGCAAAACGCAATAGAACCGTTAATCCTTGAAATTTTGGAAGATAATCCAGATGAATTCGGCAATTTGGAAATAACATTCCAACAGGATGGTGCTCCTCCACACTATTACTGGTGCAGTTAGACGGTATTTGGATGAGGAGTATCGTGGTAGATAGATTGGACGAACAGGTTCAACGGAATGGCCAGCTCGATCACCGGACCTCAGAATGTGAGGCTGTTTCCGCAAACATTTGCAAAAGTACGAGAAGAGTTTAAAAATGGGATATTTCACTGTCAGGAAGTAAATGGAGGTCACTTCGAGCAATTTCTTCAAGTAGATACTGATTCTTGAATCTGTAATTAATAACATACTGAATGGAATTCAAATTTTAATGTTTACTAATGAGCCATTAAAACTGCCATAAACACAAACAAAATTAGTATCATTGAATAGAATTTTCCGATACCTTTTAAAAGAGGTTTCGCTTGCCGTAGGGTTCCTTTCAAAATTATTGGTCACAATGGCCTTGTGACGTCATCTTTGACAATTTCGTCATCTATCATCACTAGTAGGGAAGTTTACAACCTTTAATATTCAGTTTCCAAATTTCACTTGTTTATGTATAATCGTTCCAAAAATAAGAGGGGGGGGGAGAGGACTTTTGAGAAGCACTGTATGTGCATGCGTAATGTCTAGCATGTCATCAGTAAATATGAAGCCGTTCAGCAAAGTAGTTGACGTCATTAGGAGAAGTAGTTGACGTCAATAGAAAAGGAAATACAATATACTGCACACAAACTAGTTATGTCTTGAACCTCTGAAATTGATAAGTGTTATTTTGTGCTGAAATGCCCCCATGGCAAAGTATCGAAAGATCCGGGAAGAAGTTGCCGATTATCGTCATGCGGACCTGACTGTTCGATGCTGAACAAGTTATGTGCGTACGATTGTATGGTACATTGAGTTGCGGTTTTTTCTTTGAAATCTTTAAAATAATTCAGATAATCTTAAAAAACAATTTTATTTTTGACTAGGTTGATTTTACTCCCTTTGATTTTTCAACAACATTACCTCCCTGAACTTTATAACTATACATTTTTTAACGTAAACCTATGAAATTTCTGATAATTACACCGTTTGCTTCATCCTTCATCAGACAAGAGACCTTTTTATTCAATAATTTTATACCATATTTATTGTCTTGTGCATAATCCGAAAGAGCGCACGGTTTATAAGTCGGAGATTGTGAGTTCGAATCTCAACAGAAACTTTTTTTTAGTTAGCGCTGGCGAGACGTCGAGCTCCATAGAGGCATGACGTCACATGACTGTTACATAGCGGCGGTGTATTGAGGGTTGTGAGGCCTAGTAGGATTTTCGGTGGGGCTCAGAATGGGTGGCCCTGGGATTCGGGTGGGCACCAGTTAGGATTTCTCGGTGGGACAGTATGGCTGAGTCGGTCCTTGGTGGTGACGTCATAGAGCTATCTGGCAGGTGTCTGATCTTGCGTGAGTTCAGGCCAATTGTTCAGGTCACAGGTTTGAGCAGGAATCGAACCTGCGATATTTGCGGTCTGTTTAAAGAGGGGCCAGTTCTACTTGAATCCGAGTATTTATAACGAGCATTCATAAAGGAAACTAACAAAAGAAAGTTAAATAAATTGAGAAAGATAATTGGAACAATTGATATATGTGGAAGGAAAAAATGGGAACTGTCAATATAAAAGAGGAAAGCTTGAAGAAAAAGAGAGAAGAGAGCAAGATAGAATTGAAGAAAACCTACATATGAGAAGGTACAAACAGCAATGAGGCAATTGAAGATGAAAATAGCTGTTGGTTGTGATAAAACAATTACATGTTTGATAAAAAAATAACACCCGAGAATATTCAACTAAACCAAACTAGATTCGAAGCCATAAATAGCGCAATCCTTAAAAAAGGGGGGTATTTATTTTGGTATAGAGGTATTCTTACTGTAATAACTCCATCAACCACAATCAAATAAAACCCAGAGGTAATCCAACAAGGTGCTGAAAAATCCAGACGAAAAATATTTCACAGAGTTGAACGCGTAATAGTTAAGAAAATCAATAACCTGAGAAAATAATGAAAAAACCTGGTGCACCTACCCAAAGCATACTAGGTACTATGAGAGAGCCACTAGTACGAATATTCTGATGGAGAAAAAATTGAGCAAAATATTATCATCGATCAGATCGGTTCATGCTCCATGAAATATATGCCTAAATGGATTACCCCGTACGATATCAATCAAATCATAACACATGGATATGATATACTATGCAATGTGCGTATCACATATGATAACGTCATCATTCATCCTGATAAAAGAGTTAATGAAGAATCGATATCAGAAACCAATTTAAATCAACAGCGTTGAATCCAAGAATAACATCAATTATTTTTTCCATCACTCTGACAGTAATCGATTCGTTCAAAAAGATCATACTTCTCAAAACAAAGGATATATAAAACATTTGTTCAATAACTAAGTCATCTCGAATATACACTGCATTCTTGAAAATCGAAATACTTCCAGAATCGTTAACCTTCCATAGCAAACCATGATATTGATATTATATAATAATAATAATACATTTATTTTTCAACAGGTATACACCCAATAAAAGAAAAAAAAAGGTGGGTAATAACTATATGTTTAGCTTAAAACATATCTCAATTGTGGTTATGTTTATATATTGACAAAATCGTCTTAATATCATCGAAATTGATATCACACGAGGTACAGTTGGTATTAAAGATCGTACATAATGAGTGAATTGGTGATCTGAGGAGTACATTGTTGTGAAAAATTTAGTTATGAAAGGTATCTCCTTGACAGGAAGCTAATCTGGGAATGTGAAAATTATCTTACCCAGCAAATAGGGACAGTCAATTTTATTGTTCATCATTTTATGACGAGTGGTTGAGGCTATACAATTATGCCTTTCTTGCAATGATTCAAAGTTGAAAAAATTCAAAAGAACCATGTGGTCATATCCTCTATTCAGATAATAACCATCATATTCATGAAACATATCTTTGAGGATTTTGCTTTCAACCGATTCAATGTTTGATATGGCGTTCTGGTATAATTGTGACTAAATGACTGTTGCATATTCCAGTTTGCTTCTTATGAATGTGCTATACAATGTTTTCAGACTTTCTATCTCAGCAAAGCAAGGCCAATTTCTAACACAATAACCAAGTAATTTCATTGGAGCAATAACAATTTTATTGATATGTTCGAATTTGATACCCAAATCTTTGAAACTCAAACATCCTTCAAGAGCTATCTCGATGATTCTGTAAGTATGTGAAATTGAGGATTGTTTGCGGGAGAAGGCTGAACTTTTATCGACGATGGGTCCGACAATGAGGCACATTCTGAAAATATTTCTATTTATATGCAGGATGTCAACCCCCCATATTTGTTACATTTTTAAATTCGCCACATTTTTGGATTCGCCACTAAATTGTCGATATAAAGCAATCAAGTTTCTGAGACTAATCTGCAATAGTTTTTGACTCATATCAATGTATTTGTCAAAATAGCGTCATGCATAGGCACACAGAAAAATTCATAACTTCAGAACCATTAAAGATAACTTGACAAATTATTTTCTAGTCGATTCCCTAAGCTTGAGCGCATGTTTTGAAAACCATTTTATGTGCTGGAATGGTTGATCAAACCAAATTGTCATTCAGTTAGTACATGATATCTATTGAAAAATTCAACAAGTCGTTTTTCAAGTAATTGTTCAAAAAAATTTGATGGAGTATTGATAACAGAGATGGGGCGATAATTATTCATTTCATTTCTATTTCCAGATTCAGAGACGGGGATGGCTCTAGATTCTTTCCATTGGTGTGGTTTTATAGAGTTTTCGTAAGATAAGTTGATTATATGTACTAATGGTTTTAATACTTAGGGGGTGAATATTTTTAATGAGGGTTATTGTTATTCCGTCTGGACCTGGAGAACAAATATTTTTGACTTTTGAAATTATTATTATTACCTTGTTTTCATCACTAGTTTCGAGAAATAAAGTCGCCATCACTGAAGGTCCTCTCAAAAAATTCTGTGGTAGATTACATTTTTCAATTTCTTTCGTCATATTCAATCCTATATTTGTGAAAAATTCATTGAATAAATCATATTTTTCTTTATTATTCACTGTAGGTTCAATGTTTCCTTCAATAATAGTGATATTTTCTATATGATTTTTATTCGATTCTGTGTTAGAAATCTCCTTTATTATTTTCCATGTCTGATTACAATTGCCCTTAGCTCAATCAAGTTTGTTTTTATAATATTTATATTTTGTTCGTTTGAGTGAATTATTGAGTTTGTTTCTGCATTCTTTATATTTTCTTTCGGAGTCTTCAGAATATGTATTCGAAAGTTTTTCTTTCAGATTGTCCCTAGTTTTTATAGAAGTTATCAAACCTGCTGTGATCCATGGTTTCAGTTTACTTATTTTCTTATTTGAACTAACCATTTCGGTTGTTTCTGTTATATATTTTTTTATTACCTCAATAAAAGCATCATATGATTTTTGTGTTTAATGGTGTTGTAATATATTTGCCCACTGTTCTTTCTCTAAGAGATATTTTAATTTTTCATACCTAACCCTCACATATGTTTTGATTATATTTTGTGTTTCGAGTGGATAGACATATAAGGGTTGAATAGTGATCTGTCATATCACTATGTATAACAGGTGATTCAAAATTGATTTTAGTTTGTATTTTTTTTTCAAGAAAATATGATCGATAATCGATCTTAATTCATGAGTTTCTTTCGTTGGTTCATTAATATAAGAACTGAAACCATTTTCGGTCATTAGATTTTGGTAAAGGTTAGTGTCCTGGGAAACCGTATCTGATAAATTTATATCACCCAAAAATAATTCCACTGCTTGGCTACTAAAATAAAAAAAATTGATTTCTTTATCAATCAGGTAAGTTCTTACATCAATCACTATAATTCCAGCCATTGAGGGCTCAAATAGTATATTAGCTGGAAAGTGATTCATTAATTAAGTACGTGAAGTGTCGGGATTAAATTTTTTTCTTGAGGCAGTACAGAACATTTCACAGTAGTGAGTGTTCTATTTGATTTGAAATCATTAATAATGATATTGATGATTCATTTTCTTTCGCGAAAATTTACAAAATGCTATATAAATAATCGATTTGATTAAGTCAAAGACTGATCAAGAGAGAAATTCACCTACACCATAGAAGCAATTCGCATGTGTAGCGGAACGCACAGTATCTATTTTGAACGCAGATATTCATTTTTTCAAAGCTTCGACGATATTCATAATTCAGTTTTTTTGCGTTAAATGTTGAAATAATAATATTGTTTCGTCAGTTTTGTTCAGTTTTGTTTTTATCGTTCACATGGAAATGTATATATTATATAAATAAAAATAACAATTTGGTGTATGAAAATTATATTTTGATCAACGTCAAATATATATATTAAAAGTAAATACATCATAATTTAAAAGGTTATGGGCCCAGACAACGAGTATAGAATACCACTGTTCGATGGATTGAATTATGACAATTGGAAATATAGGATGGAAGTTCTTTTAGAAGAAAAAGATCTCCTAGAATGTCTGAATGAATCATGGTCGGAGAAAATTGATACAGAAACTGACGAAGAGAAGAAAAATAAGCTAAAAGCCAAAGAACGAAAATGCAAGTCGCTCATAATACAACTATTAGAATACTTCTAGGTTTGGCTATTCAATACGATATGTTCTCACATCAACTTGATGTGAAAACAGCATTCTTGAATGGGTTCCTGAAAGAAGATATCTATATGTACCAACCACAGGGTTTCGAGAAAAATAATCCATTGGTTTGTAAACTCAATAGATCCCTGTATGGTTTGAAGCAGTCTCCCCGATGCTGGAATGAACGATTTGAAAATTTCATGATAACTTCGAATTTTAAAAGGTCAGAGTTTGATCACTGTTTATACATGAAACTAGGAAAACCTGAACCTATTTTTCTGCTTCTCTATGTGGACGATATAATTTTGTGCTCGAGAGATGATATGGAAATTCTAAAATTGAAAACCACTTTACAAAATGAGTTCGAGATGGTGGATATTGGAGAGTTGAAGAACTTTCTGGGATTGAAAATCGAAAGAAATGCTGGTGGCGATGCTATATACATTAGTCAAAAAGAATACTTGATGAACGTTTTGAAGCGATTTGACATGAAAGACTGTCATTCAGTGTCAACTCCAATGGACAGTAAAATGCAAATTCCAAAGGATGATAATGGTATTCTATTAGAAAAACCTTACAAACAGTTGATTGGATGCTTAATGTATGCAATGTTGGGATCACGACCAGATCTCTGTACTTCAGTAAATTTCTACAGTAGCTTCCAAAATTGTCCAAATGAAACACTTTGGAGGGGACTCAAAAGAGTTCTGAGATATACTAAAGGAACTCTGGACTTGAAGTTAGTTTTCAAGAAAGATAAGTCTCAACCGACATTGATAGGTTATTCGGACTCGGATTGGGCGAGTGATTCGATAGATAGGAAGTCTACTACTGGATATCTGTTCAAGGTACATGGTTGCACAGTGTCGTGGGTAACAAAAAAACAACCAACTGTAGCCCTATCATCGACCGAGGCCGAATATATGGCTCTCACTGCTGCTACCTGTGAAGCTATATGGTTGCAAAATATCATAGAAGATATAAATTTTCCCGTTCCAAGACCAACAGTCATTTTCGAAGATAATCAAGGTGCTATTCAGATAGCTAAAAATCCAGAACATCATAAGCGGACGAAGCACATATATATCAAACATCACTTTATCAGAGATGCTATACGACAAGAACTGATAGAAGTGAAATACATTTCCACCGGTGATCAACAAGCAGATATTCTCACAAAAGGATTGCCAGGTCCTGCTTTCCAAAAACAAAGACAACGACTTGGACTTCTAATCCCGAACAATATAATTATGGAGGGGTGTTGAAATAATAATATTGTTTCGTCAGTTTTGTTCAGTTTTGTTTTTATCGTTCACATGGAAATGTATATATTATATAAATAATGATAACAATTTGGTGTATGAAAATTATATTTTGATCAACGTCAAATATATATATTAAAAGTAAATACATCATAATTTAAAATTAAATGGACCAATCCATTCCAATCCAATATTGTTTATTATATAACATTCAGAAATATATTTCATGTAGAGACTAAGGCTAACTATATACAAATATACAATGTGTTCAGTTTCCTTCCGTACATGTTATTTTGCGTGTAGAATTTTCCAGCCTCCTACTTTATGATTATGCTGGAATTTGTGGTTGTGAGCTTGTGTGTTATGGAATTTGAGTATGTTAGTTTTTGTAGTTGTTGCCAGGAAAAATGTAGGGTTAGGTTTGAGGGGTTTGGGAGTTTAGGAGTTGTTTGTGTGTGTGGTATTTGAGTGATTTGTGTGTTGACGTTTTGGGCATTATTTGAGTAAAGTTTGATTTGGGGGTAGTTTGTGTGTTGGTTAGTTTTTGGTTTATGGATTCGGCTTGCTGTTTCTGCTTCCAGCGGCAGCACCGCAGGAACGTGCGGGGAGAATGGCAGCATTGGCCGCCGCTCCGAGGCGCCCCCACTGTTAGCATTGCAACAAGCCGTTGCAATTTTTAAGTCTGAATTGTTAGTGTGTTTTGAATGGTCTTGTAATGTCTGTAATAACTTAACTATTACTTCTTGTGTTTGAGTTTGCATTTGAGTTATTGGACCAAAAAGGTATGAAATTTCCAAAAAATAGTTTTGTATGATGGTCAGAGTATCTCTTTCTAGTATGGTAAAAATAAGGGGAAGTAATTCACGAATAATTCGATTAGGTCCACTGATAAACATGAGTGGATGAGTTATTTTATCGACATGTAATGCCAGTTAAGAGTCTTTGGCCTTCAAAATAAGAAACCTATATCGCTGGATGGCAGATCGAGTTCGCCTGATGGAATAACTCTCGAAGCAGCCTCGGATAGCCGATTTTGTGACTCCGAGTGCGGGTTCTGGGCCAATGTATGGAGTCGATCAGCCTTTCCTTACTAATTCATCGGCTTTTTCGTTGCCCTCGATGCCCCCCTTGTCCTGGAATCCACATCAAAGTTGTTTCGTTGTGTTCTGCGAGGATACTGAGTTCTTTTCGGCATTCCCATACCAGTATCAATGTCACTCACTGGTAGTGTGTCTTATATCGGAAAGGAAGCTGTTTTATTGATGCTACAGGAAAATCCTCACTCAGCACAAGGACAATAGCAGCGGAAACGGATATTTCACAAAGTAGTGTGAACAGATTAATATTGAAACATAAGTTTCATCCTTATCATCTGAACATATATATTCAGTATTACAGGGGGACAACTCTTTTGAATGCTCAAATGTGTCTGAGTCTATTCTGGTCATTTTATCCTATATTGTTATCATATTGTTTTTAACTGTATTATTGTATCTAACGAATATTATGTGTTAAGTAACTTTGAAAAAGTGTGAGTTCTTTATTGTTTTAACTGTATTATTATGGTATTCAATGAATGTGTTACGGATTAAAAAAAACTGTGCTTGATGTGAGTGGAATTCATTCTGTTAGTTGCTCAGTATAAATGAATTTCCATTCTATATCCAAAATTGTATGGTGATGATTTTGCGATAGAGTTTTGTATTCAAATGAATGGCATGATTGTCGAAGATTATAAATAATATTTGAACAAAATTATGTTTTCTATGAACAACGTTGAAACAACGGTGGTAACAGAATAATATGATTATTTGCAATAAATCCTACTGGTTGAGGATGTTGATCACCAAAAGCGATGGTCGTTTATGTTTGGGAAGGAATTATTGGAAATCACTTATTGGATCCTACAGAATATTAGGAAAAGTATATTTGAACACCAGTAGGTGTTCAGTTACCGTTGTGTCACTAGATTTCTCCGAAGATATAAAAAACGCTGGATGCAGGCTCCACTGGGCCTTTTGGATGGGTCCATTGCCTTTTCATAATTATAAGCATAGATACTGACCTTGAATGATGTATATCTCCCTGGATGTTTTGATATCAATTGTTCTGCTTTTTTCTCTGGGAAATGAATTCTAACCATCTCGTTGAGTTCTGTTTCAGTTGAAGTAAAGTCAACTCTAAAGACATGGAGGTTTGCATATCTTGGCACACCGATAACTTTCTTCCCATTCACTTCCATAGATTCATTGCTCCCTATGATAATGTCTCTCTTCTTTCTTCTATCAGGCACTGTTTTCCAATCCTCGATCTCATTTGAATTCGGATTTTTTCCCTTTGTTTTCATGTTGATATACTCATCACATTTTTGGTAGGTCTTGTGATTGCCTGTGATAAATGTTTCTCAGTAATAATTTTATTTTCTGAAATTTTCGATGAACTGGCAACAGTGTACTTGGTATTATTATTTGATGTTGAAATATTTTCAACTACCTGAGTGTTAGCCTTGGATCCTTTTTTGTTGTCGATTATCTGGGATCCCATTTCAAGGCACACTTTTGTTGTTTTATTGATATCACTGAATGCTGTATTTTCTTTTCTCGTCCTCTTCAACTATCTGTTTGTTGAGAATTGTGATGTGGTCATTTAAAAGCCTGATTTTCTCCCGCAATTCGTTGATGATAATATATTTCTGTTTCAATATATAGCTGGAGATGTTTATGTCAATTGATTACTCCTTGCTTATTTTTTCCATGGCATTAAAAAATGCTGCGTCACCATCTTCACTGGTTCCATTTTGCACTTGATGCACCGAAATTCAAATTGTGCCTTGTTGAGTTGATTCAATTCAACTTCAGATATCTCACTACATTCTCTATGAAACCATTGTTTGCATGGTCCCGCGCAACCATTTCTTAAATATGTTTTTTCAATGTTTTTTCCACATTTTCCGCACAGCACTTTATTAGACATTGTTACTTTTTGGAGGTTAGGATATTAATGATACATGTTAGTTATATTTGACAATATTCTGAGGCCAAAGCATGACTGATTGAGTTCTTTGTAGAGACGACAAATGTGATAAGAATAACTCTGGATGTAATCGAGAAAAACACCCAAGCACCTAGTTTCTGCCGAAAACTGGATTTTATATTCCTTGAGTTTTATGTTATCTGGAGTGTCAGGCCCATGATTTGTTTTGGAAAAACACTGCTTTGGTTTTCTCTGGGTTCAGCACTAATTTTGAGTTCACAAACCAGTTCTCAATGTTCATCATAAGTGAATTACCATTAAGGGTGAGTTGGGGAAAATTAGGGGCGGTAAATAGTGGTATCGTCAGCAAAGTTGATGATAGTTTGGTTTCGCTCGGAAATGGATAGCAGATCATTGATGTGAATAATGAATAAATATAATAAAATAATAAGTGGTCCTAATCCGCTGCCCTGTGGAATCCCCCTGAATATCTCTAGCGCTCATGACAGTATGAACCTATTTGTATTCTGATCCCTAATTTTCGACGCGTGTGAACATTCGGTCACATAGCTTCTGAACCAGTTCAACTCTGAATTCCGTATACCATAGCGTTCCAACTTTATAAATAAAATGTCAAAGTCTATACAGTCAAATGCTCTTGATAAATCCAGGAAAATGCCACAGGGGACGTTTCCTGCATCCATGCAACTATTGATGTTGTTTGTTTGTTAATTCAAAGAGAGCAGTTTCAGTGCTCCTACCCTTGAAAAAAAAAAACATGCTGATTTGAGTGGGAAAGGTTATTTTGTTGAAAAAATTCGAAAGTTTGTTCATATACAACTATTTCAAAGAATTTTGAAAAGGAGCTGAGCAAGCTAATTGGTCTATAATTAGTCAGCAATTCAAGGTCGTGGTGCTGCAGTACGACAATTTTTAGATAAATCCTATTCTAATCGGTGGATAGGCAGAAGAGCTACTATTCCTTGGCCTGCGCGATCTCCATAACTTACTACTATCGATTTCTTCCTTTGGGGGTACGTGAGGTAAGGTGTTTTCAGAGATCACCCACTAACTGCAGATGATATGCAAAACAGGATAATGGCAGCCTTCCATTCAACTGATAGAGCAATGCTTGCTAGAGTTCTGGGCTCATTTACTAGAAGACCAGTAGCTTGTACCTTTTTGAGCATTTATAAATAGTCTTTCCACAAACGTTTACATTGTTTCCTGTTAATCATCCTTTCCTGTTCTTGTAAAGATTACTAGAATTGTTTCTTTTGTGGTGTACTTCTGTGTCAAATTTTTCTTTCAAAAAATCATAAACATTTGTTATTTTGCAACAAATTTTGCAAATTTTACTAAGTAGATCCCACAAACTTTATTTTGGGTGTTGCAAAAAGTCAATTTATTGCTATTTAAAAAAAATCGTAGTAGGCGATGGAACATCGACTTTGAGTTCCCTTGATCTCAAAAGATGAGCTGAAGCCCGAGGAATCAACTGGAAAAAAATTGGTTGAGTTATTTTGAATGGTTCTTATGAATTGTTCTGTGGGTCTGTGCACGACGCTATTTTGACACATACAAAGACAAGTCAAAAAACTATTGGGAATAAGTCTGAGAAATCTGGGGCGTTATATCGACAGTTTAGTGGCGAATCCAAAAATCTAACGAAAATGGAGGGTTGCCATTTCAAAAACAACTAATTTTTGTATTTTATTTTGGGACATCCTGTATATAAATAGAAATGTTTTTCGAATGTGCTCCATTGTCGGACCTATCGTTTAAAAAAATCGATAGCTTGGATAGAAAAAAGTTACAGAGCTTGAACGCACCCCTGGATCACCCTGTATACACTTTCCATCCATATTGGTGAAATGGGGTGGATACAACATATAATAACGTGAATATAATCTTGAAGTTTCATCAGAAGATTATACGGCATCGTGAAATTGAAAATTCAATAATTATTTCCGTCCGTATATTTTTCGCTATTCACACAACAGTGTTAAAATCTTAATGGATAAATCATAAAGTGATAATAAGTGGCTCATAGAAATTAAATGCACGTACATACTCGTATGTGACGCAGTCATCGCTAACATACGAATAAGTGAAGTGACGTTCTTTTTGTTGTTTGTGTCAATTAATTTTTGTGTTGAATGAACTGCCTAGGGAAGGATCAGTGAAATACAGTAGTTTACCATTCCACGATTCTTTGTCGAACTGTTTCGAAACGTAACTTTTTGAAATCTATTCTAGGTAAGGAAAATATTTTTTCCACCCAACCGCTTTTTGTTGAAGAGGTGGATTTCTAAAACTTTTGTCAACAAATGGATGACATTCTTCTCTGACCGCTTCTTCGTTCGTCACACATTGTCTTTTTTTCTTCAAATCCACAGATATTGATTGAAAAAAGCAAATCTTCACTGAAATAAGAGATAAATCTTTCTGGGTAGCATTTTTTTTATTAATAAATTCCCGCAGACTGTGGGGAACATTGTGGCGAGTGTTGTTAATATTTCCATCTCTAGAGGATAATGTCGTGTTAAAAGAATTCAGAATCATTCCACTATACAGGGTGATTCAAAAGTACTTTGACAAACTTCAGGAGGTGATTCCTCACAATACTCTAATATGAATTGTCCAAATAAATATCTGTCCGGAAACGCGTCGTTTCCAAGAAACAGAATGTCACTTTTTTTTTTTCGTTTTTTTTAAATAAATTTCGAAATACTGACCTTAAGCAATTGAAAATTGGTATTGAGAGGTTTTTTGAGGTGTCGAATTCTAACCTGATGTTATTATTGCCCTTACTCGTAGGGGGCGCCACCTACACGTCTTTTTCTTTTTTTTAAATTCATAACTTTTTTGAGCGTACTTTTAACACATTTTTCAGTAAAAAAAGCAATTCCTCCATTATATCTACGTAAAAAAGCTACCCTTGTTACAAGTCGCTATAAGCAACCGTTTTCTAGATTTTTGGACAATTTCAGGTCGATTATATGATAATTGATGCGTGTTGAAGTGATTACCATTATTTTGCATTTTTCACAAGATTGCTTAGGAAATAAATTTGACGTTTAAGTGCGTAGTTTTGGATTTTTGTAGGGGGCGCCACCTATTCTATTTTATTTTTACTCGTTTGAAAGAGGTACTTTTGTATCAAGGAAGCAAAATCCCTATTTGTTTTAATCAAATTTGCAAGAAATATCAAAATTTCATCTCAAGAAATTTTGAATATGTAGGATAAAATAAAATAAAGGAAACTAAATTGTATTCAAATAAATTGTTCAAAGTGTCCACCTTCAGTGAAAGAACAGGCATTCAATCTTCTAGTCATTGAATCTCGTACTCGCTCAAAAATTATTGGAGTGTTTCTTATTGTTTCACAGGCGTCTACTATTCGGTTTCTTAGATTTTTCTCGTTCACTACTGGAGTTTTATAAACTAGTGACTTCAAATGTCCCCAAAAATTAAAATCTAGCGGGTTCAGATCTGGCGACCTCGGTGCCCACGCCTGGTTAGGTTCTGCTACACTCCTACCGATCCATCGATTTGCATAGACAGTTTGAGGAATTCCCTGGCTACAACGCTCAAATGGGCCGGAACCCCATCATGCATGAACCACATGCGGATACGAATTTCTAATGGTACATTCTGAAGTAGTCCCTGCAATTCATCTTCTAAAAAGTATCTGTAAGTTGCGCCATTCAGTCGGAACGGAAGAAAGAAAAGACCTATCAAGTAATTATCAATTATTGCCGCCCATACATTCACAGAAAATAGATAGTGATAATGTCTTTCACTAACTGCGTGCGGATTTTCCAGAGCCCAAACATGGTTGTTGTGAAAGTTTGTGATAGCATTTTGAGAGAAGTTTGCCTCGTCCGTGAAGAGTACATATCTTAAAAATTGAGGATTTCTAGCCAATTTTGTCAAAAACCACTGACACATAGTAATGCGTTGGGGAAAGACTCGTGGCAAAAGAGCTTGTACCCTTTGAATATGGCATGGATAAAATTGTTGATCGTGGATAATTCTCCAAACGTGGACTGAGTAGAAGCAATTATTCTTGTACTTGTTTCTGGATTCTCCCCGAGAGCGTTCAAAACAGTTTCTTTCAATTCTGGGGTACGGACTGCTCATGGTCTTCCAATAATATCAGTTGCCCTCTTAAAGCTACCTGTTCCTGCCAAACGACGGTGGAGACTGGTAAATGTTGGAGCTGTAGGCAGTACTCGATTATGAAATCGATCCTGGTAAATACGTCTTGCTTAGCACGCATTGCCATCCGAAAGGCCATAAACGAAATGCATATCGGCTAAATGAGCACTATTGTTTAAATAATCCATTTTTTCAAAATTAGTGTTTCAAAACTTACAGAAACTTCAACAAATTAACAAAACGTTCAACTGTCACATAATATGTTATTAAAAAAAAACTACTTACTTAAACATCAAATTCATTTCCTAAGCATTCTAAGCATGTGCTAGAAGTACGTTTAAAAAGTTATAAATCTTCAAAAAAGAAAAAGACGTGTAGGTGGCGTCCCCTACGAGTAAGAGCAATAATAACATCAAGTTCAAACTCCACACCTCAAAAAACTTATCAATACCAATTTTCGTTTAATAGGTCAGTATTTCAAAAGTTATTTAAAAAAAAACCAAAATAAAAATAAAACTTTAACACCTTGTATCTTGGAAACGGAGCGTTTCCGCACATATATTCATTTGGGCAATTCATATTAGAATATTGTGAGGAATCACCTTCTGAAGTTTGTCAAAGTACTTCTGAATCACTCTGTACGAAGGTGAGGACCATGATATGTTCACTAATTTCCGACCAATTACCTTGTTACCCGTTTTATCAAAAATCCTTGCTGAAGAAGTTTGACATATTGAGTGCCAGTTTGATTTCCAAGCCTCGAAAAATACAAATGCTGCAATTTTGCCATTTTGAGAAAAAAATCCTAATGTTGATGATAGGAAGCTGCGGCAGTATTTTGTGACATATCCAATGATTTCGACCGTTCAAAACAGACCAAACTGAGCAAAAGCTTGAAACCTTTGGATTTTAATATACCTGTTCGTGAAATGTATTACTCAATAAATTGAATCCAAAGAATGTGTTGTCAACTCTGGTGCCCTTCAAGGATCAGTTCTGAGGCCTCATTCATTCTTGTTTCAGGTCAATGATTTGGCTCATTTAGACCTTCATGATAAATTCGCGTTGGATGACACTATTATCCTCTGGCATAACAAATCAATAACCTGTTCGGCCACATTGATGTGGATGCAAAAAGAATGGAAGGGTAGTGTGATGAAAATCCCATACCCTCCACTGTTAACTAAACAAACATCGTCCCATTCAAGTGTGATATTGAGGAGATTTCAAAGGAGAATTGAAAAATTACAAATACCGCGGAAAATAAGTTGAAGCAAAACAAATCCTGACAGAAATAAAAAATCAATATATATATATATATATATATATATATATATATATATATATATATAGAAATAAAATGAATTATATTGCAAAATTTTCAAAATATATTATGTGATGGACTGAGACTGAAAATGAATAATTTTCCGGATTCTTGAAATTTATTGGGACCAATTCTGAGAACTGCTTCATGTTGTTCTCCAGATCAACAGAACAGCGTTTCAAGAGATTCCACTTCCATATGGAATGTACTATATTCATCAATGGACGTTTATGTCATTCGTATGATATAGATTGAGCTTTTTTGCATAATTTGACTTTTTGCATAATTTGACGAGAAAATCAATTGAAAGCCACCAAAATGAAAGAATATGGTATTTATTTCCATACAAAACATGACATATCAGCATATTGTTTCTGATTTTTCTCGTTGAATTCAATTCAAGAAAAAAGTTATTAATTATATTGTTGTAATAACTGAAAAAAATATCAGTTTTCAAAAAAAAAAAGATTAAACATTTTTTAATATCGTAGTAGTCTTTCGTTTCATGATCACTACGGTTATATCACAGAAAGTAAATTAAAGCAGTGCTAATAAATCTGAATGAAATATTACTTTTATGGCGTATTTTATGTGCACATCCGTCCAAACCTTATTTGTCCAGAGATAAAATTAATCCAATTCATTATTGGTATCAACTACCTATTTTTGTTTGTGATAAATATGGCCCCCATATTTATCAACTAGTTTTTTCTTCATTTTTAATTATAGTTCCATTATTAAGAGGCGTCGATGTGATAACGTTTTTCATTATTATTGTACAATGTGGCGCACATTTAGCATTGACAGTGAAAAAGGTTATAATTGAGTTGCGGAGATAGGGTGAACCCAATAAAACTCAATACATACGAAGTTGCAGCTCAAAATATATCTGTTATTGAGACGTATACAGGGTGACCCAGAGGTGCGAGCAAGCTCCGTAACTTTTTTTCTATTCAAGCTATTGACTTTTTTTTTCAAACGTTATGTCCGACAATGAGGCATATTCTAAAAATATTTATTTTTATATGTAGGTTGTCCCAAAATAAGATATACAACTGAGTTCTTTTTTTTTTTCATGGCAAGCACCCCCCCATTTTCAACCGACGAAAAAAAAGAAGGAGGAGGTTCTCTAGTCGAGCGTATATATTTTTTTTATGTTTGATCACGCATAACTGTGCACAGAGTAGTTCGATTTCGATTAATATTTTTTCATTGGATAGGGTATACTTCGAAGTTGGTCCCATTTGGAATTTCACCCTCAAGGAGAATATTTATCGTTTACCCACTGAATATTTACCTGTCAACCCAATCTACCACTCATAACTTTGTACTGGGTTATCCGATTTAGATGATTCTTTTTTTATTGGATAGGGTATTCTTCAGAGTTGGTAATTTTTCTATTTGGAAAGGAATAATCAACCCCTGAAGGTAAGAAAATGGGGGATTAATAATTTTTCATCTGTGAACCAATTCTGTTGAAACTGTTGAAACATATATATGTAGTTCTGATGGCACTACTACATAATGGATACCTAGAGTCAATTGAGTAGGTGGTTATTAGTGGATTTGAGCCACAAAAAAGTAAAAAATAAAAACTTTTCAACAAAAAATCAATCCGTAAAAAAAACTAATTTTCTAATAGACGGAGAGCTGGCTACGTAAATTAAAATTGATGAGGTACAAGTGAAATTTCCACATAGAAACCTTCCTTACTAGCTGACAAGTGTGTAGCTCTGCAGGCAGAAGTCAGTCCCGGGGTGGAAAGCAAGGTGGGCTGTCAAAGATTCTTCCAGAGCGCCGACCGGTACTCATATAAATGCAAACTCTTTATTAAGGTAGTTCCGCCACCAGACAGTTGAATTAGGAAATTATTTTCGACGGCATCGAAATATTTCAAAGGACTTTTCGCTTTGAAACGCGAAAAAAAATTTTTTTAAGAGGGTTACTCGCCCCCCTAACCGACTCTTGAAAATTTTTTCGTTATAGAAAATATTTTCGGTATAGAAAATATTTCAGACCTGGGCTCCCTCCTCCCCCCTCACTAGAAATCATGGGAAAAAATTATCGTTTCTCTATGAAACTTCAATGGACTTTTCTGTAGTACTCTTTTTGAACTTTTTTTTTTGGGGAAAAGGGGGAGTATAGTTAAAATCGATGGGGTCAACTAGGAGAAGGAGTTTTTTTCGCGTTCAGACCCTCAAAGGGTCCCCTGTCCTTTTTTAAAAAAAGTCCCCTGGCACAATCCGCATTTCTCTACGACTCCTCCCCCCCCTTCCCCCCTTCAGGCTGTGCGCTTCCCCGTGGACTATTTTGAATAACGAGAGTAGTTTTGATTATATCTGTTGAACTAGATGGTCAATCACCTTTGATTTTTCTCCACAATATCTGTGATATCCTGTCTAGCTCCTCCTCGTTTTCATAAACTTCTTAATTTTAGTACTAACGGTAGAATTAATAATGTGCGCTACCCCGTGGACTATTTTGAATAACGAGAGTAGTTTTGAATATATCTGTCAAACTAGAAGGTTTAATCACTTTGATTTTTTTTCACGATATCTGTGATATCCTGCTCTAGCTCCTCCTCGTTTTTCATAAACTTCCTAATTTTAGTACTAACGGCAGAAATAATAATGTGCGCTTCCCCGTGGACTATTTTGAATATCGAGAGTAGTTTTGATTTATATCTATCAAACTAGATGGTCAATCACTTTGATTTTTTTCCACAATATCTGTGATATCCTGCTCTAGCTCCTCCTCGTTTTCATAAACTTCTTAATTTTAGTACTAACGGTAGAAATAACAATGTGCGCTTCCCCGTGGACTATTGTGAATATCGAGAGGTAATCACTTTGTTTTTTTTTCAATATCTGTGATATCCTGCTCTAGCTCTCCTGTTTTTCATAAACTTCTTAATTTTAGTACTAACGGTAGAATTAAAATGTGGTTTCCTGCATGTTTATAATTTTATATATTATATATATTATATATATATATATATATATCCCGGGTTATAGAGGTGTTGTTCACATGTTAAACAATACATATGCCAAATTTTAATAATTTCCTAATTCAACTGTCTCGTGGCGGTACTACCTTAACTCCAGTAATCCTAGTAGCTCATGTGGATGGATACTCGCTTTTAAACAGCAAAGACCCATAAAACTTCTGTAAGTAGCCAAAACATATTACATCAGAACATCCACCCTCACAACATAACAGAAAAAATATTTCTATCAATATTCAATTGAGAATGTTTCCCTTTTCAACAAAACAGCATTTTAACACTTTTCTACCACACCTTTTGTAGAGCAAAGACCCTACAAACTGGACCATAGAGTGATTTGACATCGGAATTCGAAAATATCTTCTATCGTGTTAAATGAGTTTCGGCTCCTCATGTTTCTGCATGAATATTTCGTGTTCACTTCACATCATAGCAATCACAATTATCTTTACAGATAGTTACGAAAATAGAAAATATTCCCCTTTTTAACCGACGAAACCAAAAAGGAGGAGGTTCTCTAGTCGACGCGTATATTTTTTTTTTTTTTATGTATGATCTCGCATAACTTTTTACTGAGACGTCCGATTCAAATAATTCTTTCTTCAGTGGATAGGGTGTACTTCGAAGTTGGTCCCATTTGAATTTAAAAGATGAAATCCACCCCTGAGGGTAGCAAAATGGAGGATATTGATCACTACCCTCCGAATTCTGGTCCGTTAACCGATTCTATCAGGCATCACTTTGTACTGGGTTCTTCGATTCGGATAATTCTTGTTTTAATAGATAGGATTTACCTCATATTTAGATTTCGAATGAAATGATCCCCCATTACGGGTAGAAAAATAGGGGATAATTGATTTTTCACTTGTGAACATTGGCACACACATATGTAGTTGACAATGACAGATCGCTACTGTCATTATTTTTGTTCCACATCCGTCACAATCATTATATTCAATGAGAGGATGGAATGATATACAAAGTAATGAAATAAACTAACCAAAACAACAAAAATAATTTATATCACAACAAATAGTAGAAGTAGATAATCATATTATTTAACTGGTAATAGTTGAAGTAAGGTGGGTAAGTATTTTGGAAGTAATAAAAAAACAAGTAGGTAGTAATTAGTAGATTTCACCGACGAAATACGGAACTGAAAAGTAAAAAATAAAATAAACCTTCTTAGTCTCAATAACTAAGCTCCTAAACTAATGTAATTAACTAATTTTGGGTCAGCGCCAAACGAACAACCAACGAAGATCATTAAATAACTTCAAAAAAATTATCAGAATGTCTCCGCGCAACTCGATGCCATCATTTTACGCCTTACCTAATTCATTTGCTTGTTTGTTTGGCGCCGACTCAAAATTAGTTACTCACATTAGTTTAGGAGCTTAGTTATTGAGACTAAGAAGGTTTATTTTATTTTTTACTTTTCAGTTTCGTATTTCGTCGGTTTAGTTTTTTGTTAAAAAGTTTTTTTTTTTTATCAACATTCATCTTTCCAAATGAACATCGAACTGTAACTCGGACGATTAGGTATTCGGTACAGATAGCGAGACCGTCCAACCCCTAAGTAATATTATTGTTGTTGACCTCAGTGATCATTTATACGAAAGTTAATCTCTTCATAATTTCACTGTTCGCGGCAACTTTCGAAACAATTTTATATTAGTAGTAATAGTACAATAGAAAGTGATAAATTTTAATCCTCTTGAGCAAATATTTCTGAATCTGAGAAAAAAAGCATAGAAAAACAAAAAAATCAGAGCGCTATGGATTCGCAAGGAACTTCTTCGATTTTGGAACGAGATGAATTATAATAATTTTTCGCATTGGAAATTTGAATAGAACATTATTTTTGGATCTTTTATTCAGGTTTCATTATATATATATATATATATATATATATATATATATATATATATATATATTTCCATATATATATATATACAGTGTCCGTCATAAAGTTGGCTACATATGGGAAAAAAATTGTTATTGAAATTTATGAAAAACTCTAATGGCGGTTCGTTTCTGCATGTCTGACAACTGAAAAATCCGTTGCGACTTATAGTATGTGACATCAGATTTGGCAGGAATTTTGAAAAAAGTTGTCTGTGATGCCAAAAAATGGGTCAAATTGACAAGATATCGAAAATATATTTCGAGAAAATGTAATTGGAATCCAACGAGGATCCCATGTACCAATTTTGAAGCAGATTGAAGCAAGAATCGAAAATAACATTTTATTCCTCTACCCTTACTAAGAAACATTATACATTCTTGTTTTATCTGGAAACAGCTTTAATAACCTAAATCACATAAGTTTGGGTCAAAACTAATCAAATATTTGTGGAATAGACATTTTGCGGGAGATTAATTATGAAAACACGATTTTGTCTTGTCACTAGGTGTCGTCATGCCCTGTATATTGATACACATGAGCTTATTCAATATTCTCAACCCGTGAATAAAATTTAAAACAGCTAATATTTGTAATTAAAGCTTACTAACACATTATTTATCCTAATTGAATTTAGTATTGTTTAGGTGGATGTGGAAAAATTAGAAAAACTCGATAAACAATGTACAAATTATTAATATTCTACGTGACCACCTTCGCGCTCCATACATAGAATTGTTCTAGAAAACATTTCGCGGCGAACATTTTTCAACATAGTTCTGTTGATCAGTGCTGCACAATTCCTTATACAAATTTCTTAATGTTCTACATTTCGAAAAGGGCGTTGTTTATAGACATTGCTTTTCAGGTAACCCCATTAAAAGAAATCACACGGCGTTAGGTCTGGAGACCTAGCAGGCCAAGGATTACCTGAATATCGACCTATCCACTGCTCACCATACTCACTGTTCAACCACTCCCGCACTTCTTAGAATGAATAGAATCCCCATCTCGTTGAAAGAATGAACGAATCCGCTCTTGTAATGGTAGGTTTTCGATAAATGTAGATATCACCCTTCCATATAAAGTTCAAATACCGTTCGCCAATTAAATTTTGTCTAAAAAAGAAATGACCTACAATTCGCTCATTTAAAATTCCACACCATACATTCACTTTGAAACTATATTGGTCCTTGGCTTCAATAATAGGATCTGCCCACCATCTACAATTTTGAGAACTGACGACACCATCTGAGGTAAAAGTTGCTTCGTCAGAAAATAGCACATTTTTTGAGAAATCACGATTGTCTTCTAACATTCCCTGAAACCATGCACAAAAATAAAATCGAGCGTCATAATACCTGTCTCGCAGTACTTGCACAAATTTCAGTTTGTATGGGTGGAAGTGATTTTGCTTTAAAATTCGTCTAACAGAGGTTTGAGACATTTCTGCCTTTTCTGCCATAATTTTCGTCGAAACTCTTGGTGTCTCAGTGACTGTCAGTAAAACATTGTTTACCTTATTTTCATTATTCACAACAGGCCTAACGTGAACACTTTTATATTTGTTTTCAACCAAACCAGTTTCCTTAAATTTTTGCAATATCTTTGCCACCATAGTAAAATAAAAATTTTGGTCTGGATGCCTTCCATTGAAAATTTCAGCTACGTCTCTTGTGCTATGATAATTTTCGCCGTATAACAATACTATTTCTATTTTTTCTTGTATACTCAGTTTCGGGGGCCATTTTTATTGATAGGTTAAACACAAAAACTGATAAAGAACGACAACTCCAACAAAATTGTCAACAAGTTTTGTGACATTTGTTATTGTTACAACAAAAGTAGATCTTTTTTCAAAGCCGCCTTATAAAATTAAAAATAAGTCATTGAAGTTAAAATTTACTAACCAATATTAAATTTAGCAAGGATAAATAATGTATTATTAAGTTTTAATTACAAATATTAGTTGGTTTAAATTTTAATTACGGGTTGAGACTATTGAATATGCTCAGGTGCATCAATATACAAGGCATGACTACACCAAGTGTCAAGACTAAATCGTGTTTTCATAATCAATCTCCCGCTAAATGTCTATTCCACAAATATTTTATTAGTTTTGACCACACTCATGGGATTTAGGTTATTTAAGCTGTTTCCAGATGAAACAAGAATGTATAATGTTTCTTAGTAAGGGTAGAGGAATAAAATGGTATTTTTTTTTTCAATATGGTTCAAAATTAGTACATGGGGCCTCTTTGGATTCCAAACACATTTTCTCAATACAATTTTTCGATATCTTGTCAATTTGACCCATTTTTCGGCACCACAGGCAACTTTTGTTTGAAATTTTCGCCAAATCCGAGGTCACGTGATATAAGTCGCAACGGATTTTCTAGTTGTCAGACATGCAGAAACGAACCGCCATTAGAGTTTTTCAGAAATGTCAATGACAAATGTTTTCCCATAAGTAGCCAACTTTATGACGGAAACTGTATATATATATATATATATATATATATATATATATATATATATATCTAATATATAAAATTCTCGTGTCACAATGTTGGTTACCTTACTCCTCCGAAACGGCTTTACTGATTTCCACCAAATTTTATATGCATATTCAGTAGGTCTGAAAATCGGCTACTATCTATTTTTTATACCCCTAAGTGATAAGGGTTGTTCACCCTTAACATTTTTTTTTACTTTTCGGACAAAATTTTGTGTTTTTATTTTTTTATGATACAGTATTCAAAAATACATAACTCTAAATTTTCACCATTCTACGATCAACCCCTATTTTTTTGGCAAGATTTTTATTTTTATTTCTCTCAATTTTCACCCTTCTACGATCAACCCCTATTAGAATAGAAAAAGGGGAAAACAGGAAAACGGGATAACGGAAATAACGGGATAACGAAAAAACGGAAAAAAAACGGGATAACGGAAACGGGATAACGGGATAACGAAAACACGGGATGACAGGTTAAGAGGATGAGGGAAAAACGGGATAACGGGATAGAGTAAAAATGGGATAACAGGAAAACGGGATAACGGGATAATGGAATAACGGGATAACGGGAATAACGGGATGACAGGATAAGTGGATAACGGGAATAACGGGAAAACGAGATAACAGACAACAGGAAGCGGAAGGAGTCAAAAGCATAATCTAGATGGAACAACATAAAGGAAAACATAGAAAAAAAGAAATTATACGCGGACATTGAACAGGACAACGTCTGTCGGGTCAGCTAGAATATATATAGAAATATATATATTCATATAATGAAACAGGAACACGGGATAACGGGAAAACGGAATAACATGAAAACGGGGTAACGGGAAAACTTTGTATGACTTTTTGTACGACTTTTCCGATCATGTCAAATTATAAACTGGATTATTCTATAGCGATGCTGATGCAGAGTTATTCTTTACGAGTAGTAATATTTGTTGAGAATTGATTGCTGATCATAAAAAGCGAAACAAATCTACATTAGTCGCTTAATTATTTATATCTTCAAAAACAAATGAAGTCAATAGATAAAGCATGACTGATTTGAAACAATTATAAGGTTTTTTATGACCTCTGGATAAGGTATTCGTTCAATACGCAGAAAAATAAACGTATCAAGAAAAGATACTAAGAAAAAAAAAGTTCCTGAAACTGTTTTCAAAATCTCGATGAGACCAAAATATATCAGTATCACATGAAGCCATTCAATTAAGAAAATATCCGAGACTTAACAGTTTTTTTTTTCTCATAGGGTTGAGCACTATCAATGCAGGAAGAGAGTTTTCCAAGGCACCAGATCATTCCAGATCTAGCACTATGATCACAGGTGAGAATTTCAGTATAGAAATTATTAATAAGAATAAATGGCTGCCCAATTTGTTTTTTCCCAACAATCAGTTAAAATGGTCAGTTTTGGATAATTGGACAAGGAAGCCTCGCGGTTGGAGGTTCGAAAGATTCGAACGTGTTTCTAAAAAAATAATTATTAGGAAATTTGAAATTTTCGTCCAAGCCTACTTTTTTTTCAGTAAAAATTTTGGGATTTTTTTTGCATAGAACCTCGATCACTAAGGAATTTGTAACCTATTATGGTCCTGAACTCTTCAATATATTACCCACCGATATTAGAAATGTACAAAATAAAAATAATAAAAAAAAAATAGCAAAAAATTTGTACAGTTAGATTATGAAGATATCCTTGAATCAATTATCGAATAGTTAAATTCATTATATTTCAATTACCCACTTCTAATCTCATTTCTATATACACATTTATCCTTCCATTATAATCCTAATCTAGTGAATTAGTTATAATGACTTTACATCCTGTAGAAATTAATATAAAAAAAATTATGAGGGAATATCCCACAAAACAATCTATGCTTAGGTGGCTTCTCCTACGCAAAAAAACAAAAAACCAAATAATTCTACTACTCTAATAATTTTATCTCCCAACTCATATTAAGTTTCAAATCCTCCAATAATTCCACAAATTAAATGATATTTGGAATTGATAATTACCAAAAATCAAAATTTTAGGGATCATATAAATGAAATGAATTATCTTTTCGATAGGAGCAATCAGAACAGTTATTTTTTTATAATTTATAATTATGATGCAAATTTTTTTTCAACATTTTCGATTTACTTTTTTTGCTATCGTTAAAAATATCCCCACTTTTTGCCCATTCGTAATGCATTTGACAAAATTGACATATTGCCATATTGCTGGTCACGAGACCTATGTCAAAATCGATTTTAGGTTTCCGATATGCAAAAACGATATATATATATATATATATATATATATATATATATATATATATATATATATATATATATGTATATATATATATATATATATATAGTGCGCGTCAAAATTATGGAACAAATTCGATATTTCGCAAGCCATGTACTTTTGACAAAAACCCTGAAATAGGTCGATTTTTATTTTAAAATGCCAATTTTTTTATGTATATTCTTAAGAGGTTATGTCAGTGGTTTTAACATGGTGACGTAATCGGTAATTTTTTTAAATTGGAATAGATGTCTTGTGATACCTCATCTGGAAGGCCTTTCGAAACTGCATTCAATGATAATAATTAATTAGATATTTTTTTACAGGGTGAAAATTAATATTTTATTTCAATAAGAGAATAACTTTATATCCAACAAAATAGAACAGTTAAATAAGATGTTCGAAATGCCATCCACCAGTCTCTTGACAATGAGCAAATCTACGGGCACATTCCTCTTGCACATTGCGAATAACTTCCGGAGTAATTCTGTTAATTTCGATCCTAATTCGATTTTGCAACTCTTGTAGATTTTGCGGCCTATCTACATAGACCTTCGATTTCAAATAACCCCACAAGAAAAAATCCAAGGGCGTAAGATCTGGAGATCTTGGAGGCTACTCTATCGGTCCGCGTCTACCAATCCACCTCCTAGGAAAACAGTTATTCAAAAACTTGCGAACATCTCGTGCATAGTGCGGGGGTGCACCATCTTGTTGCAACCAAATACTTTCATTTGGTGAGTTAAGATTGTTGGCGTTTGGAAAAATATCGGCGAGGCTAGGTATGAGTTCATTTCTTGAAAATTCCAAGAACGCTCCCCTGGGAGATTTCCTTCGAAAAAATACAGGCTAATAATCCTGTCGTTTATTATCCCTGCCCAAACATTGACTTTCTGAGGGTATTGAGTATGCCCGTCCATCATCCAGTGAGGATTATCCCTACTCCAATATCTGCAATTCTGACGATTTACTGAACCATTTAGGCAAAACGTAGCCTCATCGGAAAACAGAATTTGTTTTATTAAACGTGGGTTGTGATTTCACGAATCCTGCATTACTTCACAGAACTCCACACGGCGATCGGGATCATCATCATTGAGTTGTTGATGTAGCTGTACTTTGTATGGATGGTACTTTTCTGCTTTTAGAATACGTAATACAGAACTTTGGGATATGTCAAGGTCTGCTGCAATTTGTCGTGAAGTATTGTGAGGATTATTCTTCACACCCAATAGAACATCAAGTTTCACGGTTTCTTCTATTTTAGGACGTCCAGCATTCGGAATATGTTTGACATGACCAGTTTCTCTAAATTTTTTCTCAATCTTACTGACTGTTGAACGACTGATAGGTCTATTTGGATACTTCGCATTGAACAATACCTCTTAAAAAAATTAAAATTTATATGCGTTGGGTTTCACTTAAAGTAGCCATAGTTCACTTTTAGAACCTTTTCACTTAGAATTTGTGAAGAATGTTTGTTGATATTTCAACTGACATTTATTTGACACTAATTTGCCTATTATGGCATTAATTTGTGATTGTCTTTTGTTTCCATTTTAGACTAGGAAATATCTAACTATTAATATTTGGAAAGGATCCATTGGTGTAGTAGAGCACTGACTCACTAGTCTGCCAGGGCAGTCTGAGGGATTAGAGCCTTGGCTCAAAAAAGTAAAATTTTGCATTTTTTAACACCCTTTTATTATCTTTACTTGTAACCAAATAACTCACAATGTAATAAAATCTCGGAAGTAAATATTCACCCACTTCCAATCTTCCGAATAATCTGAAATTTGTCACACATATCAAGGACCGATGACAATACAAGAATTTCATAATCATAATGTGATGATAATAAAAATATATTTTTCCAAACGCCAACAATCCTAACTCACCAAATGAAAGTATTTGGTTGCAACAAGATGGTGCACCCCCGCACTATGCACGTGATGTTCGCGAGTTTTTGAATAACTGTTTTCCTAGGAGGTGGATTGGTAGACGCGGACCGATAGAATGGCCCCTAAGAACTCCAGATCTTACGCCCCTGGATTTTTTCTTGTGGGGTTATTTGGAATCGAAGGTCTATGTAGATAGGCCGCAAAATCTACAGGAGTTGAAAAATCGAATTAGGATCGAAATTAACAGAATTACTCCGGAAGTTATTCGCAATGTGCGAGAGGAATGTGTCCGTAGATTTGCTTATAGTCAAGAGACTGGTGGATGGCATTTTGAACATCTTTTTTAATTGTTCTATTTTGTTGGATATTGAAATAAAATATTAATATTTGTTCACCCTGTAAAAAAATATCTAATTAATTATTATCATTGAATGCAGTATTGAAAGGCCTTTCAGATGAGGTATCACAAGACATCTATTCCAATTAAAAAAAAATACCGATTACGTCACCATGTCAAAACCAGTGACATAACCTCTTAAGAATATACATAAAAAATCGGCATTTTAAAATAAAAATTTACCTATTTTAGGATTTTTGTCAGAAGTACATGGCTTGCGAAATATCGAATTTGGTCCATAATTTTGACGCGCATTATATATATATATATACAGAGTGGTCCAACGAAAAGTATGCACCTAGCTTTTCTCCTTTGTTTAGAATTGAAAGCAAAAATGCTCGGACACGTGGAGTTTGCTTTTGAGGGGGACACATTTTAGACATATTTTTCAACCTGTGCCTTTAACGACCTAGCGAGGGGGTGTCACAACCCTAAAATTTTTAATGGAAAGTGGGGTCGAGTGTATAATGACATTTCATTACAATGGTTGAAAATCTGAAAAAAAAACATGTTCTGTTTTTTGTAAAATTCGACAAAATTTCAGGATAGCGCTGCCCGCCTAATTTCAGAAGACCTAAGCTTTGGCAGCTCGATATTTTAATAATGTAGAATGTTAAACTGATTGTGTGGTAAATGTATATATTGCAGGCTGCCTGAGATAGATATCCAATATCGAAGTGAAGAAAACAACTAACCTTGTTATATCCAAACTGGTGATGAAGTCAGAACAAGTTGATTTCAAACTCTGCCTTGAGGAACTTATCATAATTATCACAGTCACTTGTAACAACATACACAATATTGAAAAGGGAAACATTCGCAATTGAATATTGTTTTGAAAAATAATATCACCACCATTGTAGTCATTCAGAACATGTGAACTAAACACTGTTGCGAAACAAGATTACAAAGCTGTCTACGAACGAAAGTTTGTTAGATTCTACTAGTGTTTTCTGATTGGCTGGTGAATGAAAGATCCTAATTAGCAACCAACCAGAAAAGAGTACGCGACGTGCAGTAGAATTAATTTCAACATAATTGTCTTTTGCTGTCTCTTAAAACTAAACACCGAGCTGTTCCGTGCGTATTTTGAAGAGTAGAAGACAATTCTGGTTGGATTCTGGAGTCGCCAATCAATGTGCGGACGTTTTCGTTCTAGATATATTGATATAATATAAATTATTTTTTGATAGTATGGCAATTTTTTCAAAAGACAAAGTCAATAATGTTCAAATTAATTATCGTGCACATCGCGTACTGTTTTCTGATTAGTTATTAATTAGGATCTCAAGATCTTTTATTCGCCAGCCGATCAGAAAACACTAGTAGAATCCAATAAACTTTCGTTCGTAGATAGCTTTGTGAACCGTGCATGGAAGTGTTCATTCCACGTGTTCTGAATGGCTGAATCACTACAATGGTTGTGATATTATTTTTCAAAACAATATTCAATTGCGAATGTTTCCTCTTTCAATACAGTTTGTGTTGTTTGTTTCTTACAAGTGACTGTGATAATTACGATAAGTGCCTCAAAGCAGAGTATGAACTCAACTAGTTCTGACTTTATCACCAGTCTGAATATAACAGAGTTAGTTGGTTTCTTCACTTTGAAATTGAATATATATCTCAGGCAGCCTGCAATGTGTACATTTACCACACAATCCTTATTCAAATGTCGAGTTAAATGTTTATTGCATTCGGAAATTGCAGAAGTTTTCTTCAAAGCACGTCTCCTGAAATCAGGCGGGAGGCGCTATCCAAAATTTTGTCGAATCCCACAAAAAACAACACATGTTTAGATTTCTTTTCTCAGATTTTTTTTTTCGTTTTAAAATGGCATTATACACTCGTCATTCACGGGTGTGCAAGAGGTTAGATTACACCCCATATATATATATATATATATATGGGGTGTGGCCGGCAAGAAAGTACGCATCATATGGGAAATTTTTTTATTAATAAATTTTGACGAAAATCGATATGTGCAATCGCTTCTGCATCAAAAGCAACCCCAAATGACGTTGTACAGTGCCGTTCATATTTTCGTGTTTGGAGGAAATTTAAAAATTAAAATTATGTTCAAAACACACTTAGTTGGGAAAATATCGAAAAATGTTATTCTAAAAGTTGTTCAGAACGTTATTTTATAGCTATGTACAAGTTTTGAAAAATCTGAGATAAAAAATAAAATCAATTTTTTGCCACAATAAAAATTTCAATTTGGAAAAATACATTTTAGACAAAGAAACTCATTAGTAAGGCCAACAGTAATATTTTAAATGATATTTTGTAAATATTCACAAGCTACTTCTATTTTATTCGGAAAAAAAATGAAATCTATGGATTTGCCATGTATTCAGCTGCTTCATAAGAGGCCACTGAAATATCTCCAGGACATTATAATCCCGATACTGTTCATTATTAATGAAGATGGTTCTTTGTCAATAATAAACAGTATCGAGATTATAATGTCCTGAAGATATTTCTGTGACCTCTTATGAAGCAGCTGAACACATGGCAAATCCACAGATTTAAAATTTTCTTCGAATAAAATAGGAGTAGCTGGTGAATCTTTACAAAATATTATTCAAAATATTACTCTTGGGCTTTACCAATGAGTTTCTTCGTCAGAAATGTATCTTTCCAAATTGAATTTTTTTTTATGGAAAAATTTATTTTTATTTTTTTATCTCCGATTTTTTTCCAAACTTGTACACAGCTATAAAATGTCGTTCTAAACAACTTTTCCAAATAACATTTTTCAATATTTTCCCAAATAAGTGTGTTTAGAGACATAATTTTTAATTTTTTTAAATTTCCCGCCTAACAAGAAAAGACGAACGGCACTGTACAATATCTTTTGGGGTTTCTTTTGATGCATAAGCGATTGCATGTATTGACATTTGTCAAAATATTATATTAAAAAAATTCCAATATGATGCGTACTTTCTGCCGGTCACTGTATATATATATATATATATATATATCTACAATATTACTTCAATGACACACTGTGATATCACATTTTATCAAGTATACCAATCTTTTTATAGATTCTTAATTTATATAATCTGTTTAATAATCTATATTATTTATTAATTACCTTAGACTTGACTCGAATGTTTCCAATTTATATTATTTGTTTAATCTTTATTATTTTTTAATTACCTCAGACTTGACACGAATGTTCTTTTATCGTATTTTATTAATGTTATTGTGAAAACGTATCTATTTACAATAAGCTAATGTCTGTGTTACAATTTTAAAATAAGCTATACAAAATTAAACTAACTGTATGACATTGTGTTTGTTAACAAGAGATAACTCTTAGCAACAATAAACATGTATTATCTCTATCTCTCTCTATACAGTGCTCGTCAAAAGTCCGTTCCCGCCCTACTAATTTTTGAACCACCTGGTATATCGCAACGAAATCTGGAGGGCTCAAATAGGAGATAAAAACCTACTTTTTCATGAGGAAATCACAGCTAAAAGTTTTAAAATGCGGCTGAGCGCCATCTTCAATTATTTTTTTAAATAGAACACCCCGTATATTATTCCATTTTCGAAATCTGCTCACCAATTCTCAACAGTTTTCTCTAACACATTTCACTCCTGAATTCAATTGTTTTCGAAATATTAACGTTTGAAAAGTGACATCCCGAAGTATGGATTTTGGTCACTTCCTGTAAAACATTTTGCTAACTGAACGTTGTTGTTAATTTGTAGTTAAATCTCTTGAAGAATTCGACTAATAAGAGGCGTAAAGAGAGTTTATTAAGGATAAACAGTACCGCTTACCGGAAAATCTCGAAGCCTACAAATTAGTTAGCTAAAAAATTATAATTTATTTTTGAATAACACTTTTATTTAAACCCAACAATTATTTCATCGAGTGTTCAATGTGGCCCCCTCCTAAATCTTGACAATAAAGTGCCCTATTATAAATAGCTTCTCTCACATTGATGAAAGTCTCTTCATCTATTTCTTCCCATGAATCTATTATTCTGCGTTCCAACTCTCCTATGGTTTGGCATTCAGTGGCGTAGATTTTTTACTTCAGATACCCCCGAAGGAAATCTAGAGGTGTGAGATCCGGAGATCTTGGTGGCCATTCTGTACTTCCCCTGCGAGCTATCCATTGCCCAGGAAAGTTTGTATCGAAGAACTCTCTAGCCATGCGATCGGAATGGGGAGGTGCCCCATCTTGCTGAAATATGATTTCACGATTTCCAAAATCTTCCTGATTGTTTAATACAATTTGTCTTATTCGAAGTTCAATTTCAGTTTCTAAACGATTTCTGTAAAGAACTCCTGTAAGATTGCCTCGGATGAAGATCGGTCCAACAACGCGATTGCCCAAAAATCCCCGCCCAAACATTCACCTTTTTAGGAAACTGGGTATGTCCCTCTCCAAAAATATGCGGATTAGTATCGCTCCAGTATCGTACATTCTGTTTGTTGACTTTTCCATTAAGAAAAAACGTGCATTTGTCTGCGAAACATACACGATTTAGGAAGCCCCGTTCCCCTTCAATTGTTTTTGTTAACCACTCACAAAATTCAACCCTCCGGTCTGAATCATCCTCCGTGAGAGCATGCAGGATTTTCATTTTATAGGGATGGAACTTTTCTTTTCCATGACTCTTTGGACACTTTTTGAACTTACTTCACAGGATTCAGCAACTGCAGACGTCGACTGAGTCGGATTGATTACCATTTCAGCAACAATTTCTACCTTTTTTTCTTCTTAAAGATGCGGTTTTCCTGATCTTGGAGCATCTTTCAGCGTACCAGTGGCTTGGAGCTTATTTGAAAGTTTGCGAAAATATGACCTCTGCTAGATGTTAATTTCTTCCAGCTTCTCCAAATATCAAAACTGCTTAAAATTTATCGTCTAAACTACGAGCCATGATCACACTTTTCATAAAAGGATATAGGCGCTGAACGGACTATTTGACAGTTAGCAGTTCAGTTTGACAGTAAACAAGATGTTACCGCGACAACGATTTTTTCCAATGCAAACTTGATTGAAAGCAACATTAGTGGTTTTGGTTGGGTTTGAAAAGACCAAAATGTCACTTTTCAAACGTTAATATTTCGAAAACAATTGAATTTAGGAGTGAAGTGTATGGGAGAAAACTGTTGAGTTATGAGCAGATTTTGAAAATGGAACAATAAACGGGGTGTTCCATTTAAAGAAAACGAAGATGGCGCTCAGCCGCCATTTTAAAACTTTTAGCTGTGATTTTCTCATGGAAAAGTAGGTTTTTATCTCCTATTTGAGCCCTCCAAATTTCGTTGCGATATACCAGTGGTTCAAAAATTAGTAAGGGGGGAACGGACTTTAGACGAGCACTGTGTATATTTGCATGTAGTGGTATTATCCTCAATGGGTAGTGTTTCTATTAAATCTACCTGAAATCAAAACTTGATAAAAAATCAGGATAAAATAACCCCGGTATTAGAAATGCGAATACCTGTTATCTTAATAACATTTATTCCAATAAAATGGAAACAAATCCGCTTCCTCGTTTTTTGGAATCAATTCAAAAAAAATTCAACAACTTTTTTTAGCATGGATATTCTTATTGACAAAGCTTTCTATAATCTGAAGTGAGTATATAATTAAATTTGACAAATAGTAGTCTACATAACACAAGTTGGCAAATACAAAAATGTATCACAAAAATATAAAAATATTCTTATGTACATAGCTTTCTATAATCTAAAGTGAATATATGTATAATTACATTTGCAAATAGTATTCTAGTACATAAAACAAGTTGACGAATACAAAAATAAAAAAATAAAAATTTATCACAATACAAGAAAGTAAGCATCATCGTGAAACTCCTGTAGGGTATAATAGGATTTGAGCAAAAGTATTTCTGTGACTTTTTTTCGCAAAATATGGTGTTTGGAAATTTCTCTCAAACAGGGTGGCAAATTGTTATATATCTTTTTACTCTCATACATTATTGATTTTTTTATCAATTCTAAGTGGGGGATGGGGAGAGGTAAGTTTGTTCTCGTTATTTGGCGAGTATTATGGTTTGTTCGAGGGCGCTCAGTATCGGAGACGTTAGACTTGTGCTTATGCTCCAAACATAGAGTTTCAAGTATAAAAATGGAAGTTAGTGTCAAAATTTTGTGTTTTATAATTAACGGTTTACAATAGTCGGTGTATTCAGCTCTGGACATGAATCTGACTGCTCGTTTCTGCAGAACGAAAACAGAATCGAACAATTGCTTGCTGCAATAACCCCAAAATGCAATATCATATCGCAGGTGTGATTCGATCAGAGAAAAATATGTCACCTTACTCATTGGCAGACCCAGTGCCTCAGACACAACTCTCACTGCAAAGCAGCCCGAAGCCAGTTTCCTTTTGAGACTTTGGATGTGGATATGGAATTTTAGGTTACTATCAATTTCAATGCCAAGAAATTTGGTACAGAGTTTGTTTTCAATGGTTGAAGTTTAGAAGGCTAGTTAGAAGGCTAGTTAGAAGGCTAGTTTTCTTTGCATTGAAGCAGAGATGGTTTGCGTCGCACCAGTGTTTTACCTTCTTCAAATCATCTACCATTTTTGATTTCAGTATTGCAAAATTTGAATCCTTCCACATCAGTGTCGTGTCTTCAGCAAACATTGGGAATTGTCCCTGTATATTAATACTGGCTAAGTCATTTATATATAATAGGAATAATACTGGCCCAAGGACTGAACCTTGTGGAACGCCACTCCTGATATCACATAATTTGGAGTTGGTCTCTTTCATTTTCACAAGTTGCTTCCTGTCAGAGAGGTATGACTCGAACCAATTGTACCTTACATCTCTAAATCCATAACACTGTAGCTTTTTGAGCAGTACCCTGTGATTGACGCAGTCAAAGGCTTTCGAAAAATCACAGAACACTGCCCCAACTGCTGCACTCTCATTCATCCCTAGATATACTTTTTCCAAAAAATGGAAAATAGCGTCATTTGTGTTTTTGCCGGTCTGGAATCCAAATTGTGTATTATTCAAGATGTTTTGGTCTTGCAAAAACTGCAGCATCCTTTTTTTGACAAGTCTTTCTATGACCTTAGAAAAAACAGATAATAAAGAAATTGGGCGGAAGTTCGACGGTTCTTCGCTGTCTACACCTTTGTGGATTGGAATGATAACTGCTGTTCTTAGGCATGATGGAATGAAATATTTATAGCTTCGGCTAAGATTATCAAGGGTCCTTCAGTGATATTTTCCAATATACTCAATGGAATGTCGTCGATACCAGTACTTCTTTTATTTTTTATTTCACGGAATATTTCTCGTAACTGGGTGGCACTGGTGGGGTGCAAGAGATAGGTTTCAGTCACAAGTATGTCTTGCATATAACATTGGATCCAACCCTGTTGCATTTGAGGTTAATGAAGCTGCGATAGTGCATTAATAGTTGTTTAACGTGTTGGGATCCACAATGGGTTGCTGTGGAAAAGATCCACTTTTCCCTCTTAATGCATTAACTATTGTCCAGCTCTCTTTAATTTCATTTTTAGATTTATCTACCTTATTTTTGTAGTACCTATCTTTTGCAGCTTTAACTAGAAGTTTGTATAACTTTTTATAATCTTTATAATATTTTAAGAAAAAATTGCAATCTGTGAATTTCTTGCTGACATGAAGGGATCTCAAGTTTGCAGCTGAGGTTTTAATTCCGAGAGTTATCCATGGTTTGCTTCGTTTTTCATTGATTTTTTGCAAGGGGAAACACCGATTGTGCCCTTCTTCTAATAATGAATGAAACGCATTCAACGGTTCAGGAGAAGAAATCTTCTCGCTCCAATTGATGGAATTACAATAATCGTTGAATTTATCAAAGTTATTTTTGCTATAAATTCTGCCTAATTTTACTTCCCCTTTTTTTTAGCCATATTTATTTGGAAAGAGGTAATTCTGCCTCGTGGTCGGAAAAATCTACAGGAGCCACGAGTGAGCTTGTCATAGTATCATTAAAATTTTGACATACATAGTCCAAGGTAGTTGATGATGTTTTGGTTATTCTGGTAGGCCCCTCAACCAACATTTTCAAATTGAACGATGAGAGTAGATTAAAAAACCTCTGGTTAGCGGGTGATTTTTTATCCATAAAATCAATATTGAGATCACCAGCTACTATTAAGTTTACATGCACAGATATTTCAGTCAACAAATTCTCAAAGTTATTGAAAAATAGGTTGGAATTTGGAGTCCTATATATGCAGAGTATATAAATGTTATTAGATTTATCAAATGCTAAGGAGAATTCAAATACATGTTCTACAATTAAAGAATCAAACTTTTGAATACTTTGCAAAGGACATCTCTTAGAGAACTTCTCATTAACAAGAATCATAGTTCCCCTGCCTTCCATATCTTTACGGCAATTTTTAGCTACAATCTATATAGTTTGGTAGGTAACATGGCTCATCAGGATGAAGCCAATGCTCAGTTAATAGAATTAATTCAGGTTCATTTTGATCACTAATAAATATGGATAGATCATCTACTTTATTTCTTACCGATTGGATATTCAACAGTAATAAGAATACATTCTGTTTATTGCCCATTGATGCTAACTGGATACTTGATTCATCTGAGGATTCTCTAAAAAATGTTCTTGAGTAGATATTGGGCTTTGTACTTGAGTTCCATCAGATTGAACTATTTGAACTGTCTTCAATATTACTACGTGTACCTTTTTCTATACAGGATCATCTATATATCATCCAGTAATTGTATTTTTGCACTTTATGTCTGGAATCAGTAAAAAGTCAATGGAAGAATTTATATTGCGTTGTCTAAACCTACGTAATTCTGTCTTCATTTTATTTATTATTTTTTAGTCCGCAATATTGTTTTTTTCAGCAATCAAAATAACATTTGTTAGTTTGCTGAGGGGCAGGATCTGTTTTAGAGCTAGATTTAGTAGTCTGTTGTTAATGACATTATTTGTATTGAAGAATATAATAATATAATCCTCTGGCCATAACATATAGTGTCAGCAAATAAGTTAAATAAGATAATTCAACTTTGGGCTTTATATTTTCTTCAATATAAAAATTTGTGTTTCCCAGAAAACGCCTGAGCGCATCAGGAAACTTGTCTGAATATTCATCTCCTAGGATCAGTATTTTCCTGAAGGAGTAATCACCTGGAAAAATCCTTGCCTCATTGGTGAGCTGGAGAAGACGATCACTTGATATACACTCGTTTCCTTCTGTTTTTTGATCGTCATATACAATATCCGAAGCCTTCTCACTAGCTTCTGGTCATTTGTCTATCAGTCATCTCAATTTCTTCCTCCAGATTGGGAACATTTTTGTGAAGGTAACCTACACAGTCATTGTTTAATTCTCGCGATTCATTAAGTTCTGAATTTGTGAGTGTCTCATTTTCACTTTTTCCACTCAATTTTCCACCTTCCACACTGGTTTTTCCCCTCGCCTTCTAGTTTTTTTTTGTTTACATAGAGTCATATATATGTTTATTTTCCCTTCTGGGTGGAACCTTCAGTTTGGAGGTATTTTCGTCACTGGTCGCTTCCCTATTCTCCTTGTATATTTCACTTCTGATAATTTCTTCAATATAATCTTCACTTTCTAAATTTGGCAACGGCGCCTCTTCCGACATATTTGTTTCGTGTAAACATCAGCTTTCTCTTTGCAGGTGCCCTGGTTTTTTTCAGAGGTATGACTATTCTCGCAAAAAGACATATTTATACACTTCTTATCTTCTAGGTTTTTTATGAAGCTTCGAAGTTCCGATATGGTCTGTTCCTGTTGGGTTATTGTACTAAGGAGATCACTTCCATTTTCGGAGATTCTTCCAAAAACGTATCGTGCTCATTTTTGATTTTGTCAATGTATAGCGTTTTTTCCAAGTTATCTGTTTGAATTTCATCTATCACGCTGGAGTACAGCGCGTTTGAAGTTTGGTTGAACTGTAGCTCGATTCATGTTCTGTGTTGTGGCATTCCTTGCAGACGATTTTGAAACCTTGTACAAATTTACCTGGTTTTTTTCGTCCAAGACAACATTTGTGGAAAACACCGGCACATTTTATATACACAAAATATGTAAGAACTGTTTTCTTCTCACAACACTGAAAGTAGTTATTTGAATTTCTATCAGAGCTATCTGAAATCGACAGTTCACTATCAGCCATCTTGAACATTTCCCTCACCTATGAATCTATAAATGTTATCGAAAAATAGCGCGGCCGTCGGCTCCACCAAGAATTAAGATCGCGTCCTTATAATATGCATATTCGAGAGGAAACTTATTCGCATTCCATTATTAGTGATCTTAACGATATGAAAACTTGTTATATCTGACACTTCTTTACACCAGAACTTATATGTATTTTCCAGAAGATCAAATCTCGTCATTTCTGAGCGAGCACCCCAATTTCTTGGAACAATTCGTCATGGAAAATATAGAAATAGAACAAATCGAACGCTGGATAATAAGAAAATCCAAAAAAGCGCCGAAATCCAACGAGAACCTGGGGAAAGAACTTGAGGAAAACCAGCCTGTCCAGATGGAAATTTTGCGTGCATGCAGACAAACGCCAGATGCTGCAAGACCTAACGCAGAAACTCCAGACCAAACCAACTAGGGATCATGTTCTGTGGGAGTTGGCAAACTGCATAAGTTCCGCTGTCAGCGCCGACGGATTCAGGTAATTGAAAAAAATGTGAGTTCTGCGTCTACAGGTATTTTATAAAATCCATCAAATCCAGCTGGTACCAGCCTGCAAATTCTCTGTAGTAATACGTGAAGTGCATGCAAAATTGTTGGAAATTGTGCATGAAGGTTTGTTGCATATAAACAATTCGAATGTATTTTTGTTGTTATTTGACAATAAGTGTGGCACACTGAAAAAGATCACAATAAAAATGTATGAAAGATGCTTCTTCAAGTCAACAAACCTGAATCCAAGATTTTCAAGCCATTTGCATGCACGAAATATATTTTTTAGACTATTTTCTGACTAAAATATCTCAAAAATAACATAAACAAATCAAATTCAGAACAATACAAGGTATTGCAATGAAAAACAATTGTAGGCTGAACTTTACTGTAATCAAAATTGCCTCTAGGCGAGAACTACTTTCTGGAGATTTTTACGACTTCTTCTTTCATCTTTTTGACGTGATGTACGACATCAAGTCGCAAGTTAGGTCTGGTTGAGCTGGTTGATGCATGGCCCGTTATTTTGTTCAACTGCTTTTCTTCTCCTCCACTCCACACTCCCAGTTGACCCAGCAGAAGCTCGTAAAGAATAATTTGTTTTTTGATCCGTTTCAATTTTAATCCTGCCTTTTTACTGCTTTTTGGGTCCACGTAGACCTCGTATTTTGATGCCAAAGTGTTGCTAATGGGATAGCTAGCAAAAATAATCATTCATATTGAGCGTCTTTTCTCTTCGGTCATGAATCAGGATTTTTCTGATTGATTACCAACTACTTTGACTGAATGGACAAGGAGGGTACACAACTACAGGAGAAGAAACCATAAAGAAACTCTTTAGGGCTCACTTTCCTGGGGCTCGAATAGTACAGACACCTGCTGATGAGAATGGACTGGAGGCTCTGAAAAGGGGTTCTAGGAGAAGTTGGACATTAGCGAAAAAGGTGATAACCTATGACAAAGTACAGTGGGCAATAAGCTCATTCGTACCATTCAAATCACCGGGACCGGACGGTATTCACCCAGTACTGCCGCAGAAAGGGGCGGAACTACTGCTCAGGAGGCTCTGTGGAATACTAAGAGGCAGCCTCTCCTAGGTACTCATCCACCTGACAGACTGATCAAGGACAACCCGCATAACTGGTTGCAAACCTTTGCTTCCGTCCTCGATTCAAATCACGGCGTTCCAACCCGTTTTATATAGTCTATTCGAAAGTTGAACTGACAAAAAAGAAACTATTGTCGGGCAGAGCTAAGCACGGAGTTTTTCCTTTTGGGCTTGACTTTGGCCTGTTACTTCGAGAGAAAATGGGTTCTTCCAAATAAAACAATAATCTGCGTCGTCTGTTCATTAATTTGAACCTTTTTGTTTTATGCAATTATCAATATATTGTCGAATATTTTGTTGTTGCCGCCTGGTCTTTTTCATAGGTATGTTTTCTGTTATATAAATCTTGGTTTTATTTGCTTCTGGGTGTTTGTTGTATATTTATATAGACATTTTTATAGACAATGTCGCAATAAAACTCTTTCGCCTCGAAGTATTGGGTATTATTCTAGTTGAGTTTACAAGAACCCAAAGACCAAAAGCACCCTGAGATACCCGTTTTGGCACACCCTGGGAATCTGGTCATGGACGGACTACTGGGGTCACTGCGAAACACACTGGACTGGACAGGACAGGACCGAGTTTAGTTATTCACTGGAAAATCACACCTCTGTGTTCCAAGCAGAAGTCCACTAAATGAAGGAAAACAACAGCAGAACAATAGGAGAGGAACAGATCCAAGTTCTCTCAGACAGCCAGGCGGCACTGAAATCTCTGAGCAGCCAGGAAGTGACGTCTTAACTGTTATGGACCTGCAAAGAGGAACTGAGAACACTGGCAGAACAAAACCGCATTGAGCTGATTTGGATCCCAGGACATTAGGGTTCTGCAGGGAATGAAAAAGCCGACGAACTTGCCAGAAGAGAAACGAAAGCAAACCAGGTCCAGGACAGACCCTCGGGGTACCGACAGATCCAGGAACAACACTGAAATGACATCCCAGGAAACTGACACGGGCAAGTGTACATCAAAAGCTCATGCCGGAAAAAACAGCAGACCTGCTAACTCTAAACAGGGAACAACTGGAAATCATTACGGGGCTGATGACTGGACATCCGCCAGTAAAAGAGGAACTTGATAAAATGGGACCTAACATCTGAGTATGTGTGAGGAACCAGAAACAGTATCATACATACTGTGCAACTGCGAAGCCCTGGATCGCAGAAGACAGTCAATCTTCGGGCAACCATTTGGTGAACTGAAACTTTACAGCACACACCCAGTGGAGGACTTGTACAAACTTGTGCAAGGCACGAGATTACTAGAATAGGTGCTGTAAATATGAACAACATCTTCATCATCACGGAATCGTACACCACCAGAGTACTACCACTGTGTACATGAGGGGGTCATCCTGATCCACCCGCGGGAGCACCTAGCTGTTCGCCCTAAACCCCCAGGAGAAGTAACTGTGGAAAGATCCGGATACGCCGGATCAACGCGCTCTGTAATCCCAGCTACCGTTATAGCTCAGCCACGGTGGGGCCACTTGATAAGACAAGCTACTGGCTCTGGGATGTCAGTACCCGAGCGGCGCTCCCCGCCGATCAGGCAGGGAAATACGATCGCTCGAACACCTCACGAAGGACTTCCCCGTCTCTACCGAATTACGGTATTATTTTCCATTGGTCCACTATCTAGCAACCCTGCCCCCTAGAGGCCAACATCTGTTGATGCGGCACCGCGAACGGTGGGTCTCCAACATCCCCAGGGTACCCATGTCAACAAGAGACTTCCAACATCGGAAAGATTTCTCTGTCGTTAGCCAGAAATCTCAGGTAACGTTTGATGGGTGGGTCTCAGGCACTCTCCCCCCCGCTCCCCCATCCGACGGCCTAGTCACATGGTGACTTCTACAAGTCACCAAAATATATTACGTCAGAACTCTCACCCTCACAACCCCTCATGACAGAAACCACCATTTTCACAGAGCATGACTTGCTCCACAGCGGCCGAAGGCTGCTGAAAATTTCTCTAAACCTGGTTTTTCAGGCGTACCTTTTTCAGGAAATAGCTCTAATTTGTTCAACGAAAGTATTATCCGTAAATTTCAATGGTTCAAGAGGCAGTGGGCTGGTCGCCTTGTTTTGCGATACCCTATTTAATAATGAATTATTTCAAGTCAAATAAAGCTTTATATTCCTTCCTGCTATTCGCTTATGAAAAAGATCTGTAATTCGATAATGATGAAACAATTGAAATTTACGCATAATACTTTCGTTGAACAAATTGGAGCTATTTCCTGGAAAATGTACACCGAAAAACTAGGTTCAGAGAAATTTTCAGCAGCCTTCGGCCGCTGTGGAGCAAGTCATCTCTGTGAAAATGGTGGTTTTTGTCATGAGGGGTTGTGAGGGTGAGAGTTCTGACGTAATATATTTTGGTGACTTGTAGAAGTTTTGTGGTTGAACACCGGTCCTTTCACTTTGAACTCGAGCGTTTATTCAACGCGGCTACCAGGCCTTGATAAATGATTGAGTGTTCGGAGTTATGTGAGCACCAGGCTGCACTCTGGAAAAATCAAGAGCTACACGCTTGTCAGAAGGTGAGGAAGGTTTCTTGTGAGAACTTTCCTTGTACTTTATCATTTTTTTTACGTAGCCAGCTCTCAGTCTATATGTCCTGTCTTCTAGATGCATATTTGCTTAATATGCATCTGGGGTTTCTCTATTAAATTGGTAGTTTCGACACAAATATATGAACGAGACCTTTTGGTATTGACCGAAATGCTTTTTTCGATGTTTTCCGGAAATATTTCCTGGAAAAATTCACCAAAACGAGTCATGGTTAACTTATATTATATTTTACAATCACTGTCAAACTCACACATTTTTCAAATACCAACACACAAATTTCGGTAACCAGGTAAGAAACAGTGGAGGCCACCAGAACAATACACTTTTCAGGGGAATCCCGCTGTGTATGATTTTCACCAAAAATCAAGTGGGAATTGACCCCCACATTAGCTCTATGAGTAAAATAGGCTTTGTACATAAATTAAGAGGGAGTTTCTACCAGCAGTAGCAGCTAGCCTGTGTAAACATGTAAATTTTCCATGTAATTTTCGTAAGCTCAAGCAGTAAGGTCTCAAACATATGTTTATATGATGTAATCTCGTTAATATTGAATAATACATATGATGTTAACTTTTTGACCATACTGTACGTTGCACCCTGTATATTCCATTAGTTACTTTCTCTCGATATTTCAATCTGAGGTATTTCAACAGGGATTCAGCAAGCAAAATATGGTATTTTAGCTGGAACTCCCTAAAATTGTACTATATAGCAGAACTCAAGTATTTTTTTCATTCAGGTTGTATTTAGTCGAAAGAGGGGACCCTGATGCTTTGTGTCTACATATGGAACCAAACCCCGGAAGCAGTAACAAATCTCCTAGTTTGCAGAAGATGAAGAAAGGAATCAACATTCCATTATACGTAGCACATAACCAAACACCCGTTAGGCTCTCTCGGGGACAAGCGGATTCCCGTTTCCATAGCAATATCATGGATGAGGTGAGAACCAATGGAATAGCGTTGATGAAACCCAATCGTGCAATTCAAATTGCGCGAAATACAAACTTACGACAGGCTTTTGACACGGTGGATCACGGCGAAAATTAACAACTTTCATTCAGATCCCTCTGGGGTTCCTCAGGGTGCCCATCTTGTTCCCCTTTTGTTCAACCCATTTATCAATTGTTTCTGATTGTTTCAGGCACTGTGAGGTACCACCTTTTTGCAGATGATAAAAATGGTTATTAATGCCGACGAATGCATACTATGATAGTCTAGCGAAGCATTTTTTCCCAGCTCCGTTACTAATAACGGCTAACCAAAAGTTTTAAGTATCTTTGATACGTCCCTGCCTATTTGGGGGGTTTAACATTAATTATGGATTGGCAACAAAATAATGCCTCGTTTAGAAAATAAGCTACTGGATCGATCACAAAACCGAGCAATAGAAAGTTTTAATGTTTTTTTGCACTGTACAAAAAGACTAAAATACTCTTCTGACTGTTTTTACTATGAGAGAAGAAAATGGTAGAATCATATGGGTAAAAAACGTAGTAGGCTTTTTCGTAAGGGGGCAAAAAGATAAGCTGCTTTCTGGTTCTTATGTGAATCAGATAAAAAGAGGGTATTTCTTTATACGGTTTTCATCCGATATTTCCTTTGAATCCGGTGGATATAAAATCCGAGATTCAATTAGGATCGCTCCGGGAGCAAGAACAAGTGAAAAATAGTTTTCCGTAAAGCATAAGCATTCATGCAAACACTTTGTTTGAGTAGTGAGGTAACCGTAAGTGAAACATTGTGTTTAAACCTTTGATGACCTGTTGATTTGATTGGGACATTGAGACACCTTCATAACAATAGTACCTTGTTGTATATATTTTCCTCACTGTGTTTGAAAACTGTTTGAGTTTATCAGGTTGGCGAAACGCCCAAATTGATTTCATTGCGTGCATTGTAAATATTTCATGAAAAGTGCGATTCAGCTGTGCAGAATCGCACAAGTGTAAAATATCCCAGTACCGTGACTTTCACGATAAATTCAGTTATGGATTATTTGTTATTTCGGATTGATTCATGTCGTGGGGTATTGTTGTTGAACCAAGAATATAGATGAAGAATTCCTTCTTATCACTACTATAGCAGGCTGTCTCATCAATTGACCGTCGTAACTTCATTTATTCCATATTACATGACAATCCTACCGTACTCGGGAAGATTGCCACCGTCATTTGTTTCATTTCTGACTCTGGTTTGTATTTAGAGTTTAATAGAATTCATAGGGTCCTGGTACTCGATTGAAAGAAATAGTGAATTTAACATTTTGCATCTATTTTCCTGCTGAGGAATTTCAATATCCTATAGCACGAGATAGATGAACCATTCGAGCTCATAGTACCTCGTGTCACGATCTCAGGTGCCGTCGAGGGTCACAATATGTCGGTTTTTCCAGCTGCTTAAGCGTGCTAATAAATTAGATCTCAAGTTCCATTTTGTTTTCATCGAAATACTTGCAGAGTAAAGTTTTCCATCTTAGAATGTCAATAAGACTAATATGCAGATATTAGGGCTTTTTAACTTAAGATAAAGTTCCTGAAGGTGGTTTCATAGGGCAATCGAATCATTTATATAAAAGTAATTATGAATCTAGTAAGTAATATACATAACCACGACTATGCCAACTATGAAGTTGAAATATCGAATAGTTCTTCCGTATAGTGTACTACGAATTCGTAGTTGTTGCATTGTTGCACTATATAAAACTTTCTTCGCTCGTTGAAAAAATATGAATCACGTTTTCAATATCTAACATACCCCCTCGCGTATAGCGTCAGCAAGAAATCGCATGTAACAATGTGATATGCAGATATAAAGTTGAGATGTAACTGTTCTAGCTAGGCAGCGTTTGATTCGATATTGTTAAAATTGTATACCGTTTTGTTCAGTTCCAGAACCATATCACTCACATACAGTGCCAGCCAATAATACAATCTGACGGTCAACTAGCAGGCGTTCTGGAACTATGGAGACGGGATGATGGTGGTCCGTTTTACGAAGAGGATGAGGAAATCGCCTGCAGCTACCTGGTGTGGGGTGGAGTAGCCTTACATTATGTGCAGCTTTGTCTCAACATGAACCAACAGAAAACTCTGAACGACTTTCTCCTTGCAGTTGTTAAGTAAGCCATCTCATGTTATATTAATTTAAGTGTATGCCCAGTGAGTATAACATCTTTGAGAAGTTTTGGGAATGTCAACATGTTGATGACAATTCTGTTGAGCTCCATGAGAACATTTTTCTGCAATGAACATGTGACCTATCAATTGTTTGATGAGTGGATGCTTTATTAACCGACGAAAAAAAGGAGTTGGTTCTCTAGTCGACGCGTATTTTTTTTTTTATGTATGATCACGCATAACTTCCCATAGAGTAGTTCGATTTCGATGTTTTTTTTATTGGATAGGGTATACTTCGAAGTTGGTCCCACTAGAATTTAAAAAAAAAGTCACCCTCAAGGGTAGAAAAATAAGGGATATTCATCGTTCATCCACTGAATTTTCACCCGTTAACCGATGGACCTTTACATTAACGAAAAAAAAATTCCAAAACTTATATAGGTCGATTATATTTCATATGAAACGTCCAATTGACTTAGAATGCCATCATATATTTTTTATTTCGAAAAGATATTGCGTTTCAAAGTGTACCCGTGACGTCACGTTCATCGAAAACTACCCCCTCCATAATCCACGTTCAGAAACACGCATTACTGTTCTTGTCAAAAATATAGCTCACTGCTTGATATACACCATTAATATATAAGTGAACACTGTTTATTGATAGACTCATCAACAAAAAAACCCATTTCAACAACAGTTTTCTTTATTTAAAACATTCAAAGTTTGTGAACGGGCCTTCCTTTTGATGAAGAGCGACCATTGGCAACACCGCAAATATTAAAGACAGTTCCCATTAAAATCATATTGACATTTGAGGTTAATGTTTATTTTATCAACTTATTAATTTCTCAATATCATAAACGATTTGGTGTGTTTATAATGAAACAAGGCTTCGTAAAAGCAGGTTCGGAAAATTTGCCAAGGGTGGATTATGAGATTACTCCTTTTATTTATTTTTATGCTTTGTTTATGCAACGTTCCCAAGAACTAAGTGAACTAATAACTAAGGATTCAACACTAGCAAATCAATGAGCGCGTTTATGGAACCCCTAGTACAAGAACTAAGAACCATGACTAGAAAGTTGCCCAACTTTTAACTAAGAACTTTAGTTCTTAGTTAAAACGTTGGTGATTGTTTAGATATAATCAATCATAAATGCATTATACTGTGAATATATATGTAGGCTTTGTCTGTTTGTATTATAATATAAATAAATTCATATTCGGTACCTGTTAGTGTTTCCTTCATGTGATGAGTCAAATATTCATTAAGTTTGAACTACTGAAAATATAATTAATAATTTAGAATGAATAGACTTGAAGTATGTTCATACAAATTTCGTAAATTTTTTGCAAAATTATTTACTTATTTCACACCAATTCTTACTAATCTATTTTTTACAAATACAGGCTTACATTTTCTATGGTAAAAATTTTCCCTATGGTTACAAAGCTATAGGAAAAAAAATATTTCTGAAGATATTGGCATTCATGAAGAGAAAACTTTGACATAATACTGCACATTCTAGTTATTCAAAGTATTTTTGAATTTCAATCAATCAAAATAGAAGAAATTATTCTTATCGACAAAGTTGTTATTCGTCCACCCTATGCTCCAGAAATAAATTGTATTGTGCCTTTTGGAGTAGCAGGTATTAAAATTTTTACAGTATTGCATTTTTTCTATTCTGACAAAGGATAGACGAACAGGATCAGAGGGTTTTTCAATTTCCAGACAATAATTGAATTAACTTTCTTATAGCGAGCTCTGGAAGGGATCGGCAAATTTCTTTCAATTTCAGATATGTTATATATAAACTCTTATAAACAATTTGCCATCATAGGCACAGCTTTTGTGAAAATCTTGACTTGATTTACTCATATCAAAGTCATCAGCCAATCGAGAGTATACATCCCCAACCCGTATCTTTTTTAAACTTATCAGAACATCCATATATTTAATTTACTCAATTTTGGTAATGTATTTCACAATGTGGTAAACATTTTCAGGGAGCCCCAAATAATATTACTCTTCTTTCTATAAGTGCATAGATAAGCGCTGGCGCTGCTGTCCTTCGATATTTTCACAATCAGGATCGGATGAAGACTGACTAGGAATATACTCAGAATTTTTTTTGGTGGTGATATTTTGGTGAATCGTATAATGTACTAGCTTGGCTACTGCTAGGAGAAGAACTATTCGAAACTCTTGAGTAAATATTTCCCATGGATGTAATGTCACTCAACACAGTTTTACTAGCTGAAGGAGTGATGTTTTCATTTGGTTTGGGTTTCTTCATCGTTGGTAGGTCATATACTTATGATGAAACATTGTCAGACCATGTCATTTCAGGTTGATATGTGGACAGACATCTTGCTTCAACATAAATTTGGATCCCCTTGTTCTAGCATATTCCTAATTCGTAGTATCTTCTTTCAGCTGGAACCAAAGAACAATATGTTTATAGGACTGGATATAAAATACAGTACTGATCGATGATTTTGCAAACTTGGATTGAGTGAAATTAACGATCGTTCCTTGATGTACTCACCTGGAAATGTTCTGCACAAAAGCATATATTTCCGTTTTCACAAAAGTTTGATTCACTTTCACTGGTGTTCAGACAACCGTGCACATAGCACTTTTTAGACATTTTCATAGTTATTAAAATTAGAAAATAATTTCCGAAATTTTTCAAAACCAAACATTTATGGCGAGCTTGTTCATTTGCAGCAGTTCAGCAGTTCTCTGCATATCTCGTGTCTCGTATCAGATATATGCAAGAAAAAGAGCTGAAGAGAGACAAACGATTGATAATATTCTATTCCGTGGAGCAAACGAACGAACCTATCAAAGTATCAAATAACAAATGTCATTACGTCACAATTCCATGATTCGCAACTCATACAACGATGCCAAATCAACTTTTAGTGAACGTGACGTCACGAAACCACTTTTTTCCGATTATGGAAAAACTACCCATCAGAAAAATAAAATAAAAAATCCCAAGTGATATTAGCACATATACTTTCTAATTACAGTGTTTTCACATAGTGCATAAAAAGGTCCATTCTACCACTCATAACTTTGTACTGGGTTATCCGATTTAGATTATTCTTTTTCCAATGGATAGGTTGGTCATTTTCGGATTTGGAGAGAAATAATCCACCCCCAAGGGTAGAAAAATAGGGGATTATTAATTTTTCCTCTGCGAACCGATTCTGTTGGAACTTGGCATATATATAGGTAGTTCTCATGACACTACAACATAATGAATACCTGGAGTCAATGGAGTAGATAGTTATTAGTTGATTTTAGCCCCAAAAAAGTGGTAAAAATAAAAACTTTCCAACAAAAAATTTTAACTTCGAAAAAATCAACTGAAAAGCAAAAAACCTTCTTAGTCTTAATGATAATTGAGCTCCTAAACTGATGTGAGTAACTAATTTTAAATCGGCGCCAAACAAACAATTAACAAAGATCATTATATTACTTTGAAGAAGTAATCAAAACGTCGCCATGCATCCCGCTGCCATCATTTTCCGCTTCACCTGATTCAATTGCTAGTTTGTTTGGCGCCGACTCAAAATTAGTTACTCACATTAATTTAGGAGCTCAGTTATGTTTTCGTCGGTTTAATGTTTTGTTTAAAAGTTTTTATGTTAACATTTCTATCAAGTCTCAATATAATACATCCAGATTCGATGGAAAAATCAAATTGGGAAATAAAAACAATTATACACACAAACTCATATACAGGAAAAGAAAACAAAGGACTTTGGAGTCTTCTTCACAACGAATTCAATATAAATTGAAACAAGTGGTAGACCACAAGCGGAAAACAACTAGTTTCCTGGCATATACCACGCAGAACGTTGAATGATATTCACCGGAAAATCTATGAAAACTTCCATTGAAAATGAAAATTGATTGCAAATGTTTATAAACTTGATTTATGCCAGGTCCGCCTAACAATCCGTATACCGGTTTCAGGCTTTCGGTCCTCATCAGTATCTAGTAGTCATCAGTCAGAGATATGAAGACCTCTGGCCAAAGCGAGACCCAACACTAAGATGTATAAAAACCCTGGTGCTTGCACTTATACCTGTAGAAGTTTGGGATCGACTTGGCGACACTTGGCCTACTCGATAATAGAGAGATTACTAGCGTGTCAGATGGCGCCAATTTCGTTTTAGTTTCAATTCAGTAACGGTATATTTATTTCCTCAGATTTCTTCTTGAGGCGAACTGTTCGCGGGTTCTTATTCTAGCTTTGTTATTGGTTGAAAAGAGACATCTCTCAAACTTCACCAATACCAAAGCTAGAATTAGAAGCCTCCGAACATTGCACAAAGAAAGCACTGTCGTGTTGTTTTTCGATTTGTACCATTTGAATTTGAGGTTAACTGCATTTTGACAGACGGAGAATTGGAAATGAAATTGTCATTAAATTTCAGAAAATATAAAATTCAATGCATACAATATGATGAACTATGGAAATATCATTATTAGTCAATTCGTCATGATTTGTACTTGCTTTTGGTACTGAATACAGGTGAAAATTCGAAGCTGCTGCTTCATACTGTCCACACAAAATACAAATGTGGCCCATTATACAAAAAGTATCCTTACACACACTACCTGAAAGTAAACAATTCCTCACGCACTAATGAACTGATGAACGAGTGCTTTTTTTAAAGATCAAACTCAGGAATGAGCTAAGCAAGACTACAAATCGAAGAAATGGAAAACGCATAGATACCGACAAAACACTGAAAATAATTTCATATAAGATGCTGCAGATGTCAGAAATTACGTTCTGACATTGAGCGAGAATATAGACAAACATTTTTGGACGGCGCCATCTATCACAGAGAGAGAAGCTCTGTTGAAGTAACAGGTGGTGTCCCCTCGAAAATCTAAACAATATCGAATCAGTTCATTCACCAGGGTTTTAAGACATCTTATCCAACACAAATGAAAACATCATCAAGCTTAACCACCTGTAGGTACGCAGGAAAAAGTAACTTTTAACTGGCGGTACCCACTGACAGAAAGGAACACTTCATACTATTCACCTATCTCAATAGGAGTGGCTGCATGTCCGACAAGGCGTATACATCAAACAAGAGAGTCAACCATGTGAAGTGTAATATTAGAAACAAGGAACTTAAGAGTCTCTTCGCAAAAATTCAATATAAATTGAAACAAGTGGTAGACCAGAAGCACAAAACAACTACTTTCCAGGCAAATACCACGTGGAACATTGAATGATATCTACCTTAAAATCTATGCAAACTTTCTTTCCGATAAACTTGATTATGTTTTATTTATGCCAGGTCCGCCTAACAACCCGTATACCGGTTTGAGGTTTTCAGCCCTCATCAGTACCGAATAGTCACCAGTCAGAGATCCGAAGATTTCTGGCCGAAGCGAGACCCAACACAAATGAAAACACCATCAAGCTTAACCACCTATAGGTACGCAGGAAAAAGTAACTTTCAACTGGCGGTACCCAGTGACAGAAAGAAACACTCCATACTATTCACCTATCTCAATAGGATTATATCTCAATAGGAGTGGTTGCATGTCCGACAAGGCGTATACATCAAACAAGAGAGCCAACCATGTGAACAAGGGACTTAAGAGTCTCTTCGCATCCACCTGAAAAGCTATGGAAACTTCCAACAACAAGGAAAATTTATTGCAAATGTTTCTTTCTGATGAACTTGATTATGTTTAATTTTTAGGCTAGGTTCCATTCCATTTTGCTCTGAAATGAAAAGTAAAGAACAATTATACTCTTCTTAATTTTCTGACTACCCTGTACATGGTATCCCAAGTTTTTACAGACCCAATGTACAGTGCCCTGTTTCTAGCCTCATTATGTTCAATGAAATTGTTGATTTCTCAACGAATATTTCAGAAAATATCACCTTTCGCAGGTCAATATTCCAAAACATGGTGAGTATAGACTCTCTCGTGATAAAGATCATGAATTTCGCCCAGAAACTCGTCGACGCAGACAGAGCTTCACTATTCCTAGTCGATTCCAAGAGCAAAGAACTTTACGCCACAATTTTCGACGTGGGGGTTGAAGGAGTCGATAACCTCGACAGCATATCTTTCAACAGCTACGCATCAGAACCCGAAGATTTGAAAGTGTATACTTCGAAGGAGATACGCTTTCCTTTGGGAACTGGTATTGCTGGACACGTGGCTTTGACCGGCGAGGTCCTGAATATCAAGGATGCCTATGCTGATCCCAGATTCAATCGAGCAGTAGACCAGCTGACGGGTAAGTGCGATTTATATCTACCGTTGAATCATTCGATCACTGCAACAGACATCACCCACCTTTGCTTGCTACTGGTCACAAAGCCTATCAGATATGTGTACAAAAATAATGCGTTACATGAGAGGGTAGGTGGAGCACATCATCTAAAACAAAAATTTCTATATTTTTTAAAGTCTTCCGTTTTTTTCAATAATTGAACATTCATTTATAAAATTTATATCAAAAAGTTATCTCTGGCAACATTGCACTCAATGATACATTCATCCCTATTGCCGTCGCCAAGAGCAGATAGTGTACATTATTCACGTGATTCTGAATGTAGTTGTTAGTGGTAGGCTTCTTTTTCTGTTCCTTAACAGTATCAAGTATCACGATCACATAGCAGTGAACATGAAGACGGAGTGTTGATCGGAGAATTGGAACAACATTAAGCAATTCATGAAACGCAGGAAGAAGATTACGAAAATATGGAGAGTATGGAAAATATCTGGATAACTATAGCCGAAGTTGTAGGAAGTATTCACCATCATTACGAATGATAAATTACTGAATAGTAACAAATATTTATTCAGAATATATCAATAACACTTTGTTTGCCAATGAGCGGATTTTCAATTCATCGGTTATGGATCGCATTCAAGAGGCCCTTAACTTGGTTATCAGGTAGACGGACTCGGAGGAACTGAACGTCTACCATCAGAAAGCCACCATAATATTTCGAGGAAAAACTCTACAGAAAAAGGGAGAGGTGAAATATCTCGGGTTTACCTTGGAGAAACTGACCTGGTGAAAGTGACCAGAAAAGCGAAGACCACACTAATTGCGGCCAGACGCTCTTTTGAGAAAAAATGGGGGCTAAACAACATATGGTACACTGGTTGTACAACATGGTGGTGAAGCCGACCATAACGTTCGCTTCCTTGGTGTGGTGACCGAAAACATAACAAAGAAGCGCTAAAACTAAACTAGGCAAGGTACAAGGACTTTTTTGTGGAGGCATTACAGGGACAATGAGATCAACTCCAACTACAACCAAGGTGGGAGACACTGCTGCCCCCCCTTAATTTGGTGGTACAAGGAGGGGTAAGACTAGGTGTTTCCAGACTGAGAAACACCTTGGACAACATAAATGTTGGGACAGGATACATGAGCATCGTAACAATTTTTACCAGAAATGTCTAGACATGAGATCAGATCATATTGCGAAACGATTATCCTTCGTCAAATCATATAGGGTATACCAGACAGAATTGTATGGAAGTACACAGAACTCTACAGGGTAAGATCTGGTACACAGTCCAGTCCAAGATGGAGAATTGTGTGGGAGCAGGTGTGTTTTCTAAAAACCAAAGGACAGAGTTCAGCAACATACTGGGTAATAATTCCTCTGTGTTTCGGGCAGAGGTCTATGCAATGCTCACGAGTACTCTGAATATATTTTTCCTCGGGAATTCAATCAGGCTTTTCCATGGGGTCAAAGAGGAATTGAAAAAACTTTCCTCATTCAGGCTTATTCAGAAGTACATTGGTTATTTCTCAATATTTAATATTGGTTTTTGGACATTTTCAATGTTGAAAAATTGGAGTATGCAGAAGACCCTCTTGAAAAATAGTTATCTGCACAAGGCGCCAACCTTTAGAAAACCTAGGGTACTTCGGTTTTTATCCTAGGGTCCCGTCAAAAATCTTCAACACATTACCAAAATGTATTGTGTTTTGTACCTTTTTGAAATTTAAAAGAAGTTCTACTGTTCTCTCAAACTTCATCAACATTATATATGAAATGGCTTCTCCTAAAAAAAGAAACCTCCAACACAATTCTACATTTATCTCGAAGAAACAGAAAATAATCCTATTCTCGTTAATGGATTAATGGAGCCCAACAGATGCCCGAAGGTAATCTAAAATATCTGGGAAAATTTTACAACAAAACTGAAATCTTGTGGTGATGGGCCTATATGCACAGTGCCTAAGTGGAGGAATTGTTTTCTCTTTCTGCGCCTTGTAAAAATGAAGACATTTCATTATTAAGGTACGTTTTGCGCCTGTCGAAACTACCAATTCAATAAGGAAACTCCAGGTGCATATTTAGCTACTATTCTAAAAGACTGGGGACTAGGCATACAACATGCGGAAAATGGATTGCGAGGAATATAAAGAGTGCACAGTAAAGACCATCTGGAATACTACCACCAACATTTTTATGGAGAAGTACTTCAATGACTTTAGAAAAAAAATTAACCCTTTTGAAGACGTAGTTGATAAAAAAGCAAGAAAAGCAAAAAGAAACGAACTTCAGATGTTCCCTGAGAAGAGAAAGACGGGATCTACAGCAGGCAGAAAGGCATTTCATATATTACCCTATGAACTAGCTTGGAGAGGCGGCGAGCCAACGAATAGCATGATGCATTTTTTCAAACCTGAAATTGACATATATCTGGGTACAGAACTAGTAGGATAGAATATAATCTAATATTTTCAGAAACGACACAACAGAACAAAATTGTTGATAACAATCAGAAAAATGAGACTGTTGAATAAATATACTGTAAAGAGACAAGATGCCCAATGTTAACGATTATTTTTAACAGCTAATCCCATTAGCAATACTTTGGCATCAAAAAAGTAGTACATGAATGTTCTGGTTGATCGAAAAACGATGTCCGCGTGGACCAAAAAAACATCAAGAAAGGCAGGATTGCAATTAGAACGAAAAAAAAATTAAATCATTCTTTACGAGCTTCTGCTATGTCAACTTCGGCCAAAAGTGTAGTAGAACAGTTGATCAAAATAATGGACCATGAATCTAACAGCTCAATTAGACCTTATTTGGAACTTGATGGCGAACATCAAGAAAACATTGTCAAAAAGATGATAGAAGAAACTCAAGAACTGTCGTCAGAAGTCCCAGGACGTAGGTAGTTCCCGCCTGGAGGCCACTTCACAAAAAAAATTCAGCCTACAACCTCAAGTACGATTTATAATAATTGTGTTTTTGATTGTGATACCTTGATTGTTCTAAATAAAATTTGTTGCTGATATTTTTGGTATCTTTTATCCAGCAAATAGTCTAAAAAATATATTTCCTGCATGCGAAACGGCTTGAAAATCTTAATTAGATTTGTTACCTTAAGGTGCATTATTATCATTATATGCCTTAAAAAGTGTTGCATGTCGGCCCCTTTTTTCAAATAATAAAAATACATTCAAACTGTTTCCTCCATGGAATCTTCCCTGACAATCTAAAAATTACTAAGGTACTTCCAATATATAAAAAAGGAACCCTGATTTGGCCACAAATTCATATCCATTCTATAATCCCGATTATCAGTAAGATTATTGAAATAATCCTCAAGGAACGATTGTTGCACTTTTTTAATAAACATAATACTCTCAACAAAGGACAGTTTGGTTTTCGACCAAACTGCTCCAAGAGTGCCTTGAGAATGGCAAACACACGGAAATCACCTTATGCGACCTTTCCAAGGCCGTCGACTGTGTATCGCATGATAAACTACTAGATAATTTGAACTGCTTCGGTGTATCTCTGAACCTGATAAAATCCCATCTCAATAACATAATTCAGTGTGTAGCCATCGAGAACTATTTCTATGAATTCCAGAACATTAACCACGGAGTCCCGCAGGGAAGTGTACTGGGACCATTGTTGTTTCTTATCTACCTTAACGATATTTTTCCCTCTGGATGTATTTGTTTTGCAGATGACACAACCTTAATTGAAACACATTGCAACCACATCACACTCAACAATCTTACTGAGCGAGCCAAAAACGAGTCTCCTATTTGGTTCTTCAGTTCAAATAATCTTAAACTAAATCAAGAAAAAACCCGAAAAAATTATTTCTCCGCAAACAACTATTTTACCTCGAATAACTCAGTCAACCTGTTAGGTATTCTGCTTGACTACAGGTTGAAATGGAGTGCCCACATTGATCATTTATGCAAAAAACTCTCCACTCAATTATCCCTATTGAGACAACAACAACAAAACATTGAGCATTCCAATATTAATAACCTACCATTCTCCCTTTCACTCGCACCGTAACTATGGTACTATTCTCTGGGGCAACTCAACACACTCAATTAGTGTATTCAGACTCCAAAAAAAGGCGTTAAGCATCATAGATGGCGCATGCTCTGACAGCCACTATTCAAGCAATTCAGAATTTGACCAATCCCTTGTGTCTAAATCTTTAAACTCTACTGGAGATTTTTACTAATATAACTATGTACTCAACAAATGATCTGTACTCAACAAATGCACAATCATGGTACAAGATCATCGAATTAACTCAGAACTCCCAAATTCAAATTGTCCGTCACAGAGCAAAATTCTATAAATGTCAGAGGTTTTAATAAATTACCACCATCTTTAAAATCATTAAATTTCAGCCAATTCAAGAGTATGTAAAGAACCATTTACTATTGCATTGTTGTTACTCAATAGAGGAATTCCTATCATTTAACCATGAATGCATTATATTCGCCCCAACTACATAACCATATCGTAATAAAACTATTCATAATTAAAAATCTAAAACAATAAAACCTTCTTAAGGGTAATGTTTAATACAATCCACGTTGCGATTGTTTTGTTGTTTCAAAACTTTTGTATATGCATATATATGTAATTCTATTCTAATTATTTTATTTGTAACGATGTTTTTATTACTTGTAATAGGTAATCTTTTAACTATTGTAACTATAATCATATCATTTTATGAAGTGTTTTATTAAATTATATTCTCTTCTAGGTATAATGAATCATTTCATCACCTAAATGTTCGGTTACATAATATTCACGATAACTCTGGATTTTATTTCATTGGATAAAACAAATATCAACTTCTTTTCCTTTTCTATTCACAGGATACACCACACATACCATTCTATGCATGCCCATTTACATCAGAGGATCCATCATAGGGGTGGTCCAGATGGTGAACAAACATCAAGGCAATTTCACGAAAAATGACGAAGAAGCTTTCGAAACATTTGCAGTTTACTCCGGTTTGGCTCTCCATCATGCCAAGCTCTACGATAAAATACGCAAATCTGAACAAAAATACAAGGTTTGTTTCATAATTTGAAGTACCTGCGAAAAGGGATGTGTTTTTTAGAATAAGCTGTTTGAAATATGTCCTTTCGTAAATATGTCCCCTTCTCAATACACTCCAAAAGAGAAGTTTCCACAGGGTGTAATCCAACTAATGCCATTTCAGTGGTTAATAATTCGAAAAAAAAAAAGTTAAATTCGTCAACATTTTGGGAACCGTGAAACAGCGAAATTTTTGTATTTACGGTCGAGATACAATGCCGTGCTACATGAGCAACAATTATCCAATGTCAAAACTACAAGGAAAATATAATATCACGTTTCGTTCACAGGTTGCCCTGGACGTGTTGAGCTATCACAATACCTGCACAGAAGACGAATATGGCGCTGCTTTGAATGAGGAAATTCCCAAAGAGGTCATTGGAATCGACGACTATCATTTCAACTCGTTCGAACTGAAAGACATGGAGAAGGCCAGACATGCGATGTTCATGTTTACAGATCTCTTCGGACTCGGTGGCTTCGACCAAAGTTGTATTCTCAGGTTCATCCTCACTGTGAGAAAAAACTACCGCAGGGTGCCATATCACAATTGGGCGCATGGTTTTTCGGTAGCCAATAGCATGTACTGTATCATCAAGCATTCCAAGGGTGCTTTCCACACAAATGAAGTACGTCCCTGTGTTCCATTCAATGTTTTCGTTTTTAACTTAGTGTAGTGACGTTTTGGGTATTTTTTGTATTCCATTCATGATTACTTCCAGACATCAGGATTGATTTTTCGATGGGAAATTATTTCCAACTCCTAGCCGATTCTACTTGAATTTCATTGTTTCATTTCACATTCACGTCTTGACTGAATTGAATGTCACACAAAAAAATATGGATCGGTTTGTTTTTTTTTCTGTTTGTTGCTTATGATAATCTTTTGTTTTTGGAACGAAATTCTTTTACGAGGCTTGCGGTAGGTGCTGACTGGTAGAAATAGTCACATAAGGAAAAAGCGTTATGCCCCCTCCATGCTACTTTCTCTCTCTCTCGCTCTGTCTCTTTCTATTATTTACGAGTATGTGTGACAACTACACTTAGTCTGTCAGAATTTAAATATCAACGCGAATTTCGTAAAATTCAGTAGTTTAAAGTGCCGTATAAACCCCAAAGTGTTCAAAAATGTGAATTATTAACACCTTCCTTAACTTAAAAACGATAAAACATTGTGTTGAAAGTAATCTAAATGGCTGAAAAGAGTAAAAATAACACGATATCTGGCCATTGGAAAACTGCAGGCCATTGTGGTCCTCAATAACCGCCGATACAGGAATTTTGACCGTATTGATTACTCTCGTTTCGGACGTCCATCGTCTTGATGGATTCAAAAGGTTTTCAAGTTTAGGAACTACTTACCAATTTATATGACTGCCGGTGCAATGATGCGTGTAATTCCGCCATGTGCAGTGGTGCGTGTAATTTCCCGCGGTGTGGTGGTGCGTGAAGTTTCGCGCCTCTGCAGCCCGCCAGAAAGATGCCAAATTAAACCACATCAGAGAGGACCTTCACCGGAATGGATATCCCAAGAAACTCCTAGGAGAATTATTGAAACAACTCCAGAGAACGAAGACATCTGAAGAGCAACAACAAAGCACAGTGATCTGCCTTCCGTACATCAGAGGTGTCTCCGAGAAGATAAGAAGGATCGGAAACAAGTTCAACATCAAGAGCTGCTTCCGAACCGGCAGTACCTTACGGAGTTTCCTCGCCAAGACCAAACCTGACAACAAAAATGATATCAGTAAGAATTGCATTCATGAAGTTCCATGTGAATGCGGAGATTCCAACATTGGAGAGACAAAGAGGCCGTTATCGGTAAGATTGGATGAGCACAAGAAATGGACTCAACGTGGAGAAACGTCAAAATCGGGAATCGCTGACCACGCCACGCCAAGCGTTGAGATCAAGAACGTATGGAAACCACTGATTGCTCTTTCTGGCGGGCTGCAGAGGCGCGAAACTTCACGCACCACTGCCCATGGCATAATTACACGCATCATTGCACCAGCAGTCATATAAATTGGTAAGTAGCACCTAAACTTGTCAGTATTCACCTGAAGACGATTGCAGATACAAGCATTTGAAACGTCATGAAAACCTTTTAAATCCATTAAGACGATGGACGTCCGAGACGAGAGTCATCAAGTTACCACATCGTCTACAACCTTCAACAAATCGACCGTATTGGTTCGCCAGAGTGAAAAAGTGAGGTAAGGACGATTTCAAAACCCACGAAATAAAAACAATTTCTCTTATAAAAAGTGGAAGGGCAAAAACAACCACAGCTGATTTGCTGGAAAAGTCGGATCACCCAGTGACAAAAACCGTGGAAAAAACATTATTTCACCAAACCACCGAAACTGATAAAAATACGGTGTTGGCAAAACTCACATCGGAAAACAGCAAAATTTCCAGCTTTTTGGTACTAGAAGCAGAGAAACTTCGAAAAATATGCGATATAGTGTATCATTTTCCCCCAAGTGAATCCGTAAATCTCAAAAAACTCAATGATTTCATTGCTAAACATAGTGTAAAGAAGAGTTATATTAAACCTAATAAAGACACTGGAGGGCCGGGTCCGAGGCCGAAAAGACCGCCTGAGCCGAGGTTAGCACAAAGTATGAAAAAACTGATAAAAGTAAAACGGAAAAAGTAAAAAAGTGGGGGGGTGGAAAGGGGGGTGAGGAAAAGCGCTAAAAACCTCTGTCCAGAAGAAAAATTTTGTTCACCGTACTTTCCGAACAACTCACGAAAGTGAAAAAATAATCAGTAAAAAGTCCAATACATCAAAATATGGGGAGCGATATGAAGGATGATAAAAGGACAGCAGAAAATCCATGTTCTCCGTACTCTCAAAGAGACTCCAACGAAATCCCGATAAAAATCTAAAACGAGACAACAGTTCTGGAAAATAAAATACAAAGAGGGAGAATCAAACCACCCAAACCACTAAAAATATAGGAAAAATAGATAACACTGAAAACTAAGGAACTGATGAAGAAATAAGTTTCAAAACACCCAGAAGAATCACAAAACCCAGAAAAGAGAATATAACAGGAACGAAAAGCAACGTATGTAAACAAAAATAGGCGAGAAACTCAGGGATAATACGAATCGATTGAATCAATCCAAATCCCGAAGAGGAAAACAAACAAGTAACAGTAAATAAAGAAGAAAAAACAACAAACCCGTTAGTAACAAGCTGCGGACCCATATACCAAGAGCCGATCTCAATTGGACTACTAGAGGCCATAGAGGCGAGAATATGGAGAAACGAAAAATAAAATTGGAGAAGTGCATACGTGGAACAGGGAAACGAACCGTCTAACAGGGTTTAATCAGTTAGATTATTGGTTTACATTGAATATGTGGCAATTTGATATAATATAACAAATAGTATTATCAGGAAAGAGGATTTATATGTATAGTTTTGCTACCTACCTACCATAAGCCGCGTAAAGGAACTTCGTTCCCTGGGGGGTCCCTCGTCAGCACACGTTTTTTATTTCTATGAGTATTTTCAGTTGTTTACTGTATTCATTGAACTCTTATATTTTTTTCTTCTCATTTTTAAGTAGAATATATTTTCAGTCTCTGACTTTATGGAACCTTCGGTTATCTAGAATTTACCCTCGTTTGAGTTTCTTTTGATTCGCATGGTTTTGAACAATAAAACTGAAGGTGATTCAATTTGAATAATACTTAAATTGAATAGAACGACTATTCAATATTACTCTCGAAAGCAATCTAGGAATCCTTCCAGTTACACTACATACTCTGTATACTTTGCGAGTGTCCTCATTCACAGGAAAAGAAATCAGTATACTTCAGTGGAGCCTATTTGCCTAATCGTTACGAAGGCGTATAAGGGCCAACAAAATGAGATGTTCATAGGAGAGTAGGCCATCAAAAATGAAACAGGTTGAATATTTAGTCATTTTCAACATAGATATAGGAAAAAGTATTGAAAAAACTTTTATAGATTGTGCATGTCGAATAACCTAAAAATCAATTGAAATTTTACATGATGGCCAGTAAGGCAACAAGTTAAAAAAAACTTTGAAGATGGCAGAATTTCGAAAACAGTTAGAATCCAATACTATGGCTTATGTGCAGTTCCAAGCATTTATTCGAAAATATCTAAAATCACCTTTTTTTTTCTATATTCTCTGATCAATTTATAAATATCCTATTTTTCTATCAAATAACTAAAAATTTAACCAAATAACTATTTAATTTTTTAAGAACCTTGGAAATGGTACTTTGGAAATTGTCCTTTGAATGCAATTTACTTTGAAGTGACAATATGACTTTATGAACAGACAATTGTCTTCGAACATACAATTGTCACATTGAAGTGACAATTGTCACTTCGAACTGACAATTGTCACTTTGAAGTTGAATTTTGATTTAGTTATTCGATACAAACTATTGCAACAGCGAGCGGCGGTGTAAAAACCCATTTCCAGATGGTTCTATTAATAAAATTGGAAAAAAATTAAATAGTTCTATTCGATACAAATTATTGCAACAGCGAGCGGCGGTGTAAAAACCCATTTCCAGATTAACTTGAGTTATTTGAAAGAAAAATAGGATATTCAAAAATTGATCAGAGAATATAGAAAAAAAAAAGTGATTTTAGATATTTTCGAATAAATGCTTGGAACTGCACATAAGCCATAGTATTGGATTCTAACTGTTTTCGAAATTCTGCCATCTTCAAAGTTTTTTTTAACTTGTTGCCTTACTGGCCATCATGTAAAATTTCAATTGATTTTTAGGTTATTCGACATGCACAATCTATAAAAGTTTTTTCAATACTTTTTCCTATATCTATGTTGAAAATTGACTAAATATTCAACCTGTTTCATTTTTGATGGCCTACTCTCCTATGAACATCTCATTTTGTATACAGGGTAGTTCCTTTCGAAAAATGAATGGAGTTTTTTCTCAAATGTCTCGGACGGACACAGTGCTTTTTTTGAAATAGTTTTTTTATCGAAAAGGAAGTCATTTTCAATCAAGAATAAAATATAATTTTTTTATTATAACAATATTATTTTAGCAGTTGGCATCAAATGTCCTTTTTGAGTGACAATTGTCACTTCAAAGTGACAATTGTCAGTTCGAAGTGACAATTGTCAGTTCGAAGTGACAATTGTCAGTTCGAAGTGACAATTGTCACTTCGAAGTGACAATTGTCATTCGAAGTGACAATTGTCAGTTCAAAGTGACAATTGTCAGTTCAAAGTGACAATTGTCACTTTGAAGTGACAATTCCTAATATTTTAAAAAATATTTTGTTGTTGGCCCTTGTACGCCTTCGTAAATCGTTGCAGGGAACACCCGAAAAAAAAACACCACAAGAAACCTAACTAATTTTCGTATTCATCATTATTCTGTTACTTTATTACCCATTCGAGCAAATTATTTGTAAAATGTATTTGTGTGCTTGGTATTTCTAGCAAAAACCCTAGATTTTTCCCATTTTCTCTCCGTTCCACTTCTCAAAATCATGAAGGTCATAAAATGATTTCACTTGGGAAAATACATGTGGTGTTATCGCTTGACCGTATATTAGGAATAATTGATGAACGTTTCTATACATCGAGCACATGAAAAATCTTGGAAATGCTTATGTTTTTCCCGCTATTTGATATCCACTGAATTTTTACCCTATTATATTTTTCAAATGTCATTCTTATCTTCATACCAAATCATTTGAGTGGTTGCCTTGGAAGCCATAAATTCGGGTCATAACGGCGACTGAGGTGGTGGAGGGAGAATATTAATGTTCACTGCGACTTTAACGTACAATATTGTCAATCGTTGCGAAATTTCAGTGTTTTGGGAAAGGAATCTGTAATAACCGACTTCTTCAGCAATCGAGTACTTTTACTGTCATGCTAGTCAGTATCTCTCATCAGTTTTTTTCATGTTTCAGAGTTTGGCTTTGTATGTTGGCGCACTTTGTCATGACTTGGACCACAGAGGAAAGAACAACAAATTCATGTTAGATACGGAATCTCCCCTTGCAGCTATCTATTCGACTTCAACAATGGAACATCACCATTTCAACCAAACGGGTTTTGCATTATCACTTCAAAGGGTAACGAAAGTAAGAGGCTAAAAAATACAAGCATTTTTGCTTCAATAAAACCTCTCATGAGGTCATAAAGGATGAAACCTTTTTCGGATAACGATGTTGCATACGAGGAATCTTCAGCAAATTTTTTCTAAGCGGGAAGGGTTGGATTGAATATTATTATGACGTCGTTATGTGGTCATTATGCATGAAGGTCATAATCTTTCTAATATAGTATAACAATATGTATACCATATCAAAAGATTTTATATAATATTAATATAATATATAATTCAGTCTTCCTTTACATGTTCATGATACTCTGTGGTAATGTCCTATATCCACTATATATACTGACAACAAATGGCCGTGATAGTTATCGAGATAAAAATGATTTTCATTTATGTGTCTTTAAGAGTTGTTCTGAAACTCTAGCGACCAAGCAAATCAATTTTTGCAATCAAAATCCAATTCTACTCACTTAAAATTCATGCGCCTCGAAAATGAAGAGAGATAAATATTTATTTTTATTTCAGAAAAAAAATACGACATCAATTTTTCTCATTAATTCGTTGAAATATATTACGAAAGATACTTGATTAGCACATCTCCAATGATTTTTAAATTGATATAACACCCAAGGTCCCATATTTTTTATTTTAAATATTTTTGCTCCAGAATTATGTTATCAATCAATCGAAAAACATGGATGCCGTCCTTCTAGTGTCTATAAGTTGTAATTACTCCGGTATGTACTATCATAGAATAGTTTACGTGTGTCTCAAAGACATCGCAATATCTTACAGAAAAAAGTTGTAACGTAGTAGCCGTGACCACAAGCAGACAATTTTGTTGTACTAACGTCGTAACGCTATCAAACCAGAAAAAGATATACACTGAGTGCATAACCGCTAGTTCCGCCTAATGGGAAACGCTGGAATAACTGACAACTGACATTTACAATAGAGGTTATGTAGATGTTGAACAGTTATATTTAAATATTTTTTATTTATCACTCATCAGATCATTCAATGCAGTGTGTGGAATTTTGTGAACTAATGCCCAATTCTTCAATTTTTCTTTGAAGACAAAACATTTTTCCAAGTGTTCTTCATCACCCTCATCCATATGTTCTCCTTCAAAAGCACTTTCCACAGTGATACTCTCTGTGGTTGGTTCTGAACTTGTTCCATGTACATTTTCATCTGGGACTGGATGAACTTAATTTTTTTGCAGTATCCCGATAGACCGATTGATTATTTCAGATGTTAATTTTGGGGTAGGCACTTCTTCCTCTTTATATATTTTTTAAATTTTTCTATACGCTCCAGTTCTTTTGTAAGACAGATTGGATTTTTGTTTTGGCATTTTAATAATTCATACGGAACTGAATATTCTACAAACATAACACCAAATACCTAACCAACAAAAATAATCTAACCATAGATACATAATGTAATTATTAAGACCAAAGTTCATCAGATGATAAAACTACATTACATGAGTACAATATGTAGTCGTAGAAACGTTTCAAAAATCTATTCATCAGAACCACATATGTTCATTGTCATAATAACCTCACAGCAACGACACATATAATTTATTTACATACAAACCACAGTACAACTTTACCTCGAGAACTCTTTATTGTACTCTTGTTATATCCACTACCCGACGTCATACAACGCCTAAAGGTTATAAAACGCACATTAACTTTCTGGTTCTGAAACATTACAAATACGTGGTCTTTAAGACGGTATAAGAAGTCATTATGTTGATTTTATGACTCTGTGCTACTTGGGATTGGTTTGTTGTGCGAGCGCAAGTCAATTGGTCCGATTTTTATATATATATATATATATATATATATATATATATATATATATATATATATATATATATATATATTGAATTTTGGTCTGTCTCATATGAGACAGACCAAAATTCAATTCAATAAACATTAAGTTGGTACCCTTGATTTGTTGGTGTTAGTATTTTTCACCTCTTTTATAAGCTCATATTTACTCAGTCGTTCTCCTTATGAGACAGACCAAAATTCGTTTCAATGAACATTGAGTTGGTACCCTTGATTGGTGGGTGTTAGTATTTTTCACCTCATTTTATGTTGGCAACAAGTCCTCTATCAATCTGTCATGCACGCCAAGTGTCAACTTCATTTATAAGTCAATTGTCATTCATCATTCACACACATCACTTCCTCTTTAATCCAACATGACCTCCATAAGACCCGTTTGGAATTAAATAATGTTTGTGCACTATTTTAAGTAATCATGATCAATTTTGATCAAAGTTTTAACTATATAGGATTATATTATATTTCTGTTGTGACATGTTATTTTATAAATTGCGGCAAGTGAAAGGGATTTTTAACACACATGCCAAATTGTTTTTCGAATCAAATAATGTTAAATTTCAATTCATTGTAGAGACAATGAATGACTCGAAAGCTTGAATAGAAAAAAGAGTTCACTTTATTTTCCATCCCCTTGTTGACTGCATACCCGAATTTAAAAAGGATTCTTCTTTAACTTAGACAGTCGTCTAACCTTCAATATATATATATATATATATATATATATATATATATATGTAAAGGAGAGGCAGACAAATTAGAAATGCGACATCTATAATTTGCGGAGGGAAGCTCAACCTAGTGCCGTGGAATTCAAAGGCAGGAAGTTTCCTGCAACTGATCGGTCTCCAACGGATTTGTCGGTATAGGCCAGTCCACGACACCAAAAGTAAAGTTTCTAGCGAAGGGGAGTTGTAGATAGGTCGATATGGCTCTTCAGCTTCTCCGTACCTCGACCTATAAGGTCTTTCGTACATTGCCCTCCATTTATTCAAGACCCCGGGAATCCGAGACTCCTTGCGAAGCGTATCAGTATCCTAGGAGGTAAGTTCCTGATGACTGAGAACGTTAATAAAACCCCTTCGAGCAACTTGAGCCTTTTGCAAAACAGAAGTCACAAAGCAGGTGTTCTGAAGTTTCAGCGAAGTTCTCGCAGTGATGGCACAGTTCACTGTCTGGATCTATCCATTTTTTTTTTTGGAGTGATACTTCAGAGGGCAATGTCCGGTGAGCGGTCCAGTTAGCAGTTTAGCTTTCTTTGGCGATGGGCTTTGCCCTGGAACCTTATTCCAGTGGATTTTAATTTGGTCAGCTTCCCAGCGCCGAGACTCTTTCTTGATGTGAGCTTTTGAAAGACCAAAGAAGGGTTCTGAATCAGAAATTGAGTGTTTACCCCTTCCTTGGCAAGGCAGTCCGCTTCCTTCGATTCCCTTGTGAACAGAGTAACCTGATTGTCTTAGGGAGTTTGCAGTCCCATGTCAGTCTAGATTCACAAGTATTCGACTTCAGAGCTTTTAGGGGTGCTTGGCTAGGTTATAGATCTTTGCCCCCCTGGAGCCTCTTTCGTGACATTCTTGGGCGCAAATTTCTATAGCATGGGTTTCTGCTTGAAAAATTGTTGGGGCTTTGCCTAGGGGTTCTGAACTCCTGAAACTAGGACTCGTTACTCCCACTCCAGCCCTTTAGTTAATCTTGGAACCATCAGAATACCATACTGATGCATTCCCTTCTAGTTGAGGCCCGTTCGTTGTGATTGTATGGGGGTTGTTCATAACTATTCCATAATTCACTTCAAAGGTGAGCCTAGCGCATAATATCTGATGGCTTGTACTTGGATTATAGGGGAATATTTACTAGAATCTTCAAATGTCCCGATTTCTAGCCTTCAAGTTTTATCACTGATGCAGTCTGAAGGCGCTTCTTTCATTACACACAAGTGCAGTGGCGGAAGGTTCAGCATTACTTCTAATGCTGCAGTGGGGCTCGTGAATTTGCTAACCGCTGAACTTTCTGCAGCTTGATTTGTATCGAGTACTGTTGGGTTTTTGGCCACCATACTAATGAGGCATAGGTGGCCATGGGTTTGATAAAACCAGTATATCATTTTCGGCTTCAAACCCCATGCCTTGCCAAAATCTCCAGGTTGCCACTGTAGCCTTGGAAAGAACCCAAGTGGCACACAGAGGTCATAATTCGGTTGTAGACGTCTACTAGACCTTTCGCAAAAGTCCATGACGTATGTCTTGTAATATGCTGAGACGTCGCTATGTATGCCAATACGACAAAAAGGCACACTCTTGCGACGTCACATCGACGTTATGAAGTAGTGGTAATGACTTGCCACTATAGACTTATATAAGCCAGTCGCAAAAGGGTCGTTCTGTGGTCTAGGGTTGTCATTATATCATTATGCATGAAAGTCATAATCTTTCTAATATAGTATTACAATATGTATACCATATCAAAAGATTTTATATAATATATAAGTCAGCCTTCCTTTACATGTCCATGATACTCTGTGACCATGATAGTTATCCAGATAAAAATTATTTTCATTTATGTGTCTTCAAGAATTGTTCTGAAACTCTAGTGACCAAGCAATCCATTGTTACGATCAAAATCCAATTCTACTCACTTAAAATTCATGCGCCCGAAAATGAAGAAAGATAAATATTTATTTCCATCTCAGAAAAAATATATTTCATTAATTTTTCTCATTAATCGTTGAAATATGTAGACCATATTACGAAAGATACTTGATTAGCACATCTCCAATGATTTTTAAATTGATATAACACCCAGGGTCCCATATTTATTATTTTAAATATTTTTGTTCATTTACAGAATGATTATCAATCAATCGAAAAACATGGATGCCGTCCTTCTAGTGTCGAAAAGTTGTAATTACTCCGGTACGTACTATCATAGAATAGTTTACGAGTGTCTCAAAGACATCGCAATATCTTACATAAAAAAGTTGTAATGTAGTCGCTATGACCACAAGTAGCAAGTTTTATTGTATTAACGTCGTAACGCTATCAAAACAGAAGAAGATATACACTGAGTGCATGAGCATTCCGCTAGTTCCGCCTAATGGAAAACGCTAAAAATAACTGACATTTACAATAGAGGTTATGTTGATGTTGAATATTTAAATATTTTTTATTTATCACTCGAAGTGCACATACATATATCATTTATATCTTTCCTTGTTGTGAAAACAATTGAAGGAACCGGATTCTAATCATTCATACGGAACTGAATATTCTACATATATGACACAATATACCTATCCAACAAAAATAACATAAACAACAAAAATAATCTAACCGAAGATACGTAATGTAATCATTACGACCAAAGTTCATCAGTTGATAAAACTACATTACATGAGTACAATATGTAGTCGTAGAAACGTTTCAAAAATCTATTCATTAGAACCACATATGTTCATTGTCATAAAAACCTCACAGCAACTGCTCTCAAGTTCTATTTAACGACACATACAATTTATTACATACAAACTACAGCACAATTCATCTGAGAATTCTTTATTGTACCCTCGTTTTATCTACTACACGACGTCATAGCAACGCCTGAAGGTTATAAAACGCACATTAACTTTTTGGTTCTAAAACATACAAATACGTGGTCTATAAGACGGTATAAGAAGTCATTATGTTAATTTTATGACTCTGTGCTACTTGGGAATGTTATTGATATTACTGTCCCATGTTAGTCTTTGGTCAATTATAACAACTTTCTTGGAAAAAGTTAAGCTTAGTTCCATTCAGGGTTGGGGCTTTCAGTTGGTACTTTCGCCTCTTTGTGAATGGAACCAGCAGTTTTGCTAGGATTTACATTTAGTCCCTCCTTTGCGCACCAGCTTCTGATTATATTGTAACGGATATAAGCGAGTAGGCCACTGTGCTGGTTGCCGATGACATCATGCTCCAGATGTTCGATAACCAACATTCGAAGACTCGAGAAGAAATCCGACCATTAGCGATGACGTTATGGAACATTCCCGATCGCCACTGGAAATTCCGACCGTCCTATATATAGCGGGTCATATGCGACAGGCAGTGAGTTAGACGTCGTCAGGCAGTCAGAAGATACTCTTGGAATATTGTTGAGCATTGTAATTTGGAACAAGTAGTTTTAGAGTATTATTGTGTTATATTTCGAAGTGTAATAAAACGGATTGATTTTATCGGACTATTTTTGAACCCCAGTTTCGTAACAATATTCAGGGCTGTCTGCATGCGATTAGGTATTATGCCGTCATGTTTGCCCAGGTCATCGATGTAACCTTGAACAAGGGGGAGAGAGAGTTTTGCTTCAATTTCGAGAAATCCACTATCCGCCTTCAGCGTTTCATGGTTTCAGGACGGCTATGTGGTCTTTTTCGAATCAGAACCAAAACTCTTAGAGAACTTGTGCCTTCCGGCAAAGAACAAAGATGTGAAATGCACAAATTGAAGATACGACATCTATAATTTTCGGAGGGATGCTCAACCTAGTGCCGTGGTATTCAATATGGTAAGAAGTTTGAAAGCTCTCCAACGGATTCGTGGAAAGTCAAGCTTTCAGCTCGATGCGAGTAACGCCACAAATAGCAAAGGGGAGAGAGTTTTGTTAAATGCCAATATTCTCTTCCCGAATTTAACATCCCATTTTACATTAGTCTGATTTCAATGATTTGATTTTATCTCAATAAAAAAATTCATGAATTTCTGAAATTATGTTCTTTCGTGTTTGCATGAAATTATTTTCATTTCTATATAACTTGTATGAAATTTGTTTACTTTTCTGGTTATCGGTTGTGTAATTCTGAACAAATAAACATTATTAGCTGGTCAAATGCACCAACTGGAAGCAACGACCATAAACCCAGAGAGAGAGAGAGAGAGAATAAACATTATTATTAAGCGGATCTGCACTGAGACACATGAGTTTTGACTTTTTTCAAACTTGTATTAACTTGAAACTAATTATTTTGATAATATTCTGATTCTTTGAAACACAGGACGGTCACAACATCTTCAGCAGACTTTCCAGCAAGGACTACAAGCAAGTCTTGAGTCTACTGAAACAATGCATCCTGGCAACCGATCTAGCGGCGTTCTTCCCGAACAAGTCGAAGTTGGGAAGCATTGTGCAAGCGGGATTATTCTCATGGAGGAACGCGGAACACAGACGTCTGATCCAATCTATAGCTATGACTGGTAGCGATCTGAGTGCCAGTGCTAAACCGTGGGAAATCCAAGTGGAAACTGTCAAGGTAAAACGGCTCGTTCCTTTACTCTCCGTGTGAATGTTCAATTTGCTAAAGAATTAGTGAATAGTTGATGAATATATTCGTTTGAAAATATGAGGGTGAAAAGGGAATCATCTGCGACTGAAAATCAAGTAACTATCTAAATGGAAATGCAAATTTTCACTACCAGAATTTTTCTTTCGAGTAAGGGTCCTTTCACAATATCTATCAGATGTAGTTCAATGTCCAGCGTGGCTTTAGCCAGTGAAGTAGTTGTTTTCTTGCGTTGAATTGCTGCGAAATAGGTGAGAAAGACTTGCAAGCATGACCGAAAACGGGCGAGCGCGTGAAAGCGGCTGAGTAGTGGGGTAGGGCAGCAGACGCGTGGGAGCGTATATATACAAGAGGTTTGCGCGCAAGTTATGAATAATAATAATAATAATAATATCATCTTTATTTCGAAAACAGGTAAGTACAGCAATAGATCACAGTATCAGTACCCAGAACGAAGTAGGCGTCCGTGCATATATATATATATATATATACAAATCTAAAAATCTACAAACATTTGACAGAAATTCTTACTTTACCAGGTGGCATCCATAAATTCCTTCAGATCATAGGGTTCCAGTTGTACTAACAGTTTGTGAATGCCTTTTTTAAAAACATTCAAACTATTGATAGATTTCATGCTGTTTGCAAGCTTATTGAAAAATTTGATGCAACTATAGTGAGCTCCTTTTTCTGACATTGAAAGTCTGTGTATGGGATAAGTATAATATGCGGCTCTATCCCCACTACTCTGCCGCTCTCACACTCTCGCCCATTTTCGATCATGTTTGCAAGTATTTCTTATCTATTTTGCAGCATTCAACGCAAAATAAAAAAGACTATTTAGATTAAACTAGATTTGTATGGGGCTTGGGGCTAGGAACCATTTCACTGCGACCTTTGCAAATCTATTGTGTATGACCTCATGTTGGGTTAGAGTTCCCTGACTAGAAGGACGTCCGAAACGAAACTAATCAAGTTACCACATATCGCCTACAACCTTAAACAAACATTTTCTATAGATTATTTGTTCTTACTGAATGCATTTCTTTTTATTTTCAGGTTATTTTTGAGGAGTTCTACGACCAGGGAGACGCGGAGCGCGCTGCTGGAAGAATTCCGATTCCCATGATGGACAGGAACCAACCGGACCAGCAAGCCTCCAGTCAAGTCGGATTTTTGACGGGCATTTGTATACCTTGTTACAGTCTCATGTACACGCTCATACCGGAAACCAGGGCCATGCTTGACATGTGTAAGAAAAATTTAGAAAGATGGAAAAAAATCGATATGACCATCAATAGTAAGGTGGATAAATGATCCAACTTGCAGCGGACGATGAATAGTGAATCTAAAATCATTTTCTACTAGTTGTTGATTCTTCGGAAGAATACACGTTTTGCACACACGAATCTCTAGAGAAAATAACATATTTCGGCATTCCAAAGAAATCCCTTTTTCAAATCACAGTGAAATGCAGTGATGCCTAAAAATTTTAATATTTTTTTTAAATATAATTTTGTATTATGCTATTTTTAGTATTTACTAGAATGTTAGAACAGAAAACAATTTGTATATATAGTTCCGAAATCATATTTCAATAAAATATATATCCATATGAAATACACAGATTATTTATCTCTTAATTTTCAATCAGTGCAACAAATGTGATGAACTCTACACTTTACTAGAACAGCAAGGATACCCGAAACTGTTGAACCACTCCATATTACCGGTTATCATGTATTAACTAATTATTCCCAAAATAACTCAGTGCATGGTGGTACAGCTAACCTTATCCACAATTCCTTCCTAGATATACAGTGCTAGTCAAAAGTCCCCTCCCCCCCTCGTATCTTTTGAACGGGTATACTTATAATAATGAAATTTGGAGGGTGGAAATAAACGGATGTAGGCTTCTCAACTGGTCATAACAGGTGACGCAATAGTCATACATGACGTCACAAGGCCACTGTGACCAATAATTTTAAATGGGACCCTATGGCAAGTGACAGCTCGTTTGAAAGGTATTGAAAATACCTATTCAGTCATACCAATTTTGTTTGGGTTTCGGCTGATTTTGATTGATAAATTGAAGAAATACGAAAATTATAGTTTCGCATTTAATTAATAAAGATTTAAGAACCAGTTCTTATAATAAGTGTTCAAAATGTGCTCCATCTACTTCCTGGCAGTAATGCATCCTATTGCTAAACTCTTGTCGTACTCGTCCCAGTGTGTCAGCGGAAATTGCCCTACATTCTTCAACAATTCGTTGTTTCAGAATGGCAATACTGTCAGGTGCTGTAGCGTAAACCTTAGATTTCAAGTACCCCATAGAAAAAATCTAATGGTGTAAGGTCCGGTGACCAAAGCTGGCCATTCGATCGAACCTCGTCGTCCAATCCATCTACCACGATATTCTTCATCTAGGTAACGTGATTACTGCACCGTATGTGTGCAGGAGCACCATCTTGTTGAAACGTTATTTCCAAGTTGTCGAATTCATCTGGATTATCTTCTAGAATTTCAAGAATTAACGCCTCAATATCATTTTGTAACATCTCCAGATACAATTCACCGGTTAAGTTAGCATTGAGAAAAAGAGGCCCAACTATGTGGTTTCCAAAATACCTGCCCAAACATTTACTTTTCTGGAAATTGAGTATGTTTTTCACAAAGATGTGAGGATTTGTGTCACTCCAATACCTCACATTTTGAGTGTTAACATTTCCATTGAGAAAGAAAGTACTTTCATCACTAAAACAAATTGTCTGTATGTAGCCTGGTTGTTGGTTCATTTTATTGGACATAGTTTCACAGAATTCTAGTCGGTCGGGTCATCATCTGAAAGTTGGTGCACCATTTTAATTTGTATGGATGAAATTTGTTTTTAGCCCTATGTGTCCTTTGACTGACTTCACAGATAGACGCAACTTGGGCTGTGGAAGAAGTAGGGTTTACTACCATTTCTCCAATTATGTCAATTTTTTTGTCATCACTAATTGTTGGTCGACCAGATCGTTTGGCATCTTGAACACTACCTGATGCTTCAAACTTCCGAAGAAGCTCCCTCAAATAAACCCTCGATATAGGGCAATCGGGGAACCTCTCATCAAACAGTCGTTCCGCTGCATGGAAATTGTTTCTACATTCACCAATTATTAAGATAGCTGCTACTTTGTCGGCTACAGTAGCTACCATTTTGCCTATGTAAACACTTAAACGCCTCGTTAAACAATAGCTTAGGTAAATTTTCAAGGTATAAACACTTTTGACAAGTAGAGAATTCAAAACGTCAACCTTTTGACAATTAACCAGAGGCGCTTTAAAATCTTTATTAATTAAATGCTTAAACTATAATTTTCGTATTTCTTCAATTTATCAATCAAAATCAGCCGAAACCCAAACAAAATTGGTATGACTGGATAGGTATTTTCAATACCTTTCAAACGAGCTGTCACTTGCCATAGGGTCCCATTTAAAATTATTGGTCACAGTGGCCTTGTGACGTCATTTATGACTATTGCGTCACCTGTTATGACCAGTTGAGAAGCCTGCATCCGTTTATTTCCACCCTCCAAATTTCATTATTATAAGTATACCAGTTCAAAAGATACGAGGGGGGGAGGGGACTTTTGACTAGCACTGTATAATTCAATAGGTCAAATGAATATTGTGATATGCACAAAGAAATATATTTTGAAATATCATTAGTATATTCGAAAAAAAATTATGTATGTAAGCGTTGCAGTCTTCTTTGTTACTCTTGTTGCCTCAAATATTGTTTGATGAAAATTATGGAAAAGGAGTAGCTCTAAAAATTCGATAGATGTGTTGTTTTTTTTGAGAGACTTATGTTAAAATCTCCACATAGAACTATCTTATGATCACCAAAATTTGTGAGCAACTCCTGAAGAATATTTTCAAAACTTTTCATGAAGACATCTATTCTACCCAAATTTGAATGATAAAAACATAAAATAACCAATTTCATCTGTGTACATTGCACACAAGAGTATTCAATATGACCTTCTATGCACTTTTCCTTTGAAACATTTAAATTTTCCAAATTATCTTCTCTTGTATAGATACAAGTGCCTCCATGAATCATATCTTTCCTTGAGAATGAAGACAATAGTTTGAATCCTGCCAGTTTAGTAATTTCTTCTTCATCTGGTTTCATCCAGTGTTCAGAGAAGCATAGTACTTGAGGTTTTATATGCATGGTATAAACATAAAGATCTAAATCAAAAATTTTATTCTTTATACATAACCAACCATGTAACCTCTCCAACCCGTATATCACAGTATTCATCAACAATGATTAATTATGTGTGTACAAACATCGATCACACTTATGTATCATGTATTGTTATACCCTCTGGTCTGTCTGATCACGAAGCTATATATAGCACAGTTAATTCAGAAGATCAGACACAAGCAAAAAATCCCACTTCAGTAGAATATATTGCACAAAAAATTATAGTAGGTTCCATCAACTTTATGTGAACACTGATTGGAACAGTTTGTTGATTCTAGAAGATGCCTTTCAAACATTTCATGGAACACTAATAGACAACTTTGAGAAAGCTTTCCCTAAAAAATTATATAAATGAACATTACAGACAAATTTTTAAATTAAAGAAAAAAACCATCCTTGAATCGAACCTGCGACCTTTGGATTTCTAGTCCATATTCTAACCATCTGAACTATCGAGGACGCAGATTCCACTGCATTTCGAAGATATTGCTCCTTTGTAAAGAATTATAGTTTGAAAAAACAAAAAAATCGCGCATATATGCAAATAAGGAATAAAAAGTTGAAAATAATGAGAATATAAGGTCATTGACAAAAAATGTTCTTTTATGTAAAAAATCATGGGGATAGAACACCTCAGTTATCTTAATATCATTATGAAAAGTGAGTGGAGAGCACCCCACGCTTTTATTACATAAAATAAAACTTTTGGTCAATTACTTTATTTTTATTATTTTCAACTTTTTAGTTCTTATTGTTCTTATATGTTTTTTCAAACTATATTTTATTGATACAGAAGGAGGTTGTATGCACTTGTAAGATTTTTGTTAATAAATATAGATTGTGAAGTAAAAATATATTTATTGTCGTAGGCGAATCTGCCTTTAGGCTATAGTACACAGAAATATTTTTTATTTGCAATTCCCAAACGTTTTCGGTCAAACGACCATCTTCAGGGGAAATTCTGAAAAGTGAAAAGGTTATAGGAAATATTATAGTAGATGAAGATTAATACAAAAAAATAAATTGTGTGAAGCTGTTGAAATTGACAAAATATTTTGATCAAAAATTCATGTTTTTCAAATGGAACCTCTATGGGCCACCCACATGTCTCTCTAGAACATACATTAAGGAAAAAAATTCATTTTTTTATTTCGGTACAGTAACAAATTTTTATACATTAACATATTTCATGAGTTTCCTTGCAGTTCAAATAATTTTTCAACTGAGCCGTAAGCCGTGGAAAACAACATAAGCTAAAACATTCATTTCCGCCTCCTCACTTACGATACATGTATTACGATCATCTCCATTGTTGGGTTCTTTTCGGAATCTTCTCTCCACCTTTTTGAAAAAGGTTCTTTGTGGGCGTCTTCTGTGTGGGTATCGTTCAGCGTATAACAAACAAGCGGCGACACCGTTTTTGAGTCATTCTCTGTAAATTAATAACATATCAACCTGTTCACTTCTTGTGAACCTATAATTTTGATTTTCCATTTCTACTAATTCTTGGAAGTTAACTAATT